>CM017477.2:13967523-14497523 GCA_007827005.2 Populus simonii
TCATAATTTCAACAATCTAAACACCCTATCATGAAAAAAAAATCACAATTTCATCCTTATTAAAAATCTCAAAACATCACAATACATTCAAACACAACAAATTGAATGATTATCCACTACTTTTTCACACATTCAAACACTAAACCATCATCAATTCATCCATTAACACTTTCACCATGCCTAACTCAACATTTACAACATACTAACAATTTCAAAAATGCATAACAATTAAAATTGCACAATCAATGGTTATGGAGGGGCTTACCACCTTGTAACCCAAAGAAAAATGGTGGATTTGAGTGTTGGAGTAACAATACACAACAATGGAGTTGAAATAGTAACGTAAATAGCAACTAGATAAGTTGCAACATTACACATAAAACTGAACAGCAAATTTAGATGACAATAACTCCTCATCAGATAATAATCAATCCAAACTCAACGGTGAGATAGTAGCCTAAATAGTAACTAGATAAGTTGCAACAGTACACATAAAACTAACAAGTTTCGATGACAATAACTCCCCATCAGATAATAATCAATCCAAACCCAACGGTGAAACCATATACTATAATGTTTTGCAGCACATATCCTCCAAACATCAGAAAAATTAGACGGTTAGATCTTCATAGATCGAGAATCAATCGAACTGACCTGAAAATGGCAGCGTTTTGTTCACAATGCGTTATGTTAGTTTGTTACTATGTTAGAATATATGAGTAGAATAAAGAGTCAAGTAAAAAATAAGAAAAAGAATGTCCAAAAGTCAATTTTATCAAATTTGCCACAATACATAAATAAGGGAGAATTTGAACCAAACTAAATCATAAAATTCTCAAATTTTATATGCTGGTTTTAATAGTATTATTCGCACCCCATACAAAATATAAGGTCATTTGGAGATCATTTTCTATAGTAACTAAGGTTGGGATTAAAACAAGGTTTTAAGGTTCTAATGGCATTCCATATAAAACTTTAGGTCATTTGGAGCTCTTGTGCTATAGGAACTAAATTCAAGATTGGGACTTGTCGTAACGGGTCTAATTCGCATCAGCAATTCAAACTTGTTTTACTTCTGTTATTTTTTAATTCTGACGGTATGATAACATCATAATCAATATATTTAGATGTAATTTATTTTTTTATATAAACTTTGCATCTATTTTTTTTCGCATCTTCAAAAACATCTGTTTTTTGTACAAATTTACTTGTTACTCATGAAATTATAATTGTAGTTTCGCCTTTGCTTACTTTCATATTTTTCTTCATTATTGAATCATAAACACATATTTGGATATTCTACTAAGGTTGCTATATTTGGAGTTGAAATCAGTTCCACAAAAGCTGAAGAAAGGTGAGGCGAGAGGACAAAAGCATAACAAGCGTATTTGAGTGAAAAACCTATCTTTGAATGAAACATAAGAGGAGTGTGAACACATGAGGGAGTGGGTGAGGAATATATATATTTCTTGTCAACTAACCAATCTTCAAATTTGAAGATGTCAGAAGAAAGCAACAACATGACACCTCATAAAGGAGACAATAAAATTGTAACTCAATTACGCATTATGAATCAATGGATGGATCAGATGGCCAATGAATTTAGAGATAGGTTGAATAGGTTGGAGGAGTAACGTGTTAATGATCATAGTAGGGTTCAAGATAGGCCTGAATGAAGAGAATTAATGTTAAGAGAGTTGTTAGGCGAGTTAACACTGATGTTGATAAGTTTGTGGTTCATAATACGGACATGAGTGATGTTGATTTTGAAGATATATCTTTGAGACATTGGGAACACTTTGGATAGCATAGGAATATTCGGTTTAAAGGGGGAAAATGTGGTGATAATTTTAGCCAGATGAATAATTATAGGTATCAGAACCATAATGCTAAATTTGGTAGAGATTTTGATACAATTAACCTGAAAATACTAGCTTTTCAAAGGAAGAATGATCCAGAAGTTTATTTAGAATGAGAGAAGAAGGTGGAATAAATTTTTTAGTGACATAATTATCTAAATCCCAATAAAGTTAAGCTTACTATGATTGTTTTTACTAACTATGTCATTGTATGATGGGATCAATTATTGACAAACCACAAAAGAAATTATAAGAGGCAAGTTGATATTTGGGATGAGATAAAATCCCTTATGAGTAGGAGATTTATTCCTAGACATTATTATAGATAATTGTATCAAAGGTTGTAGAGTTTGAGTTAAGTTACAAAGAGTGTTGATGAGTACCTTAAGGAGATGGAACTTGTTGTGATTCGAGCTGATGTTGAGGAGGACATGGAGGATATTATGGCTAGATTCATGAATGGCCTTAATCGTGATATAGCTCAAATTGTGGAGTTGCATATTTATATGGAGTTGAAAGAGATGGTGCATATGGTCATGAAGGTGAAAAAATAGCTTAAACAAAATAGTACCATTTGGAAAAGCCAACTATTAGGCCCTTCGACATCTTAGAAACCTAATTAAAAGGTTAACATCTGGGGTGGTCCATCACAACTGAATGAGGAGAGTAAGACCAAATGCCCTAGAAAGAATCAAGACACCTCGACTGTTTTTAAAGGCAATAATGTTACCCCTACTTTTTGTAATCGTGACATTAAATGCCTTCGTTGTTTAGGTTTTGATCATGTTGCTTCACAATGTCTAAACAAAAGAGATGTTGTTATGAAAGCTAATAATAAAGTTGAGACTGATGAGGAGGATGAAGAGGAGAATATGTCACCATTAGAGGATGTTGATGATGTTTGTGTTGAGTATCTAGTTGAGGGAGAGACAGTTGTAGTAAGGAGAGCACTGAAAATGTATATCAAAGTGGATGATTCAGAAGGTCAGAGAAAGAACATATTCCACACAAGATACCATGATCAGAATAAGGTACGTAGCTTAATTATAGATGGTGGTAGTTGTATTAATGTAGCTAATAGTGAATTGGTGGAAAAGTTGAACTTGCATACTACCAAACATCTCATACCTTATAAATTATAGTGGTTGAATTATAGTGATGAAGTGAAAGTGAATAAACAAGTTTTGATTACTTTTTCTATTGATAAATATTATGATAAGGTGTTACATGATGTTGTGTCAATGCAAGTTAGTCATTTGTTATTTGATAGACCACAATAGTATAATAAGAAAGTTATACATAATAGAGTGACAAATAGGTATTCATTTTATATTAATGGAAGACCTATAACTCTTGTATCTTTGACACCTAACCAAATATATGAGGGGCAACTGAAATTGAAAAAGAAGAAATAACTAAAAATAAGAGTTTGTATATCAAGGGAACTTTTTTTGCTAACAAGGTTCTTTTTTGTTTTAATGATAATGCTATTCTTTGGTTTGATATTGATTTTTTGACCTTGTAAGATGCTTTCCATATACATATCTCAAGTTGAATTGTTTTAAAGAAAGGGAGGATGATACAAACTAAGTCAGGTTCGGCCTTAAAATGTATGCTTACTAGTTTTGTGAGATCAGACATATCTCTCAAACCATACATTGTATCAAGTTCTGATTTTACAGGAAGATACTAGACACATGAAACTATATTATGGTACATTTTCAGGTCAAATGGATTCGGAAAACATGTTATTTTAATAACAATGCCAAATAATTTCTTTTTTTTTCTTTTTTCTTTCAATTGAATCCTTCATGACTTTTTTTAATCAATTTCATCATTCAATATTTGTTGATTTTTAATTGATATTTATAATTTATTTCAGTTTGTTTTCTGTAAGATTATTGTAGCTTAAACAAACAGCTCGATATTTCATTGGTGTTTAATTCTATGAGCATTTATTTTTGTTATTATATCATTAAAAAAAATAGTTTAAAAAACCAAAGTTATTAGATCCACTAGAGTCCATGATCCAGATCATGGGATTAGTAGGTTATGTCGCGAAGCCCGAGTCAATTTAATACATCATCGTTTTAAAATTTAAAAAAAAATGTCATCTTGGAGTTTTTTTAAGTCAAATCATGTTTTTTACCGGTTATCATACTTATCTTTAAACCTATCAAGTCAATTGAGTCATGTCATGGCAGCTCTCACAAGGTTAATTTTAAACTATAGATAAGTAAGAAATCGGGTTGGGAGAATTCAACTTGGATCAGGTTTAATAATATTTTAAATTTTAATTTAAATCTAGCTCACACCATATCAAGTTTAGTTATATTTATTTTTAACTAGACAGCTCAGCAATTACAATTTGAAAATTTAGGGATTTTGGATTCTAATTTTGGAAATAGGGAAAGAAATTTAGAGATATGAAATAATACTTTATTTTTTTATTATTATTAAAAAAAACATTAATTGTGTTTTATCATCAATTTTCATTTCCCAACTTTCAATCTGACATTCTATTCTCCTCCGTTATATTTATTTATTTTTGTTTGAAAAATTCTTGTTTATAATCACATGTACACGGTAGAAATAACAATCAGGATTATCACTAGCATTTTTACTGTGTAATGTCTTTAAAAGCTTGCTTGTTTTACGGTAAAAAATGCTTTTTTGACAAAATTTGAACTTTGTTTTTGGATTTTAAATTATTATTTTTTATGATTTTAGATCATTTTAATATACTGATGTTAAAAATTAATTTTAAAAATTAAAAATATATATATATATATTATTTTAATATATTTCCAAATAAAAAAAACGTTTTAAAAAGCAATTGTCATCACAATATTAAACGGGTTTTAAGACAAATTTTAAGCTAGATCATGATTTTAAATAGTAATAACAACAACAATAACAACAATACTAACTTATTTTGTCGGGATTTGCTTTTATTTTTCAAGAGTTTTAAAAAAATTTAAAACTGAATTAAAGAATAATTTTTTTAAGCATAATTAAAAATTCTAGTTGAAAGAAAAATTTTAAAAACACTAAAGTTTCATTTCACATGCCAATTTATTCATATTGTTTTAGGATTTTATTTTTCAATTCTAAATTTAATTTAATTTTTTTCATTTTAGTCCTTTAAAACTTAAAGAAAAGTGAGGAATTCAACAGGATAAAATTAAAAAAGAAGACAAAAGGTTATTAGTAGCAAAATTTCAGCCATCAATAATTTTAATTTTAATATTTATAAATTTTTTTTAAGAGAAACTCAATGAAAATGATTTATACCTTTAATGATGTCAGAACAAATAAATCAAAGCTTGAAGATTTTTTTTATTTGATTTGAATTTATATTTTTAGATCAATAATAATGTAGTTTAAGATTATATTTGGGGTTTTAGATATTTATATTTTTTTTTTCTCTTTTTCTTTTTGGAGTTAAAATCATTGTAGCCACCTTAAGTGACCATAAGCTAAGCTTTAAATAAATTTGGGACCCTAGTGCTGGTTTGGATATAAAAGGCAAGACAAGTTTGGTTCATCTTCCCACCACAGTTTTGGATTGCCTCTAACATCCTTCAATGTCTAAATATTTTTAAATAATATCTGATTTATAATAATAATTATTTTTTTAAATATTTTTTATTTAAAAATACATCAAAATAATATTATTTTTATTTTTAAAAAATTATTTTTAACATTAAAATATTAAAAAAAAATGAGTAAAAACACTACCTAGCTAAATTGCCAAACACACTTTCATGCTTTAATATCCAAGCACTCTTGGGCTAGTATGGGCTATATTCTTTAGGCCCCCTCTCTTTTTTTTTAATTTTTTTAAACTTTTAAAATACAATAGTAAAATGTTATTTAAAATCTATTATATTATGCGATTATTTTTTAATAATATCTAAGCTTTTTATAGTTGTATTTTATTGTTTATTATTATTATTATTATTATTATTATATATAAATAAATTTTAAAAAATCCGTGGGCTAATTTTTGAAGGGCAAAACGGCAAAAGTTTCCAGCAATTATTCTAGAAATTCTTTGTATTTTAATTTATCAAGTTTAGCTGTATTTATTTATTTTCTTTAGGAACACTCTTGTTTATTAGCCACATTTCAGACGGTAGAAATAAGAACCAGGTAGAAATAACTTGAGGCAAGCTAGTTCATGATTTTAGACAGCGACAGCAACAGCAAAAACCCATTTAACAAGCTTACCTGATATGTCTATATATTCGATAGTTGGACCTGCATGACTCCTCTGATGCCAACTATGAAGAGTCAAGACCACTCGACAAATTTCTTAGTTGGCATCCAGGGAGCCAGGCAGGTTGATCCCTGAATATTGCTCTTGGGAGTTTTTCTCTCTAGATTTTCCTGCTTTCTGCAGCCTACAAAATGCCCAGTACTTACAAAATTCATACATGAAAGCTGCGAAGAACTTACTACCATTCATGAGATTAGAAAAGCACATTTCTTCACCACATTTAGACAAGATGCTCAAGTTCTTATTTTTCCAGTCTAGTGGATTGCATTTGTTTGCAAGAACCTTGTTAATAATTGCTAGTAACACAATAAAATTACGAAGAACAACCATCCTTCGAAAACCCTATCCAGCTTACAATTAAACAACTTGTTAGGTCATTAACATGTTAAAGGTACAAGTTTCTGGTTAAGAAAGGAGGGAAAAAGAGAATGGAGCTCAAAGTTTTTCTAAGCAAATGTAAATTATAAACCACTTTAACCTCAATAGACACATCGATGATCGAGATGAGCTCCTTTTTATGAGCAAGATTTCAAGAAAATAATTTAATCAGTAATAATCTCTAAACGTGATTAGCTAGATTGAGGACTCACCCTTCAATTACATGCTGAAAATATCGAAAACTGGACAGTACGTGGAGTAGTTGCAACAAAGATGAGAGAATCCATCTCCCTCTCTCCCTCTCTCCCTCTGGGGGGTCTTAGTGCTTTCTCTATCAAGCCAGCGAATGAGAGAAGTGCGTTTCTCTGAGCTTTGAGTAATAGGATTTAAAGAATTGGTGGAAAGGGAAAGCTAAGGCGAAGACAATAAAAAGTACAAGAGAAAGGTGTGAGACTTTGAACAGACGGCAGAGAATAGTCCAACTACTTTCCCAATAGTAATCTGGATTCCATTATTAGCTCGTACAAAGCCAAAATCTGCCCTAAGTTCTTGCAGGTTTACAACGTACAAGTTGTCTTTTTTCTCCTAGATAATAGAGACCCTGACCCCCACCTCCAAGCTCTAATTACCACGATATGTGCAATTACATATATTATTACACGTTAATTAATTAATTAGGAGGTTGCTACCCTTACCTAATTTCTTTTCGTACAACTCTATTTCGTAAACATTTTGTTTTTTATATATATAATTGATATCTACCTCAATTAAATTTTCAAGTTTTTATATTCATATCCATATAAATTTTTCACACAAAAACATGGTAAGTCACTGATTTTTTACACTAAAAAACATGATTTCAAAAAAATATAACTAAAATAAAGCATATCTTTTAAGCCCAAAATCTTTACTAGTACTTAATTATCCCTGTGAGGTTCAACATTATATCATAGTGCCAGTTAAATTTAAAAAAAAATATTTTTTTTTTTGTTAATCTACATCAAGTTTTTTCTTAATCTATGCCATTGATGCATGATTAGTAATTTTATATCAATTAGTCTACATAAATAAACATCATTGTTAACATATTAGACATATTATTTCATTAATATATATTTAAAGATATAAAATACTAAAACATTTTGCATGTGAGATACAATTATGATGGTTACATAACTCTTTTAATGACCCATTTCGCGGCAATCACAATCAAGTAAAAAACAACGACTGAAATCATAATTTAAACCGTAGAGAGAAATTTGAATTGAGAAGATCCCTTCTTTTATATATATATATATATATATATATATATATATATATATATATATATATATATATATATATATATATATATATTAGCCGAACCCAGTTGTCCAAAGAGCCATAGGAGGTGTTCTCGTCGATGCCTTGAACATCTGCACTCTAAATCATGCGTACGCATAATAACGGATTTGGACAGAAATCACTTAGCAGACAGCGCCAGAGCCAGTGCATGAGACAAAGGCACAGCCTATCCGAGGATGGTTTTAACGGATTTTCTTACGGCTGGTTGCAGACTCGTGAAATAAGATATGTCCACTGACTGCAGCACCACGCAAGATTTTGCGTAGGCTGGTTATTTTCTATGTTTTCAAGAGATCGACTGGTTTGAGTTGAGGGCCCATTTACAAATTCATCTGTAATATCCATGCCCTAGGCAAAGTCAGTTTAAAAATGCGTTGAAATCGTCTTTTAAAATATTTTTTATTTGAAAAAATATTAATATAATATTTTTTATATTTTAAAATTTTACATCAAAACAATTCAAAAACATTAAAAATAATAATTTAAAGAGAAAAAAATTAAATTTTAACAAAAAAAATAAATTGAAACTCATTCTCAAACAACTCATAATTAAGTAGCTTTGAAGTTTAAATTTTATTTATTTATACTGTTAATACAGGGTAGGTTAAGTGGCAAATCAGCTCGCCAAAGTGTTGATTAACTGTATCATAAATTTATAAACCCTATAGATAGATTTGAGTTGATTTTGGGATTACTTTTTAGATTAATTGGTTTTGCTTGCATTGTTGGTAAACTTTGATTTATGCTTGCTTGGATCCATTAGTGTTCGTGCAGTGGCTTTGGGAATGAATCAAGGAACTTGGGTGGGTGCCTTTCTCTACAATTTTGCTGTTTTTTGGTTGAATTTCTTATAATATTCTCTTAGAATAATGTAAAATCAGAGAATTCTTGATTAGCAATTATTTTACCTTATTTTAAAGCCCTAGTGCCCATTACACTTTCTTGAAATCACTAAGAGTATAGAAGTGTGGTTGCGATTGCTTTTCACTCAGAAATATATTAAAATAATATATTTGTTTATTTTAAAAAAATTATTTTTGATATCAGCGCATTAAAATAATCTAAAAATATAAAAAAAAATATTAATTTAAAGTAAAAAAATAAAAAAATTTATTTTATTTTAAAAAAATACTTTTAAAATATACAAATAAATAAGGTGATTTTTGTATTATTCGCATTGCACAATCTGTCACGCATATAGTTTGGATCGAAACTTCCACCAGTTTCTTAGCCCTGCCAGCGCCAGCCCAAATCTCATGCCATAGCTTCATGGGCCAGGCAAGGTCAATTTCTTTTGAATTATTAATTTAGAAAAACTAGACGGTCTAGGCAATAAACTGTTGCATCCTTTGTAGCAACTCATTTATTGGCATTATGGATTAGCACATGCCTCTCTTTTTTCCCTTGATTTTTTTTAACTTCATCCTTTCTCATTTATGCCATATGTATTTACTTTAATATTAAAATAAAAAAAAATATCACCCTATTTCTTAAAAAAAAATAAAACAAATCAACATACATAAAAAAAAATTAGTCAAATCTATATAAATTGACTCGTTATGACAGTTTTAATAACACTCGTAAAAAATTCTTAATGACCTGTATTTTTTTATTTTTTTAATTCAAGAAAATAACTGTAATTATAAGTTTTTTTTATCAAAAAAATGACCAATATTGCCTAAAAATATTTGCGTTGATTTATATCCAAAAAAATGAACATTTGTTTTAATCCAAAAAATTATGGAAATTGTTTTTTTATCTCTTTGGAAATTAGAATGCATGAACATTTGTTTATCTCCTAAAAATATTGTTGCAGCAATTGAAGAAAGCTGCCCCTACATCAAGCCTTGGAGTCTGTGAAACCTTCATAATCTTATAATATTTCTAGTTTAAGGATAGCTAGGTCAAGGACTTGCTCGTTGTCGTGGGCCCATAAAAAGTGATTTTTAAAAAAATAAATATTACTAAAATTAAAATAAATCAAAACTAATTTGGTCAAATATTGTGTGTAAATAAAGTAAATGAATTGCATATTGAAAATACTTTTTTTCCGAATAAGAACAAAATGAATTTCAAACATACATATTGAATTGACAAATAATTAAAAATTATTATTATAACAATTATTCTAGTACATAGTTAAATTTCAATTCTCTGTTTTATAAATATTTTTAAAACCATGCGTGATTGATAATTTTTAACAATAAAAAAATTATTATCATCTTGATTTCTCAATTAATCAATAATTTTATTATATTTTATTAAAAAAATAAAAATCATTATATGTATATTTAATAAAAATATTTATGAGTCTTTTATCAAAGAACTATCTTATCCTAATAACTTAAACTGTTAGGTGATGTTTCAAGATATGATTTATATTATTCTTTAATACATTTCTTTAAGTGAAAACTTTTTGAGCACCTTTTCATAAAAAATTAAAAATCATTTCATGTCTATTTAATAATATATTTTAAGCTATGTAAAAAAAATTCAATGAATTTTATAATTCAAATTTCAAAAGCCTCAAAATAGTCAAGGCAAATGACTTTGATAGATATAGAATTAAAAATAAAAAAAAGCCCACCAAATGAATAACATTTTAAGTCTGTATCTATCATATATAACAATAAAAATACTATTACTTTTCTATTAAAATCACATAAGAGTTATTAATTACTTCTTGGATTCACTTAAAAAAAAATAGATACAATTAGAAGAGAAAAATCTTAGATAAAGATATTTTTATTACTTTCGATGGATCATGAGTTTCATCATCTTTTTTCTTTGTATATTTATCTCTTTTATTAGGATAGATCCACGGAGTAACTAATAAGATGCAACTAATTATTCTTTAAAAAAAAGCAAGCCTTTCTAAAAAAATTTAGGGTCGTTTGACCTGGTTTGGGTTTAATTTTGGTTTTTTTTAAAAAAAAATTGTTTGGTTATTTTTTTTATAAAAGTCAAACCTAACCGAAAATGATCACCCCTATTATTTATTTTATATGTGGCCTCTGTAAAAAAAAAAAAAAAATTGCCCCCTCTAAAAACCTAACTTTATTTTAACCGCTCTGGAAAATTATTTATAGCTCCGCCCCTGTAAGAATGGGTGAAGAGAAATTCACATAAAGATATTTAGAGACTTGCTTCTTTATTAGTTTTTCTTTTAAAAAACTTTCGTGTATTGACGAGAAGACTTCAATCAGTCATGTCGCATTCGCCCGTTAAGCTAAGTGGCTGGGTTACGGATAACGGTTCGCATTCTCCGAGGAAGTGAATGCTAGCCAAGCTGATTTTGAGTTCCTTTAGGTTCTAGGGCTGAGTTGAGGCACCGCGAAGTTAGTCTGATTACTGAGATCTCGTATTTAGGTTCAAAATCGTTGGTCCGTGTTGTTCGGCAAGTTGTACAGTTGTCGAGAATTAATATATATATTTATTTATTAATTATGGACAATCCATTTCTGCATATATTTTACCTTTGTTTCTTTTTTTACCTTTTATTTTCACTATTTTTTTTAATTGCATCCTTTAATATTACTTAATGTTGAATTTATTTTCATAAAATATTTTGATTTGTTTTCTATAAAATTATTGTTGTTTCAAACTAACCTCTTGACATTTGGTTTATATTTGGTTTATACTCAATTTTTCAAGCATATATTTTTGTTATTGTATAATTATATATAAAAAAAATTTTAAAAAAAATTTCTTAAATCCAATAAAGCCCATCACCTGAATTATAGATTTTATGAGTTAAGCTGCGAAGCCCGGATCAATCCAATATATCACAATCTCAATATTAAAAAAAAGTTATATTGAATTTTTTTAATTTGAATTGTGTAGTAGCATAGCCCCCGTGAACTGGTCATAAACCATATAATGAAAGTTCTTTCTCTTATTCCACAATAACCAAATAAATTAAAGTTGATGAAACTCAAATCTGTTAAATTAAAAAAAGTTACCGAA
The DNA here is from genome assembly GCA_007827005.2 of Populus simonii. NCBI lineage: Eukaryota > Viridiplantae > Streptophyta > Magnoliopsida > Malpighiales > Salicaceae > Populus > Populus simonii. The sequence goes on from CM017477.2 coordinate 13,979,353, forward strand.
TACACAATTATTACACTATATCAACTACTTATTCTCATCCTATTCTAAATTCAACAATTGTCAACATTTTTCTATTCACATGAATTTAATCTAGTGGGATGTCTCTAATAATGTCCTAAAATATCCAAATGGCATGAGGCAAGGCTTATATCTTGGATAATCCGTTAATTTTTTGGTTTTATCAACCTGATTCATTCTTCCTAACAATATGACTAATAGTTGGTGTCTGATACCTACAAAAGATCCCCTTTGGTGAATTTAGGGACTCTTTGATACTTAAGTAAGTATATTTTTAAGAGAAAATACAATGATATTTTAGAAAGAGACTCTGCAAATAAATATACAGTAGAGAATAGATATTGAGAACTTGGAGTTTAAAGAATTCATGGTGTATTTATAGCTCATGAGTCTTGTCTCTTATAAAGAGGAGGAGCTAAAGTATATTTTTGCTATGATAGTTTGAAGGATTTTAATGACATTTACCAACCACTAACCTCTCTACCAATAGAACAACGACTAGCAACTTATTTTTCTTCACTTACCATGAGATAGTTTTCCATCATTATACCACTCTTTATAAGGTAAGCTGATGTGATCAAGGTCTATAAATACCTTATTCACTAGGTAAAAAATTCAGATTAAAAACTTAAAAACAATCACAAGTTCGTTCACCATTCATATTCCTTACTCCATTACTATTTACACTCCTCTGCTCTTTAGTCTCTTAATGAACATCTTCTAGTCACTACCACTTCATGATCCCTACCACCTTATATCACTATCACTTTATGGTTAACACCTCCTAGTCATTACAACCTTTTTGTCAACACTTTCTAGTCACTACCACTTTGTGAGCACTACTACCTCATATTACTACCATTTTATGATTAACACCTTCTAGTCATTACCACAATTTGGTTAAAGTTTTTTTTTGTCATTACCACTTCGTGATCACTACCACTTCTTGGTTAATACCTCCTAGTCATTACCACCTTCCTATCACATCATGATCACTTAAACAAATCATTCTCCTCTATCTAAGTAGTAATATTTTATGATCTAAGAGGAACAAGTAAACTAAACAAACTCTCATCTCTTTTACAAACACTTCAAAAAATCCATGTGAAGGTAACATGACATGTATATCTTTTTCTCCCTCTACTTCCACTAGTTAAGTTATTCATATATGAATGTTTAAAAAACCAGGGGGAAATGATAGTGCATTAAAAAATAAAAATAAAATCAAGACCATTATAGTCAAACCCAAACAACCTTACATTCAAGTCGTTTGGACAAACCCTAACTAATCGACAAGCCTCACCAGGCAATTTGATCTATGACCTAGCCTAAATAAGTTATCGACCATACATTTTGGCCTGGACCCTGATGCAATCCAAGTGATACCAAAAGATCTGTTAGAGGTTCCAGTTGGTCTAGTGATAAAATTTAGAGCTAAGAGGTTCAAAGAAGCTTTTAATTGACTTCTTCAAGACACATAGGCTAAGGTGGACTTCAAGAAGATATTAAATAATGAAGTACAAGCCTAGATTAATTTAATTCATGTTTACGAGATGCTTGTAGATGGAAATTCAGGTATTATAGAAAGATTGGAATAAAAATACTTAAATATGCTAGTTTTGGTTTTTAGCTACTTTTAAGTCATAATTGGAGCTATAGAAGTAATTTTAATGCAATCCCAGTTGCATTGGAAATTTGAAATCCATATCTTTCCAGTGATATATGGCACGCCTCATAATTCATTAAGACGAGAGAGCATCATGCTTTTAAAGTTGGGCTTTGATTTTGCTAACAAATTATAAAAATGACTTTAGTCTTATTTAAATTAGTTGAGCTATTGTTTCATTTATCTTTTAGTTATTATTATGGCTTTTAGAGATATTAAGGCCTTTATTTAAATTTGGGTTCATTAGATTATTATTATTTATTAGGTTTATCTATATTTAGTAAGGATATCCTTTTAGACTTAGAATTCTTTTTAGTATAAATATTTTTATCTGTAGAGATTTTTTTATGGAAGACCAACTCTAATAAAGAAATTGGCATTCTTGATATCTCTTGCGTGGTTGAGTGACTCTTCTACTAAGTTCGTAATTGAACTTACAAACTCTTAGAAATATTGATCAACTTTGTTATGATTTTATACTACTCGTTCGCGTCTCTTTATAGGTATAGGATGATAGTGATCATTATGTATAACTTTAGTTCTGCAATGCAGATTCTTATTGGGTCAAGTTTCAAACCATTCCAATATGATTTTAGCTTATCTTGGAAGGTGTTCGCATCAAACCCAAGTTAGTGGCATGTAACACAATGCAAAATGACAAGCTCCAAGAAAGTTAATACAATGCCTCACTCTCCCTGACTTGCTCATAAATTGTTAGCACGACATTCATCCTTTCTCGCCAATAGCAATCTCTTGCCCACATGTCACCTCAAATGACATTTACCAACCACAAACCTCTCCATCAATAGAATAACGACCAACAACTCATTTTTCTTCACTTATTACGTGGTTGTTTTCCATCATTATACCATTCTATATGAGATAAGCTGATGTAATCAAGGTCTATAAATACCTTGGCCACCAGGTAAAAATTTCAAATTAAAAACTTAAGAATAATCACAAGTTCATTCACCACTCATGTTCCTCACTCCATTGTTATTTACACTCCTCTGCTTTTTAGTCTCTTGGTGAACACCTTCTAGTCACTACCACTTTGTGATCCCTACCACCTCATATCACTATCACTTTATGGTTAATACCTCCTGGTCACTATCACCTTTTGATTAACTCCTTCTGGTCATTACCACTTCGTGAATACTATCACCTCATATCACTACCACTTTATGGTTAACAACTCCTAGTCATTACCACCTTTTTATCAACTTGTTTTGGTCATTACCATTTCGTGATTACTACCACTTCTTAGTTAACACCTCCTGGTCATCACCACCCCTCCTCATACTGTGACCACCTGACCATCTCCTTACAATCATGACCACTTCTTTATAACCCTTGCTCTCTTTCATATCTTTTGCTCCAACACAATATTCTCCTTTTATATTTATTAGCATAAACACTAAAGTTTTTTATATTCTAATAATTGACTTGTTTTTGTAGGAAAGCTCGTGGAAGTTACCATGTCATCCCACCAACTAATAATCAAATACAGTAAGTTTATAAACCCAAGTTTAGCCAGACAAAGCCCGACCCATCCGAAGTTCACAGCTTCAAAAGAGAATAGTTATTGATTGATCTAAATGAAAAATAATACACTAAGAATATCTCTTAATTGTTTTTTATGAATTCCATAAAAAAAATTATATGTGTGGATGAGCAATTGGCGGAAAATATCTAATCTAATTGGCCGAAAAAAATAAGATAGCAGCTTTTGTAGCATTTCCACCGGGCATTAAATGGAACGAGGTCATGATTGGCCAATTATGTTATCCTTACAAAAAGATCAACGCTTTTAGATTCCCCATTCTCTCTTGTCTTCCTTTGAGTTTTACTTTCTTGTAATAACGAGTGTACAATACTGCTATAAAATTGTATCATCGCGGCAATATTTCGAATATTCTATTAAGCTGTCTTATGTCAATCCACGTGGAAACAATAATTGAAAAAGATACAGACGACTTCAAAGTTTTTTTTTTAATTATTATAACTAATATTTTTTTAATTATTTTTTATTAAAATAATATTTTTTAAAAAAATTATTTTTAATATCAGCAAATTAAAACAATAAAAAAATTATTAAAATAAATTAATTTGAAACAAATAAAAAATTTAAAAAAATTTAAAAATAAAATTGAACCACACAAATAAACAAAGTCTAAAAATAATAAAGAAACATAGCCATCCTTTCATAAAAAAACAGGGTTGAATTTATTAAATCTACAAAAATTATTTATAAAATGAGACCACATTAAAATCCAATCTCATAAAATGAATTAACTAGTCTGACTTTGTAAATTAATAAAAAAAAACCACAATTAACAAAAAAATAATAATACAAATCCAGAATCAATGGAGAGCTAACTCACCAACCAATGAATATAAAATTTGAGGCGTGGAGAGCTACGTCTAGGCTACAGGTTTCCAAGGTTTAACTAGTGTTTTTTTTAAAAAAATATTTTTTAATATTAATATATTAAAATTATTTAAAAGTATAAAAAATATTAAAAAAATTTGAAAGTGTTTAGAATTGCGGTTAACCGCACTCCCAGACCCACTTGTACTGCATATTCAATGAATTTTTAATTTTTAATTTTTTGTGATAGTCCATTATTTTTTTGGTATAAATGGGAAGGCCTCTTCATAAACAGGGGAATAGCAGAGCGAGTAAGTTGTCATTGCTATTATTTACTAGTAGAGGCAGCAAGCAATGAGACTTCCAAGCCCTACGCTTTGCCTCCTACCATTTCTTTTTCTGACTCTAGTGCAGAGACCCACCTTTGCCTCCATAAAGGTGAGCATTCGATCTCTGTAGAAATTAACTATACATTAAACCACACACCCACTATCTCTTTCTTTTCCCTCTTTTTGTTTTTGGTTGTTGTTGTAATGGTGGCAGCTTGATATTTCAACATATTGAATCTTCGTTTTCTGTGTATATAACGGTGCTGTAGCCATATGTGGTGTACTTTGGAGGCCATTCTCATGGCCCGAAACCCTCGTCTTTCGATGCAAATCTAGCGAAGGACTCTCATTATGAATTCCTTGGATCCTTCTTGGGAAGGTAATGGATGTTCAAGCATAGCTACAGAAGAAATGACCGTTTTTCCATAGCAAGATATCTAATTTTGTTTCTGATTTTTCATGGAACAGCCGTGAATTCGCTGAAGATGCTATATTTTACTCGTACACGAGGCACATCAATGGATTTGCTGCCACTTTAGAAGATGAAGTAGCAGCTGAGATAGCTAGTGAGAAACCACTGTTCCTGCTGCTCTGTTTGTGCCCCTGTTTTGTTTCGTTTGTGATTATTGAGCTGTCTTCCTTATCCAATGCAGAGCATCCAAGAGTAGTGTCGGTCTTCTTGAACCAGGGAAGAAAACAACACACAACTCATTCATGGAGCTTTCTGGGACTCGAGAAAGATGGAATCGTTCCTTCTAGCTCGATTTGGAAGAAGGCAAGATTTGGTGAAGATGCAATTATTGGAAACTTAGACACTGGTAACCCATTTTTTCTAAAGTCGTTCACGACGGTTTTTTTTTTTTTTTTAATCCTTCCCGAGATTTTGAGAGAGAGAAGATAGAAATGCGAGCTCAGGTAGTCTACGAAATCTTAAACTATATAAAAATAATGACATTTTTATTGCAATGAAAACTAAGTAATATTCTCTTTTTTCAATGGAGTTGGAAGCTTTGAAGTGATAACGTTGAGGTGTCCTTTTCTTCTACTCTAGAAGTCACTATTATGTCTTCATTTGAATTTTCCAATTTGAATTTGGACGTCCATCGTTGGCTTAGAGATTGCATTTGGAATATGGAAAATCACTCCCATATCTATCATTCTAGATTTTTTTTTTTGAATCACGGAGCAAATCGTGTTCTATAAAAATTTAATTATTTTATATATTTTAAATCATTTTGATACGATGATACGCTGATCTTAAAAATAATTTTTTAAAATAAAAAAAATATTATTTTGATAGATTTCGGCATAAAAAATATTTTGAAAAGTAATCAAAACCACACTTTTAAACAGCTTTATATTATAACAAGATGAAACTATTGTGAAATCGTGTTTTTTTAAAAATTTAAATTTTTTTTATAATAATTTTTTATTATTATTATTTTAAAGTATTAATGTTAAAAATAATATTATTTTAATATATTTATAAATAAAAAAAATACTTTAGAGCAGAAATATTATAGGCTTTTAAACACCCAAAATATAATAAAAGGTTTATAGGATAGCGTTTAAAGACTCCACCAATCACGTTCGATTTCTAAATCTATCCTTGGTGTTTTTGTTGACCAGCCGACCTCCAGATATGACCAAGAAGAAAAATAATGATAAAAAATATTAAAAAAAAAAAAAAAACTGATTAGATTGAGGGTCTCTAGATTTGCAATATTAAACTATAGGGCATCGCTAAATCCTCATAATTATTGTTTAGCCCCCAAGTCTGGATAAGCGTGCCCGAGAGATCCAAAAGCTTTGTCCCCACTTTTTTTTTTTCTTTCTAACTAGTTATATTAACGTGAATACCATGAAAACAAAATAATAGATGCATAATTATTAATAGAATAATAATAATTATTATGATCCAAAATGAAGCAGAATGATGCAGCAAGCTTCATTTTCTTGGAAAAGAGAGAAGGAATAATGTAGTTGAGCTGCAATTAATTAGCTTTTAATTTGCTTGAATGGAATGTGCTAGGAGTGTGGCCCGAGTCTGAAAGCTTTAGTGATGAAGGGTTGGGACCGATTCCATCAAAGTGGAAAGGAATATGTCAAAATGGCTATGATCCTGGCTTCCACTGCAACAGGTCTGCTTTGTTAACTATATTTTTTTTTACTGTTTCTACGAAGATGCAATCAAAATCTTGCTATGTTGGCTGAGTGGCGATGCGTTCAGTGTCATAATTTTTCTGCCATTAGTGATCTTACTATGCTTTCGGCCGCCATGGACGTGCATTTATGAAAAAGAAGTGCTGGGTAAACTCTTGGGAAAAAGCTACAACGTCCGGAAACGGCCCATCACAGTCAGAGAATTGGTGGGATATTCAGAAAAAGCCGATGGACTTTGTGGAATCTATAAATGCTGCATGTTGCCATTGATTTCGAAAAAGTCAAAATATTCCTTCCTCATTATGGTGGGGATTGCTGGTATCCCATTAAGCCCATCGATTTGGAATTTTCTTGTAAAGCTAGCTAGCTGTGTTATCATTTCTTTCAGAAATATTTGCATTTTCCCTATACATACATACATATATATACACACACACACACATACACATACACATACACATACACATATACATATATGTATATGTATATATATAAAGATAAAGTAAAGTTTGCTTCAAGTCTCTAGCTCCCTCTTCTCCAGCATTTTCTTGTACCCTCTCAGGCATGCAAGAGTCGGCGAGCAAAGTTCAACTAGGGGACACCTTTTTATTTGCCAGCTCCCTGCATTAACAGAGTGCATATTGCTAATATAATCCCATGTGCATTATAGGCAACTCTTGTTTATCTTTTTACCTTTTCAACTTTTTGTTATTGATCTTTCTGCGGTTGCTACGCCACCTGGAAAGATTTCATACTGTGTTTACACTCTTCATAGATTTGTATAGGTTGCCAAAATATTTTGCTTGTAAGATTCTGATCATCTTTTGCTTGCTAACTAATTATCTATGCATATCTTGTGTGCATATGAAGGAAGCTTATAGGAGCCAGGTACTTCAACAAAGGGTATGCTTCAATTGTTGGTCATCTCAACTCCTCCTTTGATACGCCTCGAGATGAAGATGGCCATGGATCCCATACCTTATCAACAGCAGGAGGTAACTTTGTAGCTGGTGCAAGTGTTTTTTACATGGGCAACGGAACTGCAAAAGGGGGGTCACCAAAGGCCCGAGTGGCAGCTTACAAGGTCTGCTATCCCCCAGTAGATGGAGACGAATGCTTTGATGCAGATATCTTAGCAGCATTTGACGCTGCTATCAGTGATGGTGTCGATGTATTGTCTGTTTCGCTAGGAGGAAATCCTACCGCATTCTTCAATGATAGTGTTGCAATTGGCTCTTTCCATGCCGTGAAGCATGGCATTGTAGTGATCTGTTCTGCTGGAAATTCAGGTCCTGTAGATGGTACCGTCTCCAATGTTGCACCATGGGAGATCACAGTCGGGGCCAGCACTATGGACAGAGAGTTTCCTAGTTATGTTGTCCTAGGAAACAAAATAAGCTTTAAGGTTTCTTTCCCCTTCCTACTCGTCCCTTTTTCTTCCTTGAATCTTAAGAGAGATTATTTTGATAACAAAAGGAGCCGTTTAAAGACATGCCTGATGATTTTACAGGGGGAGAGTTTATCAGCTAAAGCCTTACCAAAGAATAAGTTCTTTCCGCTTATGAGTGCTGCAGATGCTAGAGCAACTAATGCATCAGTTGAAAACGCGTAGGGATTGAAGAATTTATGTTCCCGTTCATTCTGATTCCGCATTCCCTCTGATTAGTACCCTTCAACATAATTCAATATTGTTTTTCTGCACTGGAAATCCTTGACATTATCTGCTAAGACATGTAATTTTTTTTTGTATGTGTCATGCAGTCTGCTGTGCAAGGATAGATCACTTGATCCCGAAAAAGCTAAGGGGAAGATCTTAGTCTGTCTTCGAGGGATAAATGCAAGAGTTGACAAGGGTCAGCGAGCTGCTTTGGCTGGTGCTGTAGGGATGGTTCTTGCCAATAATAAGGATGCTGGGAATGAAATTCTTGCCGATCCTCACGTTCTTCCTGTATCGCATATCAATTACACCAGCGGTGTTGCTATCTTCAAATATATTAATTCCACAGAGTAAGATAACATTATAACTACTGTCATTTTTACCATGCACATCACCCTATCCTAATGTCTGTGCTATTAGACTAAATCAATCCTGATATTCACATTTTTCTGCTGGTATCATCAGACCATGTTTCTCATATTAGCTGGGCTTCTTCCAAGATGTATTTAGCTACATGATTTAACTAGATTGGCATCGTCCTAGCTGGTGTGCAATGAAATGGATGCATCGCACTGATCAAAGTTCATATTTTTGACAGGTATCCCGTTGCTTATATCACTCATCCAGTAACACGCATTGGCACGAAGCCAGCCCCCGTCGTGGCTGCTTTTTCGTCGAAGGGACCCAATACCGTCACGCCAGAGATTCTTAAGGTATTTCTCTAACAGTACTATCTTCTTGCTTCAGATGCTTGTCAATGTTATCGAATATTCAGCAACTGTTTCTCTATACTCAGCCTGATATCACAGCACCGGGAGTGAGTGTAATAGCTGCCTACACAAAAGCACAAGGACCAACAAATCAAGATTTTGACACACGAAGAGTTCTATTTAATTCAGTATCAGGCACTTCAATGTCATGCCCTCATGTTTCAGGCATAGTTGGCCTTCTTAAAACTCTGCATCCTACTTGGAGTCCTGCATCGATTAAATCAGCAATTATGACTACTGGTGAGTGTATTTGCAAATTAAGTGAACTCTAGTTCATTCCGTATTCATTCAAATCAAGAAAATCCATGCTAGATCTTGACTGCAGCTCTCTGATTCCCCTCTCTTCTGTTTTTCCTGAATTCCACAGCGATGACACAAGATAACACGATGGAACCAATTCTGAATGCAAACCACACCAAGGCATCGCCATTCAGTTATGGAGCAGGCCACATAAGACCAAACAAAGCTATGGATCCAGGGCTGGTATATGACTTAACAGTTAATGATTACCTCAACTTTCTATGTGCCTTGGGGTACAACGAGACACAGATCTCAACATTCTCGGATGCTCCTTATGAATGTCCCTCCAAGCCCATTAGTCTTGCAAACTTCAACTACCCTTCTATTACCGTTCCCAAATTCAATGGCTCAATCACATTGTCACGAACAGTTAAGAATGTTGGTTCTCCAAGTACTTACAAACTTCGAATCAGAAAACCAACTGGGGTTTCTGTTTCTGTTGAGCCGAAGAAGTTGGAGTTCAAGAAGGTTGGTGAGGAGAAGGCCTTCACTGTTACCTTGAAAGGCAAAGGCAAGGCAGCAAAGGACTACGCATTTGGAGAACTGATATGGTCTGACAATAAGCATCATGTGAGGAGTCCTATAGTGGTAAAATGGTTCTAGAGACTAACTTGCTTCAGCTAGCTAGGTTAATAAGTCTGTTCCAATTTCTACTTGGTGGCTATGGCTACAATATTTATAGCCTCGCGTTCAACAAATATTTATCTTCAAGAAAATGTTGGGTTTATTTCTATTATAATAATCAAAGGATAGAAGCCATTGATGAATAGAAAGATGCTTCTACTCTGCTCTTACAATATCCCTCCAACTGTACAAACATGCGGTATTATTATTAGTTTCTTGCAGCACAATTTTAAGAGGTTGGTTTGGTGGTTAAGCAAATATATTGGAATTAAAATTTATTAAATTTCTTAAACACTGGCATTTTCTATTGTTCAATACAGTTCAAAGCAGGCCGAACAAAACAATATAATATATAACAGCAGCGAAAAGACGGATTGTACTAGAGGTTGAGGAAAGAGTTGATAGAGTTACAATCATTCGAACATTTAGTAAGATGGAAGGAAAGGCCTTCACAAGTCGAGCACGGTAGAGGACCTTTTTTCCATTAAAATAAAAGAGGGAAGGAGACCACATATAATACGTGAGACAAAGGCAGGATGAGTTGATTTGATTCTTTCCTGGGCCACATCCCCGACCTTGAACAAAACTCCAGGAGAGAAACTGGGCTCAGGTGGAACAACGATCCAAATTTATCAACAGCCCGTTTCCAAATTCAACGTATGGATATGCCATGGGTTGGTCAGCATCCTCGGCTGTCCATCTACAAAATAAGAGAATCATCCAGCATTTACTCTCAAGAAATCTAAATCCAAAGCGAAGAGACTTGAAATGTTATCATCACCTGAAGTTCTGAACAAGGTGGTGAAGGAAGAAGGCAACCTCAATCTTGGCAAGTTCAGATCCGGGACAGCATCTAGATCCTCCACCAAAAGGGGTAAACCTCTTGCTAGTCTGATCCTGAGTCTGAGGAGACCAATGATTTTTCTCTTCAAGAAATTATACTAGTAGGTTCACTCAAAGCCAGAAAAGTACACGAAATGATTTGTTTTTTCCTCTTGAACCTATTTATGGCCCATTGGAGGACAGTCTTATACATTAAGATCCTTGAGATTGGTGTTATAAATTATTAATTACCTCCCATCTCCAAGGATGAAACTGGAGAGCATTTGCATGGACAGACGAGTCTAAATGCACAGCTGTAAAAACAGGTAGGACCTTCCACCCAGATGGAATGAGGTAGTCTGAAAGGGGCAAAAAAAGAGAGACCATGAATCTTTTAACTAATAAAGCGAGTGCATGCATGCATATTTTGATTAAGGGCAAAATCAGATATCGAGAGTGTAATCTATTGGTTTGAGACAATAGTCTCGAGGACCACCTCTGAACTTGACGTCTTTGAGAGCCTTTCGGTGTACAAATTTCACAATGTTTCCATATCTCAGTGCTTCACTGATGACCTACAGCCAAAAAAAAAAAACAATAAATAATTATCAAAGAATGGTTGTCAAATGATGAACCATCATTTCAACTATGGCATGCATGGCTGAAACTAAAAGGTAATGAGGGAGAGGAAGTTAATTATACTGCTAATAATAGCAGAAGAAAGGATATCCTACATTTTGAGTGAATTCCATCGTCTTATAATCTTCCCAATTCAAACACTCATCTTTCTCCTTCAGGCTTCTTATTTGCTCATGCTCTAGCTACAGTTCAAAGATCAAAAAACTTGTATTTAGTAATGAATATATACATACCTGCTGCAATTAAAGTCTACCATATTGTCAAAAGGCAAGGTGCATGTGTGGAAAAGGTTACCTTTAACTGTTCTAATGCAGTGGGTGACTGGCCTAGAAGATGCACCACCATGGCCATTAAGAGCGAGGTAGTTTCATACCCACCCAAAAGAGAATCCAACACAAAGCTCACCTTTTCATCTTCAGATAAGGTATCAACACTTAGAAGTATTTCAAGAAAATCATTCCTTAAACTCCTACTATTTCTTGATCTTCTTTCCTCTATAATTGCTTTAACTCTAGAAGATATCCTGCTTCTAGCCTGTAAAGAGGGGTCAACAAAAAGTTGATCACATGCCGCCTTCTTTTTGAAACAAGAGAAAAAGGAACCACATAATTATTGAAATTGCACACTTCTGTTTTGAAGTAAACAAAGGTACAGATGTCCAGGGAGCTCTAGCTAAACCTTCTTTTGAACATAGATAATAAAGAGCCAAATAGCGATCAGTCGTCTGAATATCTGAGTACCTGAACAGCTCTAGCATATGGAGTACCAGGAATATACAGAGGGATGGATACTAGTCCTCTCATAAAAGTAAGAAAATCTTCAAGAATTTCTCTAGTCTCCGGCTCCTCTGATGTTAAACCAAGCACTTGCTTTACTATTACATTGAATGAGAACTGTGAAATAAAAAGTTTATGAGGAAAGGGGATTAAAAAAGAAGAAGATAACCAAAAAGTAGGAGCAATTAAAGGAATATCTACCTTTCTAGCCTCTTCACAGAATACGACCTGTTGTTTATCTTTCCAGGAGCTCAATATTTGAATGGCAGTTCTTTCTATGTCATTCAAGAACTCTGGCTTTGATTTAGTAATGCTAACTAGAGAGATAGCCACATTTCTGAGTCTCTTGTGAGTATCACCAACAGCCACCAGCATGGAGACATTGCCAAGAATTCCGTGAATAGGCTTAGGATAACTGCACTGGAATAACTTGCCTTCGTTTTGAAGAATGAAATAGTTCAGCTCCTGGTCACAGGACACCACTGTTGGAGAGAGAAATAAATGGGACTTGAACACATTCCCGTACCTGAAAAAATCCCATAGCATTTCACACTAAACTGGCAAAAAGTCTCATGGCGGAACCAACAACAATAAAATGAAGAATTTCTCTTACCTGGAACAATGATCTTGAAGAAACGCACCAAGGGTGTTACAAGGGTGAGGTTTCAAGAAACCGAGGGTTTCACCAAGTAGAGGCCACCCAAAAGAGCCCTTTGGGACATTATGACCAAGCTTCAAGAACATGGGCAGAAAATGATTCATTATTAGACCCAACAGACCACTAGTTATACCAACCAAAACACCAACCCAGAGCTCTCCAGCCATGGACAAAGGAGGTTGTGTATCCTGATATGTTTCTTTCCAAATTCTGAAATGAGTTAAAATAGAACCCCAAGAGTTTTTTTTATATAAAAATGGACTTCGGCTTAGACGTCTATATATAGAAAGTGGAGAGGGAGGGAGAGAGGGAGGGAGGGAGGGTGTGAAAGTGAAAGAGACCCTTTAATGCCTATTTTAACAAGCAGAACCGAAGCAATAATTTCAGCTTGTAATTCTTGTGCCCTTCAGGAACAGACCTCCAGGTTTTGAAGAAAGCTACGTTTTATTACAGTTGGTAATTTTTGCTTTTATCGGAGTGGAGGTCATAGGAAATGAAATCCACCGAGCTAGTCAGGACTAAGGACTCAGGACTCAGGACCTAGACCTCTGCTGCTAGAACTAGGGGTGCAGAAGGTAGATTGCCGAGGTGTACTCTGCGCATAATATTGCTACTTATCCCAGGGGCTTAGCCTGGTAAATAGCAAGCGGATTTTCTACTCGTATTATAATATAAATATTTTGAATTTTAATAATGTGGTTGTTTTTATGTTTAAAAGTATGTTTTAAAAATATTAAAAAAAATTAAATTTTTTTATTTTTTATCTTAAATTAATATTTTTTGTTATTTTTAGATTAGTTTAATGTGTTAATATTAAAAATAATTTTTAAAAAATAAAATAAAATTATTTTAATATATTTTCAAATAAAAAATATTTTAAAAATAATTATTACACCAATATAAAAAAAATAAGAGATGTCGTTTTCATCATTTTTACACTTTGTACTTTGAAAAACTATTGTTTTGTCTTTAAGGTCAAGAGTTAATTTTTTCATCTGAAGATTTTAAGAATTAAAAAATGTCTTTGTTCCAAAAGAAATAAAAAGAATTACTCTCTTATTTTATCAATTACACTCCCCTTTTTTGAAGAGAAAAAACCTTTAAGTCTTTTCAAAACTAGTGTAGCCAAGTCTTAATTCTTTTGAAGAAAAGCTTATGTTTTCAGAGAATTCAAGCCATTTATGCATCAATAAGTTTTTATAATAAATCATAAAACAAAAAATAAAGGACATGCTTAATTATCTTGCAAGACTTAATCACTTGATTTTCCCTATTATTTACTCGGAAATTAATGATGTCCCAAATGAATAACCCGGAGGGGTGTAGCTCACTAGTTAAACTCTAAATTTGTTCTCTAGAGGTTACCAGTTCGAGTCTTACAAACCTTAGGGCCACTGGAAACTTATATGGTCGTTACCTTCAGGGCTCGTGAGATTAGTCGAGATACGTGCAAGTTGGCCCGGACACTCATGTTAATAAAAAATATTATATGGTTATTAACTTCAGAGCCCGTGAGATTAGTCGAAGTACGCGCAAGCTGACCCATACACACACGTTAATAGAAAAAACTAATGTACCAAATGAATATATGTGTGTGTGTGTGATTTCTCTTAATATTTATCTATTTATTTTTAATCGTATCTCTATTAAACTCTATTAGTAAACATGAACCCAAATCTCATCTCTCTTCTTTTCAAATAAAGATACTTTCTAAACAACTGATTTATTAAAGTCATTTTATTCCTAAAATTTCATTCATAATTATTAATTAATTAACAATACTAAGCTAAGAAATTCTATTGAAATTTAAATTGACTATGACAAAACTATTAAGAAATTCTATTCCAATTTTATGAATAAGATTTAATGCAAAGATAAAATTAGTAAACTCCAATTCTATTTTTCATCATTACAGAGATTTTAAGAATAAAAAACATATATTTTATTTATCTAGTACATCATTAACTTGTGAAAAAATAGTTTTGTTTAGTACAGTTAAGGATGAGATTTGGTTTCATATTTATTTGATACATCATTAATTTTAATAATACAATTAAGATTTTTCTATAAAAAAAAAATATAGATTATGATATTGAAAACAATGCGATGTACTGGGTTGTGTTGTTCGCAATAGCGTAACCCTTTCAGTTGTATTTTTTATCCAAAGTTTTTTTCACTTGTACTAGTTAATTTCCATGTATTTTGTCTTACCATGTTATTTTCAAAAATGACCCTATAAAATATACTAACTTGATTGTTAAGTAACACCTTGTAATTTCTACACGTAAAATAACTTTTTTGAGCCTTAAACTCAAAGAAATCAGGGTATTTTTTTTTTTACAGAATACAAGATTATTACAGTCTATTTTTTACAGTTAATCTTCCTTCGTTAAGCTAACGTATAAGGAATCAAAAAACCTGCAAACATAGTGTTCATAATATTCTTTAGTTTCCGTTTCATAAGGAATCAATATATAATATTTAAAATCAATTATAATTTGATATTCGAAAACTTAGTTTATGCATCATTTTTTTTTATTAACATATATATATATATGTGTGTGTGTGTGCGCGCGCGCGCGCGCGCCAACACTCATCAACTTAATCATTCTCAATTTCGCTATTTACATCCAATTCATTATTTGAACCCTTCATGCCAGATTTATATAGATATATTTCTATACACTTATCATGTCATCCAATAAATAATTTTTTCTACCCACGTGTTAATAGGCAACATTATCTATATAACAAGAAATATCATGGAGACTCACTCCTTTACAAACATATATGATTCTAATATTTTTTAGTGATTTGACTTCTATACTCAACAATTTAAAATTCTTGTTCTTCATACCATTGATCATTTAGCAACTGACTTGTCTTATGATAGTTGATTTCAGTTGCATTATCACCAATTTTATCTTGTCATATTATATCACCAACATTACACCATTGTTAATATATGTGCACCCTACCGAATAAAAACATATTCAAGATTTACCTTACCTTTCAACTTAGTGATCCATTACATCATACGATAGGAATATTATTACATTTCTTTTTCATTATATAATCATGCTTCTAGTAGATTCTCTTCACGTAACTTTATACTTTTAGCTATAATTTTTCTCACTCTTTTTTTTTATGAACAACGCGATTGATAATCATGTTCCAACACGTGGTCAACATGAACATCATTCTGCCACTAAAACAACCATAAATTATTTTCATATCACATTGATTGTCAAGTCAATTTATATCATATTACAAAAATGTTATTAGATACATATTTTATAATTTCATACATGCACACTGAGAACTATTCTAAATTGTGTCACTTATATCCTGGTAACATATTATCAAACATATCATTCCATATGTTTTAACAATTTTAAACAACCATTACTTTTGTTGTCAGTGATCTTTGTCTATTTGTTTTTTTTTGTCATATATTCTTATAACAATTCTCTCCGAGGAACCAAACAAGATTGTCCCCAAAACATCCCAACTTATACCACATAAGTTATTTAAATCAATATTTATATTTACTTTATTATATTATCACAATAATCACAAAGTTTTCTATACAAAAATCCCTACAATACAACATTACTTTATATTTTACTTGACTTCCCAAAACAACGATACAATTAACCCATTTTTATCTCCAAGTCATCCTTTATATTATAACATCATCATCTTCATCACAAAGATCATCTTCCTTATAACTATTTGAATTTACTAGATTATTTACCCTTCCATGCATTCTCCACTAGTGATACTATTTTCGTCTCCATCCCTCATAAAGGTTAGGTAATTATCAATTCAACAATCTATATCATGAACTCAATCATAAAATTTTTATTAATTTGACACTCAATGCCATAAACACAATTCATCACTTTTATTTAACAATTGTGTTTCATCAAACATTTTATTGACAACCCGACAAATCAGTCATATATGCAATACTAACTCCACATAAATTCATTTAAATCAAATTACATATTTCAGTCATCAAACAAATTGATGCCACTAGCCTATTACCGAGTCACTAGTTTCATAACATATCCTATTATTAGGTTCTAGCTCTATTATAGGGTAACTAGTTTCATCCTTGTCTTTTTTTCTTTCATGGCACATATTACAATTAAAATAAATGTATAACACACTTCAAGAAATTATAGTTATTGAAACTTAAGAAACACTTTTAATAGAAAAAGGTGCAAGGCACTTACCTAGTGGTTGAACCCGTATGAAATTTCTTGCTGCTAACAAGACTCTACAACCTCCCCTGTACCACAGAAGTTTCAAACAATAATTTCATATCAAATTAAACCGAGAACTTCATTATAGTTTCCATTTACTCATATTCACATCAATCCATCACGATATATTAAATTTATAACTACTTTTCATGACTAAAATTAGTCATATCCTATAGTTTCTTGGCCCATTTAACCAAATCTTTTTTATACATGCTAAATCACCATTTAACATTTATCTTCAGCTTAATCTCATTCAGTACGACGACTCACAACTACCCCTTTTTATTTTAATAAGAATTCTTAGTCGAAAATCAACATTTACGTCTCATGGTATTTTCTTTTTGTTTTCTTCAACTTGGACTTATTTGATTATATTTGAAATTGGGTTTTAACAATAATTTTCGAAACAACAATTTACACAAAGCCTATTTTCCAAATATGATTGAAACTTTAATGTAACAATCCATGGCTCACTTTCAAAATTTCATGCAACTTCCTCATACATTATCTTAAAAACACTTCATATACATAATCAAACATAATTTTTCATCAATTTAAATTAAGCCATCTAAAACCATTTACTCTCTTATATGGTTAAAATCACTATTAAAAGGGTCATAAATTCTCAATCCAATTTTTTAAAAAATTTCCTATCATTCGAATAATTTTGCATCTCACCTAACATTAACCAACCTAATTACCATAACGATTAAGTCAACCAAACTCATCCTCACTCGTTAGTTTAGGTTGAATTCCACACTAAGAAGAACACGAGTCCTCCTTCAAGTTTTCATGCAATTAACTACTTTTCAAATCATTAAACATGTTATATAACACTACTAAACAAAAATTCTATAAAAGTTTGAACTAGCAAATTCAATTCTCTCATCACTAGTTTAGTTTAACTTCATAAATAAAGGAGATTTTAATTTTCTTTAGAATTTTTCTTCAATTCCATATTACCCATTCATTAGTTTCATTATATGACACAATTAAGCATAAATTTCATTTTAATTGTTACCAACAAATTCAATCTCTCACTACTTTAGTCTTGGTCAAAATTCACCTTCAAATGAGACATAAATTTTTTCTTTAAATTTTCCACAATTATCATATGGCCCATTCATTTTTCATCCTAATTAGTCTAATTAATCATGTAATTAATGCAAATCAAGTAAAAATCCAACCCTCTTATTTTCTCTCTCTAGGCCGAACATGGTATACAAGGAGGAAATAAATTTTTCTTTAAATTTTACACTAATTTTACTTGACTCAATCTCTAATCTTGCCTACTAACATATTTCCATAACAAGATTACTAATTTAAACAATCTAATTCATCAACCTAATTTTTCATAATTTAAAATTCAACATAGCATTATCTGAAACTCGAAAGAAACTCAAACCAATCTTAGTTTATGATTTCTTACCTCTTAACAAGATGAAATCAAGATGAAAATTAAAATTAAAATCAAATTCCTCTTCACTTTCTTTTCCTTCTCCCTCTAGTTTTAAATTTTGTTTTTTTATACATTAAAGACCTCTTTTAATCATCTTCATTTCACATCACATTAATTATTGTTTCTATTATTTATTCATTTCTTTTAAGTTCCAACCTTTCATTACTCATCGAGACCTTACTACCTTCAGTCCTTTTTTTTGTTGAGTTTTATAATTAATAGGCTATCTTAATGACTTATCATATTGATAATTCCTGTTGACGTAGCAATTGATATGTTAATTTATTACTTAGTATTTTAGCAAACCTATTGAGATAAACCTATTCTCTTGTATCATTATTACAAAAAAAAAAAACGAAAAGTTATCGTATAAACATTGTAGATGTAAAGAGTAATCGTTGTGGATTGGAAAAATGCCTATTTGTTTCTTCTTTTTTTTGGCATAAATCTCTCTTATTCTTTTTTTGCAAGCCTTGGGTGGCTTTGGGAATCGTCCCTCTTTGGCTAGGCTTTCATTGTTCAGCTTCCACTATTTTTTTACTCTAATTTTAGGTGGTTGCTGCATTTTATAGGGAGTTTTTCTCGGGTTTGGTTTAGCTTCTCTTTTGAGTGGCTCTAGATTAGGAGCTTCTTCTTCATATGATTTAGACAATAACATTAATGTTTATTAAATGCACAAATCACTTGTATAGTTATGGGTCTCTTCTTAGTATTGGAATACTTGTTGTTTTTGTTGGAAATCACCCTTGGTTTTTTTTTTTTTACTGAATGTTCTATTTTGGTTTCCTTTAATCTCTTTTACTTATGTTTTATTCCCACTGAAATTGAATCAGATAAGCTTATTACCTTGTACTATTTCTATTGGGGTTTTTTTTTCATTTGTTTATACTTTAAATGTCATTTTATATTGGTTTTTGATTTGATACTTTTTGCCTTTTGTTTCTTTCATCCTTTCAAATCACTTTTATAGGGGGTATAATTTAGTAGTGTTTTTTTTTTTTTTTGTTCTGGCTTCATAAGTTCACTATCATTTTTCTTTCATGCATTTTTTTTCTACATTTCCTTTTTGTTTTGAGCTTTCATTGTTGTCATACTATTTTATTTTAACTTTTCATCCTTTATTAGCCTGGTTGTTTTTTTCCATGTTTTTTTTTTCTTTTTTTTCCTTGCTTTTAGTTATGTTTTTTCTCTGTTTGTTTTTTGTTCCCTTTCAACATGTAGGTTGTTTTCATGCTTTAGCTCCCTACAATTGACTTGGGTTTAAACGGGCTTCTCCGTCTTTTTTCTAGCTTGCAAATAATTTGTTCTACAAGGTTTTTAGATTGTTTTTGCATTGTTTGTTGTGTTATTTTTGTTTTTCACCATCTCTCATTGCCACTGATTTTTGTTGCTTTTTTTCCCCCATTGACATGACATTAATAGCTTTTAGCTTTAGTCTGTGTTGGTGTTGATGACTCTATTTTTGTGTTTCTTAGTGTTTTTATTAATAGTATGAGATTCTTTTTTATTGATAGTTTATTCCTCATTGTTTTTTTCCCCCATCAAATGTCATGGGTAGAGATGGCAGTTTTACTCATACCTATTTGATTCCAACCTAAACCGAATGGTAGGAATTTTTTGTATGTTCGGGTTCATATAGGGTATGGATATTGCCATGTCCGACCCAAAACCTTACCTGAACTCGACCCGAAACTAAATCATTAACCTTAGAGGCTAAAAATTAGGATTGTCATTTCTCATTTTTCCCCTCTAATCTCTCATTCAACTTTCATTCTCTTCTTAATCCCTCCCTAACTACACTTCCCTTTCAAGGCCTCTCTTTCTTTTATTTCTCTTCTTTCTTTTAAGCCATATTTCCAGTCTTTTTTCCTTTACAATAACTCCAAAGCCTTCTTTCTATTTATTTTTTTTTATGAAAGAATTAATAAAGTGATGAAGGTTGTGTTTTAAAGGAAGAGAGTATTGGTTCTTGTGCTTCAGAGTTAGCCATGAAACTATGAATGTTTTTTTTTTCTATCAATAAGTGTTTGGTGACTTCCACACTTGTTTTTTCTCTATTATTTTTTTGTGATTTTGTTATTGTAGTATACATGGGGATTATATGTGTGTTTCATTAGATGGTTGAAGATTTTAGTTTAATTTTTAAAAGGGAAGTATATTGAGTTCTTTGTTTCTATATTTGTTTAGGTGATTGATCTTGATGGATTTTATTTTCTTATGTAAAACAAGATAGGATATTTGAGGGATATTTGAGTTCTTTCTATTGGTTTTGGTGAATTTTGCTTTTTATTTTTTTAATGTTTTAGTTCTGGTAATTCTTGTTTATTTTTAAAAGTGAGGTATATAGTTCTCTATTGCTGACTTTTGTATTGATTCTAATATTGATCTTGATACCCAATAGATACCTGTTAGATACCTGAAACCTGATCGGGTTTAGGTTCAGGTATGGATTTTGTAAGATATGACCTATGGTACCCTTTGTAACCCCTAGTCATGGGGCTAGTTGTCCCTACCAATACAGAGTTGTTCTTAACTTCTTCTTTTTCTCATAGCCTTTTTTAAGTATAACATCGATGTCATTCATCATCAAATAGCTTATCTTCCCGTGCATTATTTAAGAAATATTGATAAACTATATTAATGGCCTAAAGAATTTGATGAGCCTATATGTAATAACCTTGTATTTTTCAAATTTCCAGAATTAAAACATACATATTAATACCAGGTTTTCCATTTTTTTTTTTTAAAAAAAATCGACAACATTTCCCTTATTTGTTAACACTACCAAGTCCTCGACCTCATCAATTTTCATATCAACCATCTTTTATATCACAATCCAATCATCTTCGATATTTTTTCAATGATCACCACAATCTCAAATAAACTATATTCATTAACACAAACTATTTATTCTCCTTTTATAGCATAAAAAGTTACATTGTATTACTAATTATCTTTAGAATTAAAGAAATTATAACAACAAAATTAAGGAAAATATAAAAATATCACATTTATCTAACTAGAAAATATTATCTAATAAGTTACATGTCACAACATAAAAACTAGAAAGTTATACATGTTGAACTTATATATTAACTAGAAAGTTATACATTAATTCAACATTTCACGATGTCATTAATTTACTAAGTTTTAAATCCCAATACATTAACCCAAAATGAAGTTATATTACTATCTAAATTATAACAGAAGAGATCACAAGCACAAATAACTCTATTCCAGATAAGTGTGGAATGAACTTATAATACAACATATAAATATATAATTAATATAACACATTATTTGCCTTATAAAATAATTACTTCTATAATAATATTTCCTCTTTTCTCACTAATTATTCTCAGTCTTAAAACTAATTAATTTATTATCTATTATTGTATCGTACAAAACTATGTCCCCTTTTTTATCACTTTATATTGACATCATTATTCATGACACCATTGATTATTCGACTTGATAATTTAACCATGCAGACAGTGACATTCATCATTATCATTAGTTACCATTTCCCAAATGACAACTAAATTTATGTCGATATTAATACCTATGATATCATTAATTACCTCACCTGATAATTAACCCATGCCGACAACAACATTTCTCATTATCATTACTCACCTTTTTCCCTGGTGACTAATCAACTTATGTCAATATAAATGAAAATAATATCATTAATTACCCTCACCTGGTAATTAATCTATGCCGACAACGATATTCATCATTATTATTAGTCGCCTTTTCTCAAGTGACTAATCAAATTATGTCGATATCAATACCTATGATATCATTAATTACCCTCACTTAGTAATGAATCTATACCGACAATGATATTCATCATTATTATTAGTCTTTTTATTCAAGTGACTAATCAGTTTATGTCAATTTTCACATTGCTACTATTATTTGTCATTCTTACTTTAAATGACTAATTCATTCTCTACTTTTCTTTTTATAGATTATTTTCTTTTATAATGAAAATTTCATTATGACCAATATTAGTTTCACTACTTTCATTAGTCTCCAAGTTCCTTAGATGACTAATCAGATTTCCTCCTTCCACATTCACTTCTTTTACTAAATTTCTACATAATTTATCTCCTTGATATTTATTTAAGGTAAGGCATTAAATAAGCAAAAAGATAAAATGCATTGCTAAGTAATTTATTTTAGGCATGTTGGTACCTACTAGTTGCACGTGAAGGTCCTGCACCTCCCATATGTGGCTTTCCTGCAATGATGTAACTTGTAATGTTATAATCAATACTATTAATTTTTCCATAAGAACCCTATCCAGCCCCTCCCTTTTATCCAATAAGTCTACAATAATTCTAAATGGATAATTTCTTTCATATACGCATTTCTTATTATAAATTTAATTATTCTTTTCTTAAAAATTATCATTTCTTTAATACTACAAAATAACTCACCATTTAATTGGGTTCATTACTAATTATCCAATTTTTTTCTCCCAATTCCTACAATTGACCGGCCTTAAAGGCCTTCCCCCTTCCCTCTTTAATTGAACATGCCTCATTGGAAGAGAATGGAATCTCCTTCAAATTTGTACAATTTCTCCTCTTAACTAATCTTCATTCTTGTTTTTAAACTTGATTATAATAATAAAAAAAAATGTCCTTCATTCATCACAACAAAAAAAACCATTTTTCCATAATACCCAAACATCACGTTAAACCTTAATATGCCAAAAATTTCAAAACTAAACACAATAAAAGTTGTTCTTACCTTGAAACAACAAAGAATCAAAGAGAAATTTGGAAGAAAATTTTATCTTCTTTCACCTTTGCTTTTCTCGTTTTCTAACATTGAATTTTCTCCTTCAAGCCTTTGAACCCACTAAAATCACCCACTTTCCCTCCTTCAAGCCTTTAATTTCCTGAAATTACTACCTTTTAAGAGAGTTTTCAAGAAATTTGGAGAAAAAATCTCAAAACCCTAACTCCCTCTCTTAACCTTGTTATCAAGGTTAATGGGAGAAAAAAACAAGTATTTATACTTTTTATTTTTCCTATTTACAAATTGAATCCTAAGGATTTTAATCTTCTTTAATTTCCCCTCTCATTCTTTTAATTATTTTAATGTTACACCAAACTTTATTATTATTTAATCTACTCTTAATATGCACTTAAATAATTTTCATTGAAAATATATTTTTATTTTTTTACTAGAGTTTTACACTATGTATACATGTAACGACAACGAGGGTGGTCAAGTTTCTAGCTTGATTTTGGTCTGATTGGGAAGAAATTTTGTATCATTCTTTGACCAATTTCCATATTCACATGTAAGAGAGGAAAAATTAATTTGCATGGAATGTAGTAAAGATGGAGTGTGGTTGAATATAAACTCATGAATTCCCCCTCCCTCCCCCCTTTATGTGTGTGTGCGTTTATATTTATTTATAGCTCTTTCTTACAACATCAATATATAAGTCTAAATTTCTTATTTGCAGCCAGATGTTGATTCTTGTCACCATTGCTTGAACTTTTTCATCTTCAATTCCATTAATATAAATGTTTATGCCATTTTTTTAGTTGTTTTTTATATCCCATTATTTTTATTGTTTTTTTTTCATTTCCATATCTATTTTTTGTTATTAAAGTTTTTGCTTCCCTACATCGTTCTTTGTTTTATGAGAGCTTTTCCATTTTTTTAGCTTGTAGGTCATTCTTCTTGCAATGCTTTGGATCATTTCGCCCTAGCACCACCTCTTACAAAATTGATGCCCTTCATTCTGTTCATGAAAGCTTGACTTTGCTTATCTTTTAATTTAAATTTTCTATAAGATGTGTGACATCCACTCTTTATCTATTTCAGTAACTTGGTTTTTGTTGGTTCTAATGATTATGAATTGGTTTTCATTTATAGTTTATCTAACTATAAAGCATGCCTGTGTTTTTTGAAAAGGTAACATATGCTCTTTGACAATCTTGTTAATGTTCCATGTATGTTAAAAAATAATTTGTTAACACTTTGCAAACACTGATCAGTAATGAAATAAAGATAAGTGCAAAAAACATAAATGAACAAGTTATTTGATTATGAAGGGAAAACCTTTTAAAGAACCTTTCAAAAGATTAAAAACCTTTGGAGTAGCCTAACTCAAGACAATTTTCACTAGTTTAGAAGATCACAAGAGGAGTATTTTCAATTATAAATCCTTTGTACCATATTTGTGAAGATAAACGCTTTATTTTGTCTTCTACCATAGTAGTTTATCAGAACACCTAATGATCTTTAAACTATTATGATCCTAACTAGAACAATTGATTGCTAACAGTTACCACGTGAACACCCTTTAAGAGTCTACAGGCTTTCAAACAATTCAGTGAAAAATTCTTCTTAAGAATTTTCTTCGCACTCCACTCATGTGTCAAGAATATATGCTGCAAAATTATGTGTAACTCCTTAGCTAGTCGGGCACTTTTGCTCTACTGCTAGTTCTGCACTCAAATTACTTTTGTGTCCTTCTTTATATATATACACACATACATGTGATAAGGATAAAAACCTTTAATAAACATTATCTTCAAGCTTCCTAGCTTGTTATGTTCTGAATAAATTATTAATGTGTTTCATAAAAATATTTATTTGATAGTAATCTTTGGATAACTTGTATTTATCTATTTTTTATAAGACTTATATGGACTTCCTATATAATTTATCCAGACAAACTAGATAATTACATAAATAATTATGTTAAATCCTATAAGATAAACTTGACTAATTCCTTATCTAATTTGGATAAACTAACAATCTAAACAAATTCATCTTAATCAACACAAATAATCATTCATTAATCAAAGCCAATAATTTTGACATTTAAACCCTAGTCTATTTTTTGCACCACTTCCAAATAGTAACATGGCTCTATTATCTTAAAACTTAACTAATAATGAGCCTATAATAAACAAACCAAGTATTGATGGTATATCATTGTTAATCTTACAAACTGTATATGATAGAAACAAAAACTTCAAGCAATTATTTTAAGATATTTTTTGACACATTGATAGAATTGAAGGATGAAACAAATTATTTTTATATATACTTGGTTTATGTTAGTTCTTAAAGATGATGGTTGGGTTTTTATATGTAGGCAATCTAACTATAAAGGCATGACCAAGCTTTTGGAGAAGGCCATGTTAGAGTTGGTTTATTTTTCGCATCTCTTTCAAAGTTTAGCTAACTTCCTCCAACATTGCTCCTCCTTCAATCACTTGCCATTGCCATACACTTATAATTTGTACTCGTTTTTTCATCATGTGAATCTATGTTCTATATTGCTAAATGGATGTTTATCTAGATATGATACCCTTTTAAATTTTACAATTCGTTTCTTTTCTAATCTTCAAGCATGTTCAAGCATATCTTTTGTATGTTAACTATTGCTTAGATGCAGAATTGATATGATCCAAGAAAAGGTTGAACAAGAAAATCCAAATTTTAGAGTAATTATGCCTCTGTTTAGTTTTATGCTATCAAGTATAACTCTCAATCTGATAATTGAATCAAGCTAAACTTTTACCAAGAGTCTTCGCATATAATTTTCTATATTGGGCTAAAATCTCAAGTCAATTGGAGTTTGGTAATGTCTTACGGTATAGGTTAGTAGGTGCTATACAAATTTTATTTATTTATTGTCTTTTAACTTGTGAACTTTCTATTTGAAGAGGATTCTTTTCCCTATAATGCAAGGATATTCAGTATTTTTTAAAAAATTTTCTAGTTTTACAAGGATCTTTAATGGGCAACAAAATCATTTTCAAGTGTGGCAATAATTCATTAATATTCTAAGATCTTTTTCTTACAAGGATTCCTTATTTATCTTAGATACACAAGGAAAGAAGGAATAGAGTATTTAACGGAAAATTACTTTTGGGGTGAATTATTTCTTTGTATTAATTTGAATTATTTTAAGATTTTCTTTGTTGTTTTATTTTATTATTTGGATATTTACATTCAGTTTAGGGTTTTTGTTTTAGTTTGGGTTTGTTTTGACCCAAAATTAATATTTTATTATGATTTTAGGCATTAGGCTTGTGTTAGCTTATTATTAGCTTGGGCTCATCGGTTTGTAACTCAATAAAGGTCCATTGGGGTTATTTAGAATGATTATATATTTTTTTCTTTGTAAAAAAATTTAGCAGCCATGATGTTTTGAATAAACTTGTGTTTTACGTGATGCGACACTTTTTTCTTTGTTGGGAAAAATATCAACAATTGACTTATCAAGATATAATTGACCTTGTGGCGTCTTCGTATACTTTAGGTTCTTATTTTCCTATATACAATGGGTCCAAGTTTTTTTTCAATACCTTTGATTCTGAAATATAAGGTTATCTCTGGATCAAGGTTTATCTATCACAAACTTATATTTTAGCTTTCTTGGTCTATTTATCTATTTTGTTGTGGGTTTCTAGATCCTTATATCCACAGGTTTTGCATGAGTTGGTATTAGATCTAAGATTCAGATATCAGGTTATACCTTTATGAAATTTTTGTTTTTATATTCTGCATTTAAATTTCTTTTTTATTTTAATCTTTTACTTCTTCTCTTCTAATTCTGGAAGGATTTTTAATGCGTAACAAACCTAGTTTTCAAATGTAGTAAGGTTTTTTATTTATCCTAGCTATACATGGAAAAGAGGTATGAAGTATTTAATAGCAAATTACTTTTGAGCTGTATTATTTCTTTGTATTAATATGAATTGTTTTAAGATTTTATTTGTTATTTTATTTCATTATTTTGATATTTACATTCAGTGTAAGGCTTGTGTTCTAGTTTTGGTTTGTTTTGGCCCAAAATCAATGTTGTAAGATTGTTTTAGGCATTAAACTTGTGTTAGGTGATTAGTACCTTGAGCCAATGATTTGCAACCCAGTAAGGGTCCATTAGAGTTATTTAGGAGGATTATATATTGTCTCATTTAGTGCAAAATTTAGCAGTCATGATGTTTTGAATAAACTTATATTTTGCATAATGCAATATTTTTTTTTTGCTAAGACAATAATCAACAACTTACTTATCAAGATATAATTAATTAACCTTATGATGTCTTCGTATACTTCAGGTTCTTGTTTCTCTATAAATAACGGGTCTAAGTTCTTTTCCAGTACTTTTGACTTTTAGATACAAGATTATCTCTGGGTCAAAATTAATTTATCACAAACCTGAATTTTGATTTTTTTGAGTTGTTTATCTATTTTATTTTAGGTTTTTAGATCTTTATATTAATGGGGTTAACATCAATAATAATAATAATAATAATAATAATAATAATATACCTTTTCAAGCAAACAGTTATTGATCACATGTTTAGAAATCTTACTATACCAACTCCTCGGTATTCATTTCATTATGGAGATAACAATTTGGCTAAGCAATCATTACTTGACTTTATTTTACTTAATTGCATGATAAATATTTGCTATTTTTTTATGGCTTTAGTTTTTATGATGTGATTATCTGTTATTTATAATAATTAATGATTGTTCTAAAAAGAAATCACGATATATAGGCATTAATTTGTAGATGCTAGTAAGTGGATAAATTGCTCTGTCTTACCAGACTATATTGAATAAAAATAAATTAAAATTTAGTAAAATAAACCCACAATACCCACTAATTAAAGAGGTAAAGGAAAACTATGAAAAACAATTAGTGGGAGCTTACTGATGAATAAATCAATTGAGATCATGTCTTTTCCTTGCTTGGGTCTTAGTCAAGCCATTTATGGATAGAAAAAATGAAGAATTTTTCCATTAATTGCTTTCTTAAGATATAATTAATATTAATTAAACGATAACATGAGTTGTTACTTATTATTTAACTTAAGAAATTAGTACTAGTTTTTTAAAAACAAATCGAAAAAAGTAATTTAAAAAAATACTTCAATTTTTTTTTGAAAAAAAAGGTTTTTCTCAAAAAATATAATATGTATTTTCAAAGATATATTTATTTTATTCAGCTTGTAAATATATTTATTTACAGAAGTATACTTTTAAAGTATTTTTTTTTTTAGAAAATATATTCCTGGTTTTTTAAGTTAGTGGAATAGTCATTTATTTATTCATTTGTTGTTTAAGTTCAGTCAACTAATTATATTTTTTAAGTTTTTTTTATCTGTAATCTCAAATTTAATTTCATATAATAAATTTTTAATTAACACTACTAAAAAAATTAGAATGAAATAGAAAACTTGTCGGCATTTTTGTCAATGTTATTGATATGTTAAATCATAAAAAAAAAATGTTGATGGGATTTTCATTGAAAGACTATCTCTCAACTAATAGATTAACATGTCAAGCCAAAACTTAACCATAGATGACAAATTAGGCATCCCCTCGTTAACAGAGCCCGCCATGTGCAAATGGATAGCAAAATGGAAGGACTACCTCTCAATATAAATATTGTCTCATGATGTTACTTATTTTTATTGAGTTATTTTATACAATTATATGAAAATGATTTTTTCAAATTGATTTTCAGGTTTATCAATGTTGAAGCTGCTCATTTTCATCATATCTATGATGAAGTGGTCATTTGAAGAACTATTGTTCCAATTACGTCAATTTGATGATCATCTTGAATGGACGTATATTGTATATACTTGGAGGGGAAAATTTAGGGCTATATAAATAATCTTAAATTTGAGTGACTAGTTTTTTAAATTATAAAACTAATTAATATATGAAATTAATTAAAAAAAAATTTAATGGCAACAATGTACTTGTGAGAAGAGTATGAAAAAACCATAATGTGACCAACTAAGTTGAAGGAGCCAATATTCAATATGTTTTTATAATTAAATGTTATGTTGATATTATATTATTCTAAACTTGTTTTCTTTTATTTTCTTACATAAGTTTCTATATTAAAAATTTAAATCATATATATGATTTAACTATTGATCGTAATAAGTTGCATGATTTTTGGTATGACGCCACAAGAAAGCAATGAAGAAGGTTGAGTCAAATGACATAGAGATGTGAAAAAGATATACCAAAGTACATCACAAACTATAATTGGGAGATGTATTTTGAATTTAAGGTACCAAATTTTTTTACAAAACACTCAAGATCCATTAAACAAAATCAAAATAATGAAACTCATGGTTTGATGAGTAAGCACATTTTAGAAGCGAATTCATTTACCCGTCATGCCAAGCTTCTAGTAAGAGTTCATTGTGATATATTTTATTATTTCTCTTGAAGTTTTAATTACTTGTTTATTAGTGAGACTTTTAACAAACTATATAATTTGCATGAAAAACAACTGGGTTGAGAATCAACTCCAATAAAGTTATATGAGAAAACTCATATCAAGAAGGGGGATGAGGAAAAAAAAAGAGAAAAAGTTTGTCGATAAAAAAGACAATCGTGATAAGTGCTTTTTATAGTTAACATTGGTTTAAGATTGTTTATTTGCATTAATAATAAGAAATGTAATTGAATTTTAAAACTTGATTTATTTTTTTATATATAAGAAAGATATAATGTTAACATGGTTAAGGGATTTATCGAAGACATTTTCATCCACCCTTCTCTAATCCTTAAGTGTGGTTAAAGGTTGCTGTAAGTGATGGACCTAATAGAAATTAGAATTATAGTGCACAACTCCTTGAATAAAATGGGATATATTGGGCTCAACTAGTTGCAACAATGAATGTATCTTTTCCTTCCACTCCTGGACTTGTTGGTTGATCATTTTTTTTCTCTTCCTCCATCTCCACCTTTAGCATCTCTAATGTGATATAATGGGTATACTTCACCTTGTTGATATTTCAATTACAATTTGATTGGTTTCCTTCTAGTATCTCTTCATTTCTACTTTTTTTTTTTAATGTTTGTGTATGAAATTATACTTATCTCATTATTATGGACTATTTAAATGAATTTTCTACTTAAATATTTAATTGTGAAAATTGATAGGTCTATTCATTTTGCATTATTCATTGTAAAATTTAAATAAGTCAATTTTTAGAGATGAGTTTGCACTATTTATGGTTTGAGATTGTAATGGGTATACTTCACCTTCTATGCTTTTTGTTGTGGTTTTATTGTATATGAATTTGCACTATTTATAGTTCTGAGTTTATTGCGAGCAAGCAATTGTTGGCTTGAAAATCATAACAAGCAAAACAAAACAAAATTTGAAATCTCGACAAAATCAATATTCCCTAAGAATTTTTATTGGAAATTCCATTAGAGTGTTGCTACTTATTCTGGAACTTTTGGTAAAACATACAGAATATATAGCATTTGGTGTCGTACATTTTGATTTTAATAAATAAAATGTTGTCAACATACCATTAGATGATGGAATTGTGAAAAATTAATAAATAATTTTTTTTATTTTAAATTAATATTATTAGTGTTTTCATGTCATTTTAATATGCTGATATTAAAAATAATTTTTTTAAAATAAAAAATATATTATTTTAATATATTTTCAAACAAAAATATATTTTAAAAATAACTACTATTATATTTAAAAACACATCAAACTTCTGCGTCATTGTCTTCATGGATTCGTGAAATATTATAATTACTTCCGAGGGACCATTTTTGTTGTTTATATGATTTCGCTCTCGGATCCACAACCAAAACTTACCCTAGAATAATTAATGTGTTTACTTACCAGTGAGTCATGATGCCGTACATTTTAAATTTTAATAATTACTATTTCAATAAAAATGGATAAGGTAAAAAATATAGAGATTTCAAAAGTTGAAAAAATAACATTGAAATCACTTGCACGTGTGTCAATTATGGAACACCGAGTTCCCAGTACTCTTCAGTTCTCGATGTCATGCTGGAAAATTTTCTTCAACATTTTAAGTTTTGATCGCAATTGTATTTTTTTTGTTATTTAGAAAATTACACGATAGGTGGGCTGCGGATTGGGTTAAAAATTTATTTAAATGATGATAATGTTTTTAAATGAGTAAGAAAAATTTAGAACCCGAATTATTAATTGAAATGTATTCAACAAACTCGATGAATTTAATAATATAATTATATATATAAAAAACAATAACAAAAAAAGACACTAACTAATAAAAAAAATAAATGCATTTTAATATGCTGAAAAATACTCTTTAAATATTCTTAAAAGGTATCTACAATCTTATTTAATAATAAAGTAAAAATTAAATGAGAATATGATAACTTTATAAAGAGAAAAATAAAAAAAATTGAAACTCAATTACTAGCAAGTCAAATGCCGAAGAAAAAACTTAGAAATAAAATCAATTTTTAAAAAAAGATAAAAATAGTAATAAAACAAATAATAACTAAACTTTATACAAATACAAATTGGTATGACACATTTAAGTTTTGGAAGGACAAGTGTGAAACCCAAGGCTATGAAAGAGAGAAGAGGGAAAAGAAAAAAAGATAGTTATCTTGAGCGATGTCATCAACACGCGTCCCTTCACTTAGAATAACTCGGTGCACTGCTCCTAAAGCCACCTTGAAAGATGTCGTTTGGCTATAAGGAGAAGTCACACGGGCCACTCAAAGAGTGCATACATATCTCAATCATTGACATGTGTGTTACATGTGCTAACCAATTTGTTTTATAACTAGGATTATTGTAATATATTATTAACTAGTTTTATAACTAGGGTTACTGTAAATATTAAAAGTAAAGTAATTTTATTTTTATTTTTTATATCTTATTTACCACCAACTAGATAAGATACATAAACAATCATTTTGTTTTATACATCATTATTAAATATATTTTTTTTGGTGTCTTTTATCATCTTACGGTTTTTATATTTTGTCTTAAAACAATAATTACTGCTATCAAAATTAACCATGAATTTTGGTTACTCAGATTAAAAAAAAAAAAAAACTCACCTTATGGCAATAACATTGACGAAAACCGTTGGAATGGAAGTGTCGGTGGACCGCTCATGGGTGACATTCTATTCAAGTTGAATCGATTGTTATTAATTTTCTTAAATGTGATTGATGGAAATCTAATCACTGAAAATGTGATATTTTATACTTGGTTGTAAATAAAAAAATCATGATAATATGTATTTAATGTATTTATTCTATAGAGAGAATTTTAAATAAATCTAATATTTTATTCTTAAAATTTAAAAATAGGTTAATTTGGGAATAGAATGTCTTCTTTTAAAAATAAAAATAAAATAGAACTACAAATGAATAATTACATAAGTAAATGAATATTTAATTTAATCTTTGGCGGAGAAACACTTGGATCTATATACATCCATGCAATTTTACGTTTTTTAAAAAATTTAATTTATTTTTAAATTAATTTTTTTAGTATTTTCAGATATTTTGATATTCTAATATTAAAAAAAATTTAAATTTTTTTTTAATATATTTTTAAATAAAAAATATTTTAAAAAATAATTATAACATGCTACAAACATATTCTTCAATAATTACGAGGATCCACGAACCCCATCTTGTCCTCTGATGTAAGAATGCCCTTTTTGACTGAGCATTCTCTCTCTATCTATCACTATTTGAGATGGCGCCAAGAAATGTCAGTTTAGACCAAACCAAAACTCTGGTTTTCAACTTTAAAATCTTTGACCGATACTTTACGTTTGCGTTTTCTAAATTTGTTTTAAATAATATATTTTTATTTTTAAAAAATTATTTTTAATATTAATACATAAAAAAACATAAAAAGCAAATTAAAATAAAGAAAACAATTAAAAGATTTTAATTTCTTTATAAAATATTTTTAAAACAAAAAAACAAACAAGATTATATATTTTTTTGATGCGGAAGAGGAATAAGTTTTAACCGAAAGATTGTATTTGAAATATATTAAAATAATATTTTTTATATTAATAATTTTACAATGATAAAAAATATTAATTAATTTTTTTTAAAAAAAAGAAAATTTTAAAGCATGGCTCATTGTCAATGCAAAACAATCACGTAGCGGAAGTAGAAATTAAACCCTTCGAACCTCCAACCCCATCCCTTCATCTCTGACAACTTGTATTTACTGCCTAGGTCGCTAGGTGGTTCAAATTCAAAGCCCTTCCGCAGCTCGATTTATGTAGTTTTTTTTGTTGTTTGTGGCTCGTAGAAAAGCTGATCCCTTCCAACTGACAAAGAATTTGGAAAGATTTACACACAGACTTGGCTTTGTTTGCAAATATTGAATGTAGGAGGAATATGGGTCTTTTTTTATATATATATAATTTGGAAAAATCAACAGAAGCTAAGCTCTAAGATGAGCAGCACCCTAAATATCACATAGAAGAGGATAATCAAGAGAAGTTTGCATTTCCTTCACCAAAGAACATGATCATATCAATATATAGCTATTCTAATTCCAATCCCACGTACTACAAAAAATCAAGAGCGAGAGGGGATTGGCATTTACCCTTATAAAGTGGCAGAGCCAGGATTTTTTAGATGAGGAGACAAACTATTAACAAATATTTGATATTATATATTATGTATTATATAGATATGCATTATATAGAGAAGTTAATTTGAAATATATGTACTAACTCATATCAAATAAAATTAATGTAAGAATACTTTCAAAATGAAAAAATAACTTGGGTTAATTTGTTTTTTTTTTTAACAGTTTGGTTTTTCGGTTTTTTTTTATTTTTTCGATTTAATCAGTTTTTCAGTTCTTTTCTCAACCCTAAAGTTAACAATAGCTAATTTGGATTAATTGATAACTAATAAAAAAAATTAAATCTGCTAGATATTATTAATATTAATATAAAAGGAATTAAAGAAAAAAAAAGATTAAGGGGGCAAGTGCCCCCTCATTACTCTACGTGGCTCCACTACTACCCTTATATTGTAGAGTTATTTATATTCACGTTAAAATTATTAATCTTTTACTTTTACACTAGTATTTTATTATGATTGGGTTTTAAATTTACTTTCTAATGATCATAAATTTAAGTTTTTTTAGAATTATTAGAAATTTATATGATCTTTAATTTAAATATTTTTAAAATTAAATTAGTTAAGTTATATAAAAATTAATTTAAATATTTAAATATTAATAATAATAAAAAATTTAGCTCAAAATTCATACGACATGTTTTCTCATGAGGACCATGCTAGGGCTTATAGCTGAGCCACGCCTATGTTTGACTACTCGCACGTGAAGCTCTGCCTCTCAATTAAGAAAGATCGGTGCTAATTACTGCATGGGTGCTCTTTTCTAGGAATGGAACATTTTGGTCATTCACACACGTTACCACTTTGTCCTGTATTAATTATGCATTGCAGTAACTTCATGACGTAAAATTAATTGAGTTACGTGTAAATTAATTTAAAAATTTATATTAAACGAAAAAAATTATACAGTGCAATAAATATTCTGATAATAAAAACTTTACATTAAAAGATTTTATCTTTCTATAACTTTAGGTTGGAGTAACGTAGTTAATAATATAATAATTACTAAAATTTATATAATTATTAATTTTAAAATTTATAAAATTAATTAAGATATATTCAAGTTGGTCTGGATATTTATATTAATTAAAAAAATAAATTATGCATAGCAGTAGCTACCACCCAGATGATAAATTGGATGCAACAATAAGAATATTAAATTGGATTGCATAAATAATAATAATAATAATAATAAATGAAGCAATCGAAATACAATGTTAATTTGAGATTTTCCTTTGTTTAAAAAGCTCATGAAATCTTTGCCTCTGTTTTTTTAAAGCGAAGTTTTAAATAAATTAGAGCAATAAACTTCGTCTCGGTATACTAAAGTAAGCTTCATAATATTAAAGAAAAAAGGCACTGAGTTTTCATGTTTCATGTCGTGAAGGCAAAAGGGCAAAGGAGCTTGGAGAAGGTAAAACTGTAGTGGTCATTGCACGTGCATCCCTTCTGGTCCTGCAAAGCACAGAATCCTTATCAAGAAATGGGGACAACTCATGATTCACAAAGGACACACACCCGTGCGAGTGCTTAAAATAAAGGAAAATGACCTTTTTCATCCGACGACAAGGAAAGTGGCACTGTATCTTTTCATTAAAATTTAATTATTTTAAATTAATTTTATTTTAATTTTTATATTGCTATGATACGCTGATGTTAAATATATAAATTTTAAAAATAAAAAATATTATTTTAATATATTTCTAAATAAAATACACTTTACTACAGCACTCTACGAGATGTTTACTTTCCTTACATATCATCGTAAGGAAGGATGCAGAAATCTGTCTGCTTCGAACTTTTTTTTGGGTGAGAAAAGCCATCTATGCTTAAGATCTTGTTTTTTTATTATTATTATTAACGTAGATATCCAGATCAGCTTGCGTGTACCTCAACTAATCCACGGGCCCTGAAGTTAATGATCATGTAAGTCTCCAGTGACCCCTGAGATTTATTGGACTCGAACTAGTTACATCTAAATAACAAATTTAAAATCTGATTAATTAAATTACACCTTTTCTAGGATTGATTTTTTTTTTTTTTTTTTTATGAGAAAAGCCCTCTATGCTTAAGATCTTGCTTCTTGAATGATGTCCATGTGGGGTGGCACCACACTTCTCCCTCTCCCTTTAGCCAATTTGTGGTTAGCTAACAATGCTTGACTTGGACAGTGTCCTCCTCCATAATATATATATGTTATGATGATAGCTTTTAGAGTGATCGAAAATAAGCACGCGACACATGAGGAATTATATCATTACTTATCCTTTCATACAAAAGTCACATTCATAAATTTTTTTAATGATGAGTCTGATTTTATGTGAGAGATAAAAGTATAGTTTTTTTTTGTATATTTAATAATAATTATTATGTGGTTCACATATGTAGTCCTAGGCATTTTCGGGAAGGTTACTCTTGTTGGTTCTCATTTTTTTAATTTTTGTTTTTATTAATGTTGTGTTTGGTTAATATTTCATGGTAGAAGAAACAAATATATAAAAGATAGGGAAATATTTAATTTTAAAAAATAAAAATATAAAATAAATGAATTTTTTATCTTCAAAATGTAAATTACATAAAGATAAATTTCTTGTATCTCAAGATTCTAACCAAAAGCTACATAAATCATTTTACTAATTATTTTCTATTCATAACGGTTTATAATATGTTAATTCACACACATACACACACACAGATATATATATATATATATATATATATATATATATATATATATATATATATAACTCTAATTTTTTTAAGATGGTAGTTTTGCTTTGTGAAACAGTAAAATTATTGAACTTATAATCATAATGGTAAGTATTTAGTAAGTGGTCCAGTGGTAAGAGTTTAAGATTAAGGGGTTTGCTTTTCATGTGGTTGCTAATACGATAGTCACTGGAGATTTACATAATCGTTAATTTTAAAGCTTGTAAAATTAATTGAAATACGTATAAACTGGTTTAAATATTTATATTAATAAAAAAATAATTATGATATAGATTTGGATTCCAAGAAATTTTTTTTTTCTCATGATGATTGATGGTTCGATAAATAGTATAGTAATGCTAATGCTAATTACATGTTATTTTTTCGAAGACTTTTTCCAAAAAAACATAATGATGATTTCTTTTGAATGATGAGTAGTAATTACTGTGTTGACTATGATTGAATAATTCATATTCAGGCTAGTGATTGTCTTATTCGGGGACAACTTTAGACTCCATATTAACAAAGACTAATGTAGTGTTTTGCATTTTGGATATAGTTGGTTTTTAAAGTAGTTTCTACTTGAAGTTTAGAAAAATAATATTTTTATTATTTTTTTAAATTTATTTTTGATATCAACATATTAAAATAATTTTAAAATATTAAAAAAATTATTATAAAAAATCAAAATTTTATAAAACACGATTTCTACTTTAAAAAAACATTCATGTCCAAATTGAGGAACTCCTCCTCACGTGTTACTGTTAATATTAAGAAAACCTAAATGAGAATGGAAAATCATTGTTGCTTTCTTTATATGTTATTGTTCATTAGAACATTAAATATACTTTTTTTCTTTTATTTTTTTTTAATATTTTTATTCATATATTTCAATATTAGATTTATTGGAAATTAAACAATGTTATTTATTTCGGTTTTCTTTATATGAGATTATCATGGTCTCAGGAGAAAAATCTCGGTATTGGGTTGATGCTCAGTTTTATGATAATCTACTTTTTTCTATGATATTATTAAATAAAAAATGATCTATTATATTTTTAAATAAAAAATAGTTATGAAGAAAAAAACATAATTGTTATGAATTGAGCTTCATGATTTATTTCTATTTACTTTCTATAAGGTTATCGCAATATTAGAAAAACTTACCAACATTGAGTTGGTGCTCAGTTTTTTGAGCATATATTTTTTTAATCTTATTATTAAATAAAAAATAATTCCAGAAAAAACATAATTATTAGGAATTAGACTTTACAATTTATTTTGATTTACTTTTTACGAGGTTATTGTGGATTTAGAAAAATATCCCGGTATTGAGTTGTTGCTTGGTTTTGTGAGCGTCTATTTTTTTAATCATATAATTAAATAAAAACAAATTAAAAAGGTTAGTAAATTCAATAAAGTTCATGACTCATGTTACAGGTTTGATGAGGTGATCTAGTTGATCCAATATGTCACTGCCTCAATATTTTTTTAAGAAAAGATATCATCTTGAAAATATTTTTAAAGTCATAACACATTTCTACAAGTTATTCGAGTTTTTCTTTAACCCTCAAAGTTAACTGGGTCATGCCAAAGCAACTATTATATAGTTTAATATGAAGCTCGAGCTAAACAAAAAGTCTAGTCAAGAAGTTTTAGGTTTGACTTTAATGACACCATCATAGAACTTTTCCTAGCCTAAACATTATTATTTATAATTTATAATTTTTTTATCCCGCTGCAGCGCAACGCAAGGAATTATCTAGTGAATTAATTATAAACTATTAACTAAAAGTGAATGGGTTTTATCGTAGTAATTCACAAGATTGGTGTCCCGTGCTATGTCACGAGCCTGAGTAGATTTATTTTAACATACAAAATAATACTAGGGCGACACTAGCATTTTAAAAAGGAAGAAAAACATGAGACTCGGGTCATTGACTCAACTAAGTTCTAATAAGCTTGATTAATTTAACAATATTATTAAAAAAAAGGAAACGAAATTAAATAAACAAAACTTGATTAATTGCAAAAAATATATGTTTGCCAATATTATGGAAAGATACCCCCCCTTATATTCTTAAAAGGTATTCATGATCTTATTTGATAACAAATCAAAAATTAAATGAGATGGGATAACCCTATAAAAAGCATAAATAAATAAATTTAAAACTCTATTTCCAATAAATTAAATTTTGAAGGAAAAAAATTGAAAAAATATCAAATTTTTAAAATCACAATAACCTGACTTGAGTCCCCTGAGTTAGCCAACCAAATCTACTACCTGATCGTGAGATTGATATAACCCTGTAGTAAGAACATTGAACAAAAAATATGAAGATCAATTCTCAAAACTAACCTAATATTGAAGGGTGAAATAGAAAAAAAAATAATTTAAAAAAATCAACAAAGAGACCCAAAGTCATCTCGAGTTAACTTCATAAGCTCGCAACTCAAGACATAAGATCGGTATAACCCCATAAAGAGAAAAGTAAAAACAATCACGAAGCCTAACCTCTAACGAACCCAATGACAAATGATGAAATTGAAAAAAAAAATCAATTCTGAAGAAGAACATAAAAAACCAAAGTCAATTCGGGTTAATCTTTCAAATCCGTAACCCTAGTTAAGGAGGCCAGAACTACCCTATAAAAAGAAAATCCAAAAAAAAGTATGAAGATAAATTCTCAATCAACAAAATACTAAAGGATGAAATTATAAATAAAAAAATCAATAAAAAAGAAGGATAAAAAATAAAAAAAAAAGACAATTAAAAGAATGAGGACCAAATTTGACATGAAAACAAAGATGAAACCAAATATTGACGAATAAAATTAAAAAAATAACAAATCAAGAAAAGGATTACAAAAATAAATAACAATAAAAATAAGGATCAAATTCAATAAAAAATTAATTGAAACCAAATGCTAAGAGACAAAACTGAAAGAAAAATTAATTTAAAAAAGGATTCAAAACAAAACTAACAACAATTAAAAGAATGAGGACCGAATTTGATATAAAATTAAAATGACAAGACACCTTCCATATTTGGCAGATAAACATGAATTCCAAGAAGAGGAGAGAGAAAAGGAGGAGGATAAGAAGGAAAACATTGTCAGAGGCGTACCATCACTCCGTTGTGAATATGCACTATACTATTTGACAACTCTTGTCAAGACTATTCTAAAGAAAACACAGATTACATAGAGACACCAGAAGAGGCTACATGTGCCACCAAAGAACGACAACCTCTTCCCACACATGCCAGTTAAGTTGCCTTACCCATCTTTTTCAATCATTGGATTGTTTTTTTTTTTTTTTCAAATTTGATCTCCC
This sequence comes from Populus simonii, assembly GCA_007827005.2. Taxonomy (NCBI): domain Eukaryota; kingdom Viridiplantae; phylum Streptophyta; class Magnoliopsida; order Malpighiales; family Salicaceae; genus Populus; species Populus simonii. The sequence continues at coordinate 14,019,392 of CM017477.2, forward strand.
ATGTCTTAATTGTTCTAAATTAGTATAATTGTATTTTATTTTGTAAAACCGAGCATAAGATGCACGTTGAAATTTTTTTTCTTGATAATGTGGGATCTCTATATTTAGGAAAAAAAAAATCAAGTCCAATCTAAAATAAGTCAATGTGAAAGGATCAAATTGAAAAAAAAATTGATGGAACAAAAAACAAAAAAGGGTTTAATCTATCGCCTGACCTTACAATTCAATCCTTGATGTTTGCAGAAAAAGAGACTCAATACTTGTCAACTATTCAAACTCAATCGCTATCACTTCAATTGTTTTAAGTGTTTTAATTTAATTTCACCAAATTGAGCATCAACTAAGAGTCTATTTTATTTTTCAACGTCAAGAGCATCCAATATCAAGCCAACCAAAATGAAGAGCAAAACCCAATCCAAAAATAATCTAATGTAAAAGAAAAAATAAATTTGATCACTGAAATAAAAAATAAAGGACCTAAAAAAGAGAGCAGCATTGTGTAAATTCAGAGTGTTCTCTCTCACATGCTATAGTAATAAACTAATCTCTTATAATTCACTAGCTATTTGACTTGCGCTCCGTCACGGGTTGTATATATATTTTTTCTTTTAAGAAAAGGATATGCAAGCTATTTTGATGTATTTTTTTACATAAAAAATCAAAGTGTAAATCAAAACGCTTCTATAAGCATCTAACTAAATAAATAGATAATCATCTATGTAAATAAATGAAAAATATCGTTAACAATAACTAAAAGAGAAATTAGAAAAATCAAGAGATAGATGTAGATTAAGAAATTTAATCTCGTAAAATGAGATATTTACTAGATTCTGTTTACTATCTTTTTTTTAATTAAAATTAATAAAATATAATAGAAATAGAAGCACACATGAAACTAGTTGAATAAAATAAAAGGAAAAACATTATGCAAGGCCGAACATATTATAAATATTATTAATAGTAAATATTTATTATTTTTAAAAATAAAGTTTATATGTATAAAAAAACAATTATAGATGAATAAAAACAATATCTTCAAAAATTAAATACGCACAAAACTCATGATCTAGGTTATGAGACTGAGATTAACCGATAGAAAAGAAATTAAAGATAACCATGAAACCAATCTTTTTTTTTAGCAATGTAAATGATGAAATTGAAAAAGAAAATGAGAAAAAAAAAGAGTTCAACCACATTAACTTTTCAAACTCGTGATTCAGGTCATTAGATCAAATGCACCACAAATAAAAAGAAAAAAAAAACTTAGAGGGCAACCATAAAGTCCAATCCCCAACAAATTAAATACTGAAATATGAAACTAGAAAAAAAAATCAATTACATAAAAGGATCTAAAACAAAAAAAAATATAATTAAAAGAGTGATGGTGAAAATTGAAATAAAAAATAAATTAGAGGGTTAAATTGAAAAGAAAAATAACTTTAACAAAGGAAAAAAAATAAAAAAATGAGGGCTAAATTGGAAAAAAATAATACAACATAAACTTTGATTGAAGGATGAAATTGAAAACCAATAAAACTTTAACAAAAGGGCAAAGAAAAAAAATAAAAATCAAAAGAATAAGAATCGTATTGGAAAAAATAATATATGAAAAATTATAATTGAAGGACTAAATTGAAATAAAAACAAAATTTTTAGAAAAGGGTTAAGAACAAAAATAAAAAATCAAAAGAATAATGAGTGAAATTGAAATACCAAAAATAAAGAGGGCAACACATTTACTTTTTCTAGTAGGAGAGAGAAAAGAAGGAAAAAAAAAGACCACCGGTGACAAACTATCCATCATTTGTTGTCATGAGCAATACCAGGAGAAAGAGGATACAATGGTGATTTCAATGACGTGGTGGAAGGGCAGGTTTAACTATTGGGAAAAATTGCACGTGCCGCCTAAATGACATAACAATCACCCACTTGTTGGCGCATAATGAGCACACGCCAACATATTTTTTAATAAAAAAGTAATTATCCAATGTAAAAAGACCAAAATCTCCATGAGTCTAGTAATTATATAAAAAAAACATTGTGTGAAAGGACAAAAATGTCCCTAAACACATTTTTTTGTTTTTTTTCTAACAGAAAAGATGTCGTTTTTACTTTATTCTAAGAAATGAAAAAATAAACCCTTGGTTAATAGTTTTAAATTGTTAACCCCGGTAAAAAGAAAAAAGAAAAAAAATTACACCGAATAAAAATTAACACTTATAAATAAATATGTTTTTTTTTTTGTCGTGACATTTTGATATTAGAGCCATTTTGGTATCCTGGTTAGGTTCAGGATGTGGAACGAGATTTTGATGGTTAATCAATTATTGTAGGATGGTTACCACACGGCAAGGAGCCATGACTAAACCATTCTCAGGATGAGATAGAGGTCAAGATTTACAGACAGATGCTGGACAGGGGGAGGATCTCCTGACAAATACTGCATCTCATGAACTAGTGATATAGGTGCTAGGACTTCAGGGTATTCCAGCAGGAACTGTACCGTTAGAGGGCCCTGGTCAGTAGGGTCAGAGAGTAATACCTCTACTAGTGCCATCATAGACAGTGCTTGCTACCATACCCCATCCACCAGTAACAGTGCCTACTATTGTACCATCACCATAGGCTGATCCAAGGTGTTTAGCTCAGATTGTTAGGGCTATTATTGAAGGTATGTCCCATGTGTCAGCTCCAGCAGTCCCCGTGCCACAGGCAGCTCCGTTGGCGACAACATCCACTAATAATGTGGTTGCTCTAGTTCAGACAATGAAAAGTATGAGAGAGATGGGCTGTGAGTTTTTTTTTTTGGAGAGGCTGATGCTAAGATTGCCGTGAGGTGGCTTTGAAAGGTTGAAGATACTTTAGAGGAGATTCAAGTGGTGCAAGAGTTGCGGGTAAAATGTGCCACACAATTGTTACCGTGGACATGGGCTGAGTTCCGAGCACAGTTTGAGAGCCAATACTATTCTTCCCAGTGTTAGAGAATTAAAGCATATGAGTTTTTGACATTGACTTAGGGGTGTCGCTTGTCCCCCGCGCGACGTTTGTTAGCGATTTTTGTTTGTTTGGTTTGATTTGGGAGTTGCCACCTAGTATTTCATTGAAGGGTTACTAGGAAACCCGAGTGTACTGGTCTTTGTCAGAGATTCACGGTAAGGGACTGGTTATGGCTAGGGAAGGTATTAGCACCACTAACACACCCTACTTGAGGTAAGCTGCTTCGTGGTTTTGATGTGTTAAAGATGTTTTAAAGATTTTGTCTTTTCATCGGATATTAGAAATACAACTTACATGTAAGTTCATAATCCTTAACCGTGAGCAAATCAAAACATTAAATTCTTCACTTTGTCTTTGTGGCTTTATCATAAAAAAAACATTCATAAAATAAAAATACAAACACACATTCACTTTTACTATATTTTACACATACAACCATGTTCCAAAATAACAAAAATTCAAAATAAATCAAATACATTTCAACAAAATTACAAAATAAACCCTAAAAAATCCAAAGCCTTCTGGAATCTACAGGAACAGTGCAGAGGAAGGTTTCTGGACATTTGAATAGTGACGACGCATCTGCTCCATGCGCCACTGCCACTAGTGACGCGTGGGTTCACACGCTGCTGCGAAGAAAAACCGGGAAACAGTGGGATAGGGAACAACTTACTTTCTTCTTCCCTTCCTCACCGGTGATGAGGACCACCGTTACTTGTAATAAAAGAAAATGCACAAGCAGTAAATTTTAGTTTTTTTCTTTCTTTGTTTTTCAGATCTGCTTCTATCTCTGTAACTCCCTTTTCTTTTCGTTTCCCCTTCTTTTGTGTTTCAGGCGACCGACTCTGAGGTCAGGGCGTTTGTGGTTTGTGGCCGTTGAAGCTGCGGTGAAGATGGAAACAGCTGTTGAGTAGGGAGGCTGAGATGTGGTTGGCTAAGAGAGGAGAGGGACGATGAAAAAGCTGTCTTGGAGAGGGAAATGCTGAGAGGAGAAGGGAGTAGCTGAGAGGGAAGATCTGTGGAAATGGGGGCTGAGAGAGGAGGAGTAATGTGGTGGCTGTCTTGTAACTAAAAAGAAGGCTTGCGGCTGAGGGGAGAAAGGATAGTGAAGGAGGTCTATCTGGTGGGCGTTGGTTGCCAGAGTGGAGCTGAGGGTCAGATGGCTAGGGGGTGGTTGCTGGCTTGTAGAAGATGATTTTAAGGGTTTTTTTTAGGGTTTTTTGTTGCCCTAAAATGTTTTTGTTTCAAAATTGCCCCCCTCTAGTTTGTGTGTTAAAGACTCATATTTATAGACAAAATATTGTTTGGTCCTCAAATATGGTCTCTCAACTTCTTCTTTTTTATAAATTTTGATTTTTCTTTATTTTTTTGTATTTTTTGAAAACGAGCAATATCAACACGACTCAATGAGGAAAATCAATAATTTTAAAAATGACGCGTGAAAAGTCCAACGCGTTCAAAAGACCTTTGAAAATTTAAATTCTTTTGAGACAACGCTAAAAATGCTAAAAACGATGCAAATATATTAAAAAACATATTTTTTTGGATTTTCATTGTTTTTTGCTATTTTTTGATTTTTTAAAAAAATTGGGTAGCAACGAGGGGGATATAGCGGTATTGGAGTATGAGAGGAAATTTCATGACCTCTTCATGTTTGTTCTATATATTGTTCCAACCGAGCAACATCGGATACATAAAATGCAAGATGAATTATGATAGGATTTATAATAGGCATTGATGCCTCACAGATTTGAGACTATGAGAAAGTTGATTGATGCAACTGAGGCTTTAAAGACCTATATGAAAGAGAGCCAATAGGGCAAATCAGAGTTGGGGAAGCAGAAAGAGGTTAAGTTTACTACCGGGAGACCTTCCTTTTCGAAGAAAGGGAAATGGCTGTTTAGTCAGTATAAGAAAGGGACTGGGACACCTGTTAGATCTGCTCAGAATGTAGAAGCGAGTTCGATCGGGAACATTCTGGTACAAGAGATAATGCTGTCAGGGGAGGATCAGAACAGAAACCTACTACGTATCCCTAGTGTGGTTGGTGTAGTAAGAGGCATCAAGGTGATTGTTCGATGATTCCCGACGAGGCTGTTATTTTTGTGGGGCCTAGGGACATTGGAAGAGAAATTGTCCTCGAAAGGGGGAGTTTATGCAGAGATAACAAGCTCAAATTCAGAGCCAATAGCATTCCATCACCATAGACAAACCAGTGACGCCCACTTAGTTAGGGGCCAATGGGATTAGAGGCACGACAAGAATGCAAGATATCAGGACTCCTGGAAGCGTTTATAATATGACGCGAGAGGATATTAGAGCTACTTCAAATGTTGTGGCAGGTATGCTTCAAGTAAATTCTCAGTTTGTATATGCATTGATTGATCTCGGGGCAACCTATTCTTTTGTGGCAAATTGGATAGTAGAGAAACTAGGAAAATGTCTCAATAAGGTAGATAAATGGTTTATTATTAATACGCCTCTAGGGGAAATTATGAATATTGATTTTGTATATAAAGAAATCAAGGTTAGTATTCATTTGTTAGATATGAGGGTAGATTTATTGCCACTAAAATTGTATAATGTTAAAGTATTTTTAGGCATGGATTGGTTGGGTAAGTATAAAGCCCATATAGATTGTTTTGCAAAAACAGTGACTCTCTAGGGACTTGATGGGAGGAGAGCGATATTCAGGGGAGAAAGAAAAATCATACCAAGTTGTATTATTTCGGCAATGAGGGCCAGGAAACTGATACAAAAGGGATGCAAGGCGTATCTTACTTATGTGTAAGATAGGGAAAAAAGGAGTGTGCTATTGGCAGACATTCCTATCATAAAATAGTTTCCAGATGTATTTCCTAAGGAGTTTTCTAGGTTACCTCTCGAAAGGGAAGTGGAAGTCTTGATTGATATAATTCTCAGGTCAGCTCCTATAGCTTAATTGCCCTATAGGATGATGCCTGCAGAACTAGCTGAATTGAAGATACATATGTAGAAATTGTTGGAATAAGGGTTTATACGTCCTAGTAGTTCACTTTGGGGAGCTCCAATGTTATTTGTAAAAAATAAAGATGGAACTCTAAGGCTTTGTATTGATTATCGGTAGCTTAATAAGGTGATGGTGAAGAATAAATATATGTTACCACGAATAGATGATCTCTTTGATCAACTCAAAGGAGCCAGAGTGTTATCAAAAATAGACATAAGGTCAGGATATTATCAGTTGAGAATTAAAGAATTAGATGTGCCAAAGACTACGTTTAGGACTCGTTATGGACATTATGAGTTCTTAGTAATGCCATTTGGATTGACAAATGCGCCAGCAGTGTTCATGGACTTAATGAATCGACTATTTTGACCATATTTGGATAGGTTTGTAGTAATATTTATTGATGATATTTTGGTTTATTCTAGTTCAGACCAAGAGCATGAGCAACATTTAGGATTAATACTGCAAACTTTAAGGGAGCATCGCCTGTATGCTAAGTTAAACAAGCGTGTGTTTTGGTTGAAGGAGGTAACCTTCTTGGGACATGTGATTTCGGCTGATGGTATACTTGTTGATCTGCAAAAAGTTGAGGCAATATTGAAATGGTATAGGCCAACCAATGTAACTAAGATTCATAGTTTTCTCGGATTAGCGAGATACTATAAGAGGTTTATAGAAGGATTCTCCACCATTTCCATTTCAATGACAAGATTGACTCAGAAGGGAACTAAGTGAGAGTGGACTAGAGAATGTGAAGAGAGCTCCCAAAATTGAAATGGAAGCTAACTATTACTCCTGTATTAGTTCTTCTATCAGGGACAAGGGGGTTTGTAGTTTATAGTGATGTATCAAAGAGAGTACTTGGATGTGTGTTGATGCAGCATGGAAATGTTATTACTTATGCGTCCAGGCAATTGAAGCCTCATGAGGTCAACTATCCAGTGCATGACCTAGAGTGTGCTGCAATTATGTTTGCCTTGAAAATGTGGAGACATTATATGTATGGGTCTCAAGTATAAATTTTTACTAATCATAAGAGTTTGAGGTATTTGATGACTCAAAAAGAGTTGAATATAAGACAGAGACGTTAGGTAGAGTTAATTAAAGATTATGACTATGATAGATTATCATCCAGGAAAAACTAATGTTGTTGCAGATACCCTTAGTCACAAGAATAAAGCTATGGCAAATTCAAATGAATGTGATAATAAGGAGCTCATAGAACTGGGAAAGATAAATGCTGAAATAGAAGTTGGGTCTAGGAATTCTTTGTTAGCTCAGTTAAAAAATAGGTCAATATTTCAAGATAGAGTACTGGAAGCTCAAATGATGGATGTTGAGGTTAAAAAGGTAAGGGATAAAGTAGAATCAGGAGTTGAAACTCCTTTCCAGATACTGAATGATGGAATGGTGGTGATGGGAAGACGAATGTATCTTCTTGGAGATAAAGTGCTGAAGGAAGAAGTGTTTAAGAAGCCCATGAGTCTAGATTTACTGTACATCCAGGAAGCACTAAGATGTACAAGAATCTGAAAGAATTTTATTGGTGGCCGAAAATGAAGAAAGATATAACTGAATATGTGACTAGATGTAATATTTGTCAACAAGTAAAGGCAGAGCATCAGAAACTAGTTGGGCCTTTACAGACACTTTTGATACCTTAGTGGAAGTGGGAGGATATTACGATGGACTTCGTGTCAGGATTACAGAGAGGAAGGAAGGGTAATGATGTAATTTGGTTATAGTAGACCAAATGACAAAGGCTGCCCTCCTTTTGCCCAAGAAGATGACAAATCCAGTTGATAAACTAGCAAGGTTATATGTGAATGAAGTGATAATACTTCATGGAGTGTCGGTGTCAATAGTTTCAGATTGGGATCCCCGACTTACATTTCGGCTATGGCCATGTATTTAAAGTGCTTTGGGGACGAGGTTGAATCTGAGCACTTCTTCCCCCCCACAGACTGATGGTTAATCTGAACGAACGATTCAGACATTGAAGGATTTGCTAAGAGCTTGTATACTGGAGTTTGGCAGCAACTAGGAAGATCATTTACCATTAATGGAGTTTACGTATAATAACAGTCAGACCACTATAAGAATGGTTCCTTATAAAGCATTATATGGTAGGAAATGCCACACTCTATTATGTTGGGAAGAGGTTTGCAATAAAAAAGGAATTAGTTAAAATCATGATAGAAAAGGTGAAAGTGATAAGGGATTGAATGAAAGCAGCACAAGATAGGCAGAAAAGTTATGCTGATACTCGGAGAAGGCCACTTGAATTTGTGGTGAGAGATCGGGTCTATCTAAAAGTTGCTCCCTAGAAGCATATGCTTTGTTTTGGTATGAAGGGAAAATTGGCACCGAGATATATTGGGCCCTTCGAAGTGATAGAGAGAATAAGGCTTGTAACATAAAAATTGGTTTTGCCATCACACTTGGCCAAGATACATAATGTGTTCCTGTATCTATGCCGTAATGCAAAAATTGACCTATCTCGGGTGCTATTACAGGTCCCTGTGGAAATTAAAGAGGATTTGTCTATGGAGGTAAGACTAGTGAAGGTGTTAGACCAGAGTGAAAAGGAGCTTCAGAATAAAAAGATACCAATGATTAAGATCCTATGAAGGAGCTCTCAAATAGAAGAAGGGACCTGGGAAAGGGAATCAGAGATGAGAAAAAAATATCTTGAATTATTTCAAGATCCAGGTATGACTTGAATTTCAGGGGTGAAATTTTTAAAGGTGGGGAGAATGTAAACCCCGTTAAAAAAAAAGATAAAAAAATTGCACCGAATAAAAATTAACACTTATAAATAAATATGTTTTTTTTTTGTCGTGACATAAATTATTTTGACCTTAGGGGTAAATAAGTTATTTTATTGTTTAAAAAATTTAGAAAAGATGAATATGCCCTCTAAGAATTTTTTAATGTCCAAAAGACCATTAGAAAAGACCAAATTCCCCCTAACACTAAGGCTTTCATTTTTTTTCACGGAAGAAAAAAATAATAATTTTACTTTAGTAATCCACAATAATTTATCTAGTACTACAGTAAAAAACCCACACCCCTTATATTTTTGGTAAATTTTAGAAATATAAAATTAAAAGAAAGAGGATAAATTGTAAACCAAGGAAAAATCGTGTGGCCAATCTCAAATTTGCACAAAAAAGTTCTTTTTAGTCCATCTATTTTATGTTCCTTCCTTTACAATCTTTATAGTTTTTGGAATTTTAGTTTTAGTCTTAATGTCTATTTTTTTTTATTTTTCAGTTTCTATGTTTGAGGAAAAAGAGAGAAAGTCACTGGAAAATAATGGATGAGAGAGAAATATGGATGATAATTTAATCTGAACTCGATGGATATTAATCCAACCTAACATGAATGAATGAATATGTTTTGGATAGTTATTTTATTCGATGGGTAATGGATAAGGTATAGACATTGTCAAACCTGACACGAAACTTGCTCAAACCTAACCTGGAATATGTATTTATATGATATACATATATTTGTAGAACATTTAGATTTTTTTAATTTAATATGATATATATACATATTTCAAATTGACATAAAATACATGTACATATATAATATTTATCATTTAGTATACATATACAAAATTTGAATATATATTAACTATTTTATTTTTTTATTGAATAATAAATAATAGTTAGATAATGGATACTTGAAACTTGATAGATGATAGTTTAGAGATATTTAAATTTCTTATCCGAGCAATAATAGGTAGGATATGAATATAAAAAAAATCAACTTGTGGGTACCCATTGCAATCATTAAAGAGAAAGTTATCAGTTGACTACTTTTCAACAACAAGAAAGTCGATATTGGTATCAACAGGTTCTATTTGATGAGAAAAGTTTTGAGATGTTTTTTACCTTTTATATTGTAGAAAAAATAGATCGAGGATTGAGAGGTGTTTCTAGGTGTGTTTTGAGTGTAGTGATTAGTTTATTAATATCGTAGCGTAAGTTATGAAGTAGAAGTCAGACATACTAGGATTCTTAAATCCGTTGATTGAATGTCTATCACACTTTAACATCCTAGGAAGTTTGAACTCTTGTTTCATACCATCTCTAATAAGTGCATTTCCCCTGAATCAAGAAATCCCAACATCTCTCGAGAAGAGGAATAAGACTTGATTTTTCATAACGTGGGCAATCCCTCAATAAAGCTCAGACTCCTAAAGACCGTCACAAAACTGACAACTGGGAGAGTCTGCCAATTGTCGCTTGAATCTGTTGCCGTTAGTCAATAACCTGCCATGCACGACTAACCAAAGGAATGATCTGATCCGTTGAGGGCCATCCCATTTACAGACTAAGCGACAAAGCCTGTCCTCTGGAGTAAAAAAACTCTTCGCACACTAGACTTAACGGAGAAAGCAAAGCACCATTGGATGTGTGTTTCCAGGCCACTCAGTCTTGAACAGCCCCACATTTGGGCGGGACCGTGGCTGCTATCTTCATGACAACAGAAGCAGGCAGAAGATGAGCGAAATCCTCCCATTTCCATTGCCTATCACCCAAGAGACACCCTCCAACACCTTAGGCCAGACTTTTCACCTTCCACAGGGGAGAGTCCTGGCTTCTAGCTTTGATGGAAGGGACAAGGTCATATGTTCTCACATACTTTCCCCGCAACACCACGACCCAAAAACTCTCTGGCTCATGAATTACACCCCACCCCAATTTCATGAGAAGGGCTTCATTGGTGATTGATATCTTGCGAATTCCAAACAGGTTCCAAGGCCCTCGAAATTAGTTGATATCGTACCCGTTTTGAACGGATAGGGTTTAGCTGCGATTTTCTCTATTGTTGCTTGCTATTCGAAGAATAGATCTGTGCTCAGCTGGATTTTAGTTTATTAATATTATAAGGATATTTATTAGATGTTTTCAAGTGAAAATAAGTTGAAAATGGGTTTTTGAGATCCTAAAACTCGTACCTTGATTTTTCGATCACCGGAGATGACCTAAAAATATTTGAGATGATGACAGGTTGTCTGCCACAACGAACAACTTGTTTTCTACTATAAAAAGAAATGAAAAAGAGAAAGAAGACAACACATTGTTTTCTCCATAAAAAAAAGGTTTCAAGGCCTAGATGCGTCTGGGTTCTTCGATAACTAGCTAGGTGTGTGAGCCTAGCCTGCTAGGCCCAATAACACTTGCCTTTTTTTTTATCTGGTTTTTTTTCCTTATAATTTTTATATTTTTTTTCTAAATTTAATTGATTCCCTTCGTTTTTATATATTTTTTACTTTGCATTATTTTTTTATTTAAATTTAAATTAATACCATCTTTTTTTAATCCCTTCACACATCTTTTTTTTCTAAATTCGGTAACACATATTTTTTTTCTTCAATTCAATCCCTTCACATTGGCTTTATTTTGGATTTGACTTAATTGTTTGTTTTAGTTTCCACAATGCTAGGATCTTGCTTAGTTGATGCTTGGTTTTGTAAAAAACAACAAATCAATTGATTTAGAACAATTAAGTTTTAAGAGATCAAAATTGAAATTGAAACAAATATGGGGACTACAGTAAACAGGCAAGTCCAATTGGTTGGTGGGTGTGGTACACGCACCAACGTTTGGACATTAGCCACCATGCTTTGGTGGTGCTTGGGACTGAATTCAACAGCGAAACACGATCGTCCATAATTGCGTTGGATGCACCTAGGTGAGCTCTTCATGTTTAGGCGACATGTGTACCAACTAGAAATGCATGGTTTATTTATCTTCTTCTTTTTTCCTTCTCTTTTCTTATTTTTCTCTCTTCTCTCTTCAAGATTCACATTTCTTTACCCAGAATAAAAAGTAAAAGTAGAAGGTTCCTGCTATTTTGTTTTTGTTTCAAATTTGGTCACTTTTTTTTATATAGTTATTTCTTTCTTTTGAATCAATTTTTAAAATGATTTTTATTTTGTATTTCATCACTTAACATTTGGTTTCAATAAATTTTTATATCAAACTTGGTCATTCTTTTTATTGTTATTTGTTTTGTTTTGGATCCTTTTCTTAATTGATTTTGTTTTGAATTTTTTCCTTCATCAATTGGTTTCATTTTGGTTTTTCAAATTTGGCCCTTGTTTTTTTATTGCTATTTTTTTTTTGTTTTGGATACATTTTTTATTTATTTATTAATTTCATTCCCCCAAAATTTGGTTGATTAAGAATTTGACTTTGTGAATTTTAAAATTATTATTTTTTACAATTTTATTCTTCAAAATAGGGTTGGTTGGGGATTGAGCATTGTGAACTTTTTTGGAAGTCAGGACATGATGCTACACATTTTACAAAGAGGGGGAAATAAATTATATTTTAAACATGGCTAAATTTCGTCATTTTGTCAACTTGGCCGAATCTGCTAGTAGGGGTGACAACTCGACCTCCCCTTAGATGTTTACCTATATTTGGAGCTCTAGAGCTCAAAATTAAGCGAGGTCAGACTTGTTGGAAAGCTAACATCTCATACTACAATGTCTATAAAGTGAGATACTCCAAATTATACCTCTATCTATGTCAATTCCTGGGTGCATGTTAATGAACATAACAACCCATATTTTCTCCTGGTTTGGGTGTTCAGCACACAAACCATCATTTTTCATGCATTTCTTTTCCTTTCTTCATCCACTCCAAGAGAATTTCATCCTTTTCTCATGACAACAATCACATATAAGGACATAGTTCATTTAGGGATTAGGCTTCACAAGAATATGCGTAACAAGATTGTTCATATGTTTTCAAAAATCAGCATATCAAAATTTTATGAAATTCAACATTGTCTCTCAACATGCATGCTTAATTAGCATTAACATATTTCTCCTTCCTTTTTGTTCATATTTGGTCGAAGGTCTGCAGACCTTCCCCTAGTTTCTTTGTCCTCTAGTTGGGTCAAGAATATCACTTAGCCTTTCTCTACCTCTCCCCCATACTCATCCTTACCTTAACTTACCCGAAATTTTCTCAAGAACTTAACCTAGGGCTGATGCTTTTTTTGCATGCAACTTACCAAGAATGTTTGAAATTTCTCTAGGAAGGTCTTAGGTTTGTCCTAATTATGTTTTATGGTCCTTGGAACCCCTTTTCTCTCAAATGTTTTGGTTGTTCTTCTTCTCTTCCCTTGTTTTTTGATGTCTAAATCTTCCCTCACACTCCTAGTTTTCTCTAATATGGTGGGTTGCATGTGGTTCTTCTTGTTTGTTCTTGAGAGAAAATGAAGAGGTAGTGAGTGACTCTTGTTCTCTCCTTTTATTTCTTTTCTGCCGTTAGCTCTCCTCCTTCAAGGGATGGCAGTTTTCTTCTCTCACTCTCCTCTTCTTCTTTTTTTTGTTTCTATCCCTTATTTATTCATATCTTTTAAGTCTGGTCCTCCCCTCTTTATTTCTTCCACTTTATGTCTCCAAATCTCTCTTTTCTTTTTTTGTGGGTTGCCGACTCTCTTCTTCTTCTTTATTTAATTGCACTATTATCATTATGATATATATATATATATATATATATATATATATATATATATATATATATATATATATATATAAGTGTGTTTCTCAGGGTTTTACAGTTGAAGAACAAAATTAAGAAGAAAAAAAGCAATTTTAAAAAATGATAAATAACCTAACCTGAGTCAGCTTATCAAATCGACGACTTAGTCATGAGATGGAGATAACCCCGTAAAAAGTTAAATTGAATAAAATCATGAAACTCAATTATCAAACCAACCTAATATTGAAAGGTATAATTGAAAAAAAAAACAATTTAAAAAAACAACAAAAAAACCCGAGTTAACTTGGATTAACACGCCAAGCCCGTGACCCAGGACATGAGATCGAGATAATCCCATATATTACAAAGGGGGGGAAATAAATTATATTTTTAACATGGCTAAATTTCACCATTTTGTCAACTTGGCCGAATTTGCTAGTAGGGGTGACATGGTGAAAGTGTATTTCAATATAAATATTCATAAATTATTAGATCTTCATTATATCTAGCCAATCATATTAGATCTTATATAATATGTGTAGTTGGTAGATTAGGTAGATATATACATAATCCTAATTCTTCATATTGGGTGCTTTATAAAGAATTTTTAAATATTAAAAAAAAACAATTGATTATGCACTTTATTATATTGGTTTTCTTGTTGTAATAGAGAGATTTAGTAATGCCAATTGGATTTTTTATTCAAAAGAAACAAAATCTACTAGTAGATATGTGTTTATATTATTTAGTAGTGCATTTTGTTGGAAATATATTAAACAAACTATAATTACTCATTCCACTATGAAAGCAGAAATTATTGCATTAGATGCTACTAGTTGAGAAGTCAAGTAGCTTCAAAAAATTTTAATTGATATACCAATATTTGCTAAACCAATACCACCTATATCAATGCATAATGATTGTCAAGCTACTATAACTAAGGCTAAAAATAAATTTTTTAATGAAAAAATAAATCATAATATCTCATGGTGTTTTTTCTTTTGATTTTGTTAAATCTAAAAACAACATTGCAGATCCACTTACTAAAGGTTTAACACGCCAATGAGTTATTCAATCGTTGAGGGAAATAGAGCTGAAACCCTTAAATTGATCACCAATAGTGGAAAAATATATGGCAATTCCATGAATAAAATAGGACTAAAACCCTTAAATTAATTACCAATAGTGGAAACTTGTCTTTAAATATATGACAATCCCATGAATGAAGTTTAACAAATAAAAACAAAATTGCTGGGTGATTGAAGAGGGCACAAATACAAATATATATATATATATATTGGGGTGGTCTCGGGTCCTATTCTTATGATAATTTGCTGCTCTCTATGATGATAAATCCAAATACAAAAAATCTTGCGGGATGTTGGTCACAAATTATCCTTGGAGGATTCACCTAAGTGAGTGTGATGGTGGGGTAGCCACTATAAATGCTTGGGCTACTTTTAAAAACACTCATGAGACAAGATACATGCACATGATTAAAAAAAAAATAAGTGCAACATTGATAGAACCTTAAAATCACTTGTATGTTGTGTGTGTAATAAGTTTAAATTTGGTCCAAAGAACCTAGTTCAAAACATTTTGTTACTATGATTCTTCAAGTTAAGAATTATTGACATTAAGTGTAGGTTCAAACCATAAAGGTATCTAAACCTATTATATAACATTAATTGCTTATTTTTATTTTATTTTATTTATTATATGTATGAATAATTTTAAATCATGAGGGGGAATGTTAGAATATTGATTTAAAATTATAATTAATGATAGTCATTTTTTTTTTAATTAGTAGATTTTATTGACTTGGCAATTTAAATGGTTGACATTTATAATTAATTTAATTTATTATATTTAATTTTTTAAAATATATTTAGTAACTAATATATATATATATATATATATATATATATATATATATATATATATATATATGACAAATGTTTAGGATAGAAATATATAATCTTTTCATCATCAAAACTCTTAAAAATATTTTTTTATTTTAATCTCTTATAAATCTCTACACATAATTTAAGATCCTTCTTTTTTATATTCTTTTTAAATTGTATTATACTTATTTTCTCATATTAACTTAAATGAGCAAAAGAATGATTGAAACGTTTCAATAATTTAAATTAAATTCTAATAGATTATTGTATCTTGGAAGAGAAGTGTGGTATATGCAAAATCATCCTTGTGCAGAGGGGGTGTTCTCTCTCTAAGAATAGCACTACTAAGTGCCATAATCTCAAGCTTCTTCTAAAGTCTTACCCTTTTCATATTTACTCTTAGTACTTATTTTTATTATATATTTACTCTTAGTTCTTATTTTTATTATTGATTGTAATTGCTAATTTAAATATTGAAAAAAAATACAAAAATCTCGGTTATATGAAGTCTTTCAATATCTTTGATTTTTCCAAACATTTTTTTCTTGAATCACCAAGAAAAACAATTAACAAATACATTTATATGTATAATAAAAAAGAAAATCACAAAAGAAATTGTATAACAAATGGAAATACATTATTTTGACTCCAATCAATGAACTACCATCCATGAGCGGAAACAATATAATGAGTAATAGCCTTTGTACAGTAAGATAGGAGGTCGAGAAAGACCAACAGCTAAGCTCTTTAGAGCTCAGGGCTATCGATTTATACTCCCCAGTAAAAGTAAAATTGGTGTATGGTCGATTTAGAAATAGAAATTTCTAGTTGTACCAGGTCATCAACTATTTGCACTCCCCATAAAAGTAAAATTATGGATTCCTACTGAATAATTTTGTTCTTTTTAACAAGCAACCCCGCTGTTGGTCACCACAACTGCAACCTTGGTGGTACCTCTAGCAGTTCAGTTGATTAAAGGAATTAATAGCATCTCCTTTATCATTCCTAACTAACAGCTCGCGTATTGTTTTATCAAGAAAAGAAACATTATATATTCTATGAAAATGCTTAATTTGAGTAAAGTGTGATTACTGGGATGAAAAAAGGCATTATGCAACATATCCAACAGAGAGAACTTGAACTGTTGGATGAAGTAGAAACATTCATGGAGGAAAAACTTTTATTAAGGGCCTTGACAGCATGAGTTTTTTGGGTTCTCTCTTTCGCTTTTAATTACATTCTACAGTCAGAAAATATACATCATGCATTGAAAGGATCTAAGGCAAAGTGGAAATAGACTTGTAACGTCTGGAGAAGGAGAAGAAGGAGAAGGAGAAACCCTCACTTGGCTTGGAAAGTTGAAACAGTAAGGATCCCTAGATCACAGTTCCGCTGGGAATCAACGCGTCCTTGATTACTGTGACAATCCCACTCTTTATGAAGTATCCATCAGTTTCCCTGGCTGCTTCTTGCACATTGTCACCATTAATGATCTGAAATTTTGCTATCTCACGTTAATTATCCATCCCAGGAATATATAATAAGCATGTGTGCAACTACAACTCCACATCAATGACCAGCATAACATCATAAGCAACATATAATGCCAACCTAAATGATGTAAGATGATAATCTCATGTTGATTGAAAATAAACTATTATGCTGGATGTTTTCGGTCTTCTAGTTTCTAATCAATAGTCATATTTATCTTCTAAAAACCTTTTTAGTGAAAACTCTCCTGTAAATTTTAGGGACAACTAGCTAGTAATCCCTTAAACTAGGATTAAATCAAAGATTAAAAAAAAAAAAAAAAACCCTATATAACCTACACTCTAATTAGAAGAAAATGAGTTTTGGTTATAGAAAAATGATTCTAGTAGACAAAGAAACTTCTAGCTAAGGTAATAAATAGGATCATGACCTTCACATTGTCCCCAATTCGAGCATTCTTGTCAATAATTGCTCTCTTGATATGAGAATTCTTGCCAATACCAATTGGAACGCTTCCCTTAGCAGCCAAAAATCTCCTGTCAGCATCAGTCTGAAGCAACACAATTTAGAAAAACACACTCATTACAAATGAAAATGAAGTACTTAAAAACATGATCACTCCAGACATTTCAATGCCTACAAGCAAAGAAGAAACACTATACAGTAGACTGCTAATTCTCAGGGGCTATTACCTCATAATAATCTGCTCCCATTAATAATGTGTCTTCTATGATCGCACCTTCTGATATGCAAGACCGAAGACCAATCACAGAGTGGTGAATTTTACAGTTCTGAAAAGGACAAAAAAAAAGTGAGTTAAGTGAACTCATTGGATATCCACAATAATTGCCACAAGATGTAAATGCAAATTCAGCATGACAATGAATAAGGCAGAGAAATTATTATTCATTACTCCTCCCTCTAATCACATTTATGTAAGGTCTGTGAGTAATTTTCATAGGTGAACCATATTAGTTTGAGAGGGAGACCAATGGTTTATTGAATACTTTTTTATGAGACCAATGGTTTAGAACCTCAGACTATAATACAATGAATGAACATGGCCAAGGCCAATCAACTACCAGGCCTTCCCAACCAAGAACATACCTTTATAACACAACCCTCACCAATAACACTATCTGTGACATCAGCATCAAGCATCTTGGATGGAGGCAAATAGCGAGGTTGAGTGTAGATTGGAGATGAACGGTCATAGAAGCTGCAAAAGGAAGTCCAAAAACATAGGCATATGAAATTACAAGCAAGCTTATCGCATAGAAACAATTGTTGGACTGGAATAAGAACTACCTGAAATCTGGCACTGGCTTTTTAGTTATCCCAAGATTTGCATTATAAAATGCCTCAATTGTACCAATATCTTCCCAGTAGCCATCATATAAATAAGCTTGTACCTGTTAAGATACAAAGATTAGTGAAAATTGTGACTTTAAGAGATTGTGAAAGCAAGAAAGAGACAATTTTGATGCTGGAACATCCAGCAAATTATAATGCATCCATTTGTAAAGGAAAGACACGGTCTGATGCATCTAACCAATGTGCTTAAAGATTTTATGTCCATTAAAAAACAAAAAAAGAAAGAAAAGCCCATGTTTCTCATGCGGGGAGCACTATTATGGCTTCAACATATCTGGAAAAGTGTGTGCTCCATTAAAATTCATTTATTGAAATACAGTTATATCTGAAAGGAATATACAAGAGGAACATGTAGAAAGATAATTGAACAAAAAGATACTCACTCTCATCCCAATAGAAGTAGCACCAGGAATAACTTCACTTCCAAAATCATTGGCTCCAGGAAACTTTTCTCTCAGCAGATCCAGCATCACATTCTTGCTGACAACATATATTCCCATGCTAGCAATGTAAGGCATCTCTTTTGCTCTCTCATCATCAAGACCTAAAATAGTAGTGTCAACCTAGAAGAAAACATTAAGTAACATTTAAAAATCATCTTCCTTTGGGAAATTGAAGCACGTATTCATAAGCAAATAAACTATCAGTCCAAATTTTGAGAAGGTCCACCTTCATAGCTTTCAATTGTTCTCCTTTGGGTTTCTCAGCAAATTCAATTATGCGCCCTTCTTCATCAATTTTCATCAAACCAAATGCAGTTGCACGTTTTTCGTCCATTGGCAGTGCAGCTACAGTGATATCTGCATCAGTTTCCCTGTGAGCTTGGATAAATCTCTCATAATCCATTCGGTACAAATGGTCACCAGCAAGAACTAGGAATTCCAAAACATTGTGCTCCTCAAACAACCACAAATACTGTCTGACAGCATCTGCTGTGCCCTGTAGATCATTCCATCAAAATTCCATTACATAAAAAACTGGGCATCCAATCAGAACAAAAATTAGAGAGCTACTTGGTGAGGAAGCTATCGATCAAAAACAAAAACTTCTAAAAACCAATCAGTAAAAACGCCAATCTAGTTTAATGATTCTTAAGAAAAGATAAGTACACAGCCCAAGGGCGTAGAATGAAACTATTACCTGGAACCAATTGGGGTTCTCAGGACTCTGCTGAGCTGCAAGAACTTCAACAAAACCCTCATTCTTGTAGCCACCCATGTTGCTCGCATAAGCCCGTGAAAGGTGGCGGTTGAGAGAGGCGGAGTTGAATTGTGTGAGAACATATATCTTTGATATATTACTATTCAAACAATTGCTCACAGGAATATCAATCAGCCTGTAGTTAGCTCCTAAAGGAACAGCAGGCTTTGCCCTTTTCTTAGTAAGCGGGTAAAGCCGAGTCCCAGCTCCTCCTCCAAGAATAATTCCAAGAACACTCTGCCATAAACCATATCGCATTGTTCAATCAAATTACGAACCTCATCAAGCACAGATTATAACACATTCTCAGTAAGTAAATCTCCCATAAATAACAATACAATCATTTATTCTCTCATTCTAATCATAATTATTCATCGTTACGATCAAACCTAAATGAAGAAAGTTGGATCTAAAACACAAAATAATAACTCGGTATTTTAAATTAAGTAGTGGTGGTGGTAATAACAATAATAATAATAATAATATGAGGAGGAGGAGGAGGAGGTGGAGGAGAAAACTAACTCTGCTGGCGTCAGGGTCAAGACAAGTTTGGGAGTTCCTTGAATCCGAAACCGCTTTAGGAGAAACGATAATCGGAGTCCTCTCATTACGACCTGTATCCCGGCGAACGGAAAACGCCGTGGAGCAAACCTTCTCACCGGAGAGGTTGGAGGACGAGCTGAACGACAGGCTCCTAAATGCAGTTCTCCGGCTCAAATTCGACGACAAAGAAGAAGACAACGAGGATGAAGACGGCGGCCTCATAACTCCGATCGCCGCCATACTCGCCATTTCTGTTAGAATCAGTACAGTATAGCTGGCTGGCTGGCTGGCTGGCTGGCTCTCTGCAGTCTGTTTTAGTCCAGTCTAGTAAGATGAGGACTCTTTTCGTTGCTTTTTCCTTTTATTTATTTCTGATTTTTGATGTGTCCTCGGGGACTGGCCCATTCTTTTTGCAGGAATTTACGGGTTTGTTTAGCGTGATTTGGCGAGGAATTAAGGGTATTTTGGGGAGATGAATTGTGACTGGGAAAAAGATCTGCATGCCTTGATGGACTCCCTCCGGTTATTTATTATTAATTTTAGTGGCTGTCATTTCAGGATTGCATTATTTTGACACAGTCACATGGGCCTTGCTCCTTTGTTTAATTTCACTGAGTCATAGGAGGATTCAGCACCGTCCCCTTATTTTAATGCTTTCTTATTTAAGTATTTTTATTTGTATTTATATAAATAGTATTACTCAATCATGCTATCTTGATGTGTGGTTTAATTGATTAGCTTTTGATTTTCTGGCCTTTCCTCGAGCAGAGAGTCGTCATCGCCATGGTGATTCTTTGACATATACGCTTCTTAATACATCAAAATCAGAGTTGTCAATTGGGATTCGGCATGACCGCCTCCATCATACTTGTAAATTCCCACTCTAAAAAAAATAAAAATAAAAAAACATTAGTGGAAGACAAGTTAAAAAGTTGGTGCGGTTTAGTATTTTTCAAATTATTTTAAAAATATATTAAATTTATATTTTTTTCAAGTATTTGATATTATCAAACCCAACCTGAAACCCGATACAAATCTAATTTAATATTAGATCTTTGATATTAAAGCCTATTTGAATCTGGTTAGTATTGTTTATACAAAATTTTAGAAACTTGAATAAAAAAGAGAACCTTAAAAGTATAGATGAATGTTACTAAATGGTGCAAGTCTTATTTATGAATAATGATATGGCTGTAAATCCATATAATTTGTAATTTGTTTTCTAAATTATCTTTTAAATCATAGATTTTGTTCTTTATAGAACAACTTATGCTTTTTCTACTTTTGATTCTACTGAAAATAAAAGGGTTATAAATAGTGAAGAGGTTACAATTGAGGATTTTATAAAAAAAAATATTGATGATTGGAAAATTTCAAAGGTTCAAAAGAACCAAATCTATCAAACTTCTTTTTTTAATCTTTTCAAAACCGTTTTTACAATAAAAATTGAAGAAAGGGGTATTCAGCTTACAAAACCTTTTTGAAACTATCCAACTCTTTTCTCAAGAATCCCTACAAAAACACATGGATAGAAATTTCAAATACATTCAAATTGGCCTAGTACAAGTAGTAATAAAACCCCTTACCAAAAAAGGACTAAACACTTCCATTCTAGTTGTCCTAAGATACGCTAGATTCTAAAATTTTCAAGATTCATTACTTAGTTTCATTGAATCCATTTTTTATAGTGGTCTTGTTTCTTTTGATTGTATCCAAATCTAGTCATATTCCTCAAAGACAAAAACATCCTATAAAGCATGATCTTACAAATAAAAACTTATAATTACAACATGCTTTAAGGATTAATCTCTATAGCATTAATCTTTAAGATCCATTATAAAGCCTTGTTTTCTACCCTTGCTAGTAAATATAAATTCCAATCCAAAAAGGGTGAAACTTTACTTTTCTAAATAGACATTTATAGACCAAACATAGTTGTACCTAAATCTATACAGTGGAAAAATATTACCCTACCAAAAGATTGGATCCTTGTAGGTGCCACTCAACCTAAGCATGTTTAACCACCACAACCAAATATCCAACTCAAACAAATAACCCAGTATAGTGATAGTAAAGTTAAATTATCCTTTCATAGATGATCAACTAATTCTAGATTCTCAAATGAATCTTCTACATTAAGTACAAAAAATCTCGGAAGAATTTATGAGATTCCCTCAGTTATAAAGATGTTTTAACACATAAACCCATCTAGAAAATCGACCTCTAATATTCTTAGCACTAGTTTCTAAAAATTCAATTATATCACAAACATACCCAAACCATTATATTCAAACATTAACCAACCTTCTCCACCAACCTCTCCAACATTCTCATATGTAACTCAAAACATTCAAAATGAGTTGAATGTTCTTAAAGGAGATTTTGTTGTAAGTAAAAAAAAATATTTTATTAATGATTTTTATAGCAACCATAACTCTAAGAAAAGATCTTGGTTTTTCAAAACCTTCATGAAAAAAAGACATGAAATACAAAAATGTGTGTATAATTTCATTACATTACATAAAGTTTGAATCATTTTATGTAACTGAACATCATATTGCATGTTCATTTATAAAACGTGCATGTCCCATAACATCTAGAAGTAAAATTCATGTTTGGGAACTTGTTAGTGGTACTTTTATTGAGTCTGAACATCCACCTTTAAAAAACCTTAAAATCCCTCATAATAGTCGAACTATAGATGCTGCCCCTTACAAAAATTCAAGTGATGATATCACTACAAACACCAAACATATTATCTAGTAGAACAACTTCACCAATACCAACCTTAATATCATAGAAAAATAATTGACTAGAATAAAGAAACAAATCTAAAGGACTATTATTTCTCTGGTTGAAGATACAAAATCCATAAACCAAAAGCTAAAAAACCTAGTATTCAAGCTATACTAAATCAAAGGAACTAGCCAAACTCAGTTCCAAAAAAAAAAAGAAGACTTTCTTAGAGTCATTAAAGATTACCTTAACCACCTTCAAGCTTCATCCTCTACCTTGATTGCTCTTGACACCCTACAAGTTAGTAATAATTCCCAAATCTCCACAAGCCACATAAACATTATTTAAAATTACAAAACTCAAACCTCTGATGAGGAAGCCTCTTAGGAAAACACTCATGAAATCAATAAACTTGTTTTAAGAGATCTTACTCTTAAAACAATCATTGCCCTTAATCTAGCCATACATAAAAACCAACCATTATAAATCAACACAAATTCAATGTCTCTTCCCTCAATGAATGGAACATAGATGGAATGTCCGAATACAATACCCTAAACACCTTCCAACAAATGACTTTGGTTATCAATACCTACAAAACTCAAATCGGAACCTTAGACATAGCTATAGTTGAACTCCTTATAGTTGGATTTTCTTGCCAATTAAAAGGATGGTGGGATTACCATCTCACTGAAACCCAACACCTTGAGATCCTTAACTCCATCCAAATGACTGAAGACTAGATACGCATCCTTGACTCTAACGGAAACATCATTCAAGATACAGTCTTAACCCTTATTTTAATCATTTCTCTACATTTTATAGGAGATCCTTCCCATCTAAAAAATAAAAGTGTTGAACTCCTTTCCAACTTTAGATGTAAAAAACTCAATGACTTCTAATGGTGCAAAAACATTTTCCTTACTCATGTCATGCTTTGAGAAGATTCCAACCAAACTTTCTAGAAAGAAAAATTCCTTACTAGATTGCCAATATTTTCAGGAGAAAGAGTTAGAAACAAAATTAAAGATATTTTTATCTTCAAAACAGTCTCTTATGATCAATTAAAATATGATGAGCTTGTCAGTTTTACCCAAAAAGAAGGTCTTAAGATTTGTCAAGACCTTAAACTTCAAAGACACCTTAAGTGAGAGATGAGAAGAACTCGACAAGAACTACGCAGTTTTTGTCAACAGTTTAATTTATCCCTATAATGGTTCATAGTCCAAAACTACCATCTCAAAGTCAAAAAAGCCACCTTACAAAAGAATAGCTCATAAATATAGAAACCATTTCTATACCAAAATTGAGTCTTACTATAAAAAGACCATAAAAAAACCCACAAAACCTTTCCAGGAAAAATCAAAACCCAAGCAAAAAGTTGACCCCAAAAACATTACATGTTACAAATGTGATAAAAAAAGGTCATAACTCTAGATTTTGTTGGATTAATATAAATTTACATGAACTACAAATAAAAGAGGAAGTCATTCACATATCCAAAGCCTTTTGATTGAGGCATCTGATACTGATTCCAACTCATCAAATCCTTTTGAAGAACTTTTCTAAATAGATAAGTTAGCAACATTCAGTTTTGACT
The DNA here is from genome assembly GCA_007827005.2 of Populus simonii. Lineage (NCBI taxonomy): Eukaryota > Viridiplantae > Streptophyta > Magnoliopsida > Malpighiales > Salicaceae > Populus > Populus simonii. The sequence goes on from CM017477.2 coordinate 14,043,740, forward strand.
CAAATACATCAAACAACATCACTTTAAAAGAAATAAATGTTTTAACCCAATATCAAAAGTTTATTCTTAAAGCTATCAAAAAACTTGATGACTCTCAACTACAAAAAACCTACCTAGACAAGCTCTTAACTTCATTTAACAATTTAGAAACACCATAGCATGTCTAAAGACCATAACTATTGCCAATAACTAGTACAAACACTTATGACCTTACCAAAATTCTCAATAAAAAAAATAATCTAAACTTCTTGTTATTATCCCAGATCTACAATTTGAAATCAAAACTCTTAAGACTAAACTACAAAACCTCAAACAAGCTCAACAAAAAGACTGTTATTTTACAACATCTTTTCGCAAAATTACAAATCCAATCTAATTTTGAACCAAAAACAAAAGACCAAACCCTAGAGAATCATGCATTGTCAAACATTAAGCATGTTCCTGAAGATTTTCTGCATGTTTTAATGCAAATTACTTCAAAAAATATATCATAAAAATTATATTAATTTTTTCAAATTATTTTAAAATAGACATTATTGTCTTGTTTAATATAGGTGCAAATTTGAATTGTATTAAAGAAGGAATAGTTCCAAAATGGTTTTTACAAAGCACTTCTGAAAAACTTTATGTAGCAAATAATACTAAATTAGTTATTGAATATAAAACTCAAGCGTTAGTTTTTAATAACGAGCTTTATCTTAAAAAAAATTTTGTTGTTACTAATGATATTAACTATACTATTATTCTTGGCACTCATTTTATTAGCATGATTACTCCTTATAAAATTAATCATGAAAATATTATTTTAAAAATCAATGGTTTGAAACTTGTTTTTCCTTTACTAGAAAATCCAAAGACTAGGAATTTAAATTTAATGAAAGCATGTTCTATTCACACCCATTACATCAATGCATTTATCCAAGGAAAAAAAACTCATCTCATGCATCTTAGAAAAGATGCCTTTAAAAAAAAAACTGAGCAGCAATTACAAAATCCTATTTCACAAAAAAGAATTTCAGAATTTCAAAGCAAGATAGAAAAAGAAATTTGTTCTGATTTACCAAATACCTACAAAAGCAAGACCTATTCAAATGAATGTTGAATTAGAATAACATTATCATCTTAATATCAAAGATTTAGAGTCTAAAAGTCTTATGCAAAAGTTTAAATGACCTTGGTCGTGTGTAGCCTTTTATGTTAACAAAAATTCTGAGATTGAACCTCTAAACAAAGCTTTGAAATGGATTAGATATCCAATTCCAAACAAAAAAAGATTTATTACAAAAATTATTCTGCATTCATATTTTTAAAGTTTGATATAAAATCAAGATTTTGGCAAATTAAAATTCATCCAAAAAATCATTACAAAACTATATTTACAGTTCTATTTGGTTAATATAAGTTGAATGTCATGCCATTCATATTAAAAAAAATGCTCATTTTGAATTTTAAAGAATCATGAATGATATTTTCAATGCATATTCAAAATTCTGCATAGTAGACATTGATGATATTCTTATCTGCTCAAATTATGTAGAACAACATTTCAAATATTTATAAACATTCTTTTATATCGCGAAGAAAAATGGTTTAGTTGTTTCAAAAATAAAAATTTCTCCTTTTCAAACTCGTGTTTGTTTTCTTGGTCATTATATCTCTCAATAAATTATTGCACCTATAGAGAGATCCCTTATTTTTACTAGTAAATTTCCTAACAGAATTCTAGATGAAACCCAGTTATAAATATTTTTAGGAAGTCTTAATTATGTTCTATACTTTTATCCCAATATAAGTAGAATAACAAAATCCTTTTGTTTCTTGGTTTGATGAACATAATAAAATCATTCGACAAATTAAAAAACAGATAAAAAAGATTCATTGCCCATATGTTGTCAATCTCTTAACTCCCAAAATAGTTGAGACAAATGCTTCTGAGTTGGGGTACGGAGGTATCCTCAAACAAATTAAGGAGAACAAAGAACAAATTCTTCAATTTATACCTATATATTACAATGATTGTTAAAAGAATTACTCAACTATTCAAAAATGAATTCTTTCTATTGTGTTGTGCATTATAAAATTTTAAAGTGATTTATTAAATCAAAATTTTCTTTTACGCATTGATTGCAAATTTGTTAAAGAAGTTTTATAAAAAGATATTCAAAAAATTGCTTCAAAACAGATTTTTGCTCGATCACAAGTTATATTAAGTATTTTTTTTATTTTGATGTAGAATATATAAAAAAAAGATACAAGTTATATTCCTGATTTTCTAACTAGAGAATTCCTTCAGAACAGGTCTCGATGTCTCCCAAATTCAAATTCAAAGACCCACAAACAAAGTCTGAGTCTTCAAAATCTCAAAAATATCAAAACCCTACAAAATTACTTGTATCAACAATTTACTCTGTAAAACCAATTAAATGGTTTCAAAAGAAAAATTTGGTTATATTGAAAAACCAAATTATCAAATTAACTATAGAAAATGATTTTTCAATCCTGATCTTTCTATTACAACCACAAAAATCATTTACAATATGCCTACTCCACATGTATTATCCAAAATATCCTTCATCATTCTGAATGGAAATAACCTCTTCACCAAACAATCTATTCTTTTATCAACAACCATGTCAAACTTGGTGATTCCATTGCCCGTTATTATTCATACTGGGATTATCAATAAACATGATTCAATGCCTTTTTCCTTCAAAATTATAAAGGTAGCCACTCCAAACTATTCTATTTTAACAATCTTATTAAGACTTCAAACTTACCAAACTAGTTTATTCAATGGTGGGATTACTTTGGTTGTATTTACAAAGTATTAAAACCTTACCCTTTAATTGAAAATGGTTTCATTTACTTCAAACATGATTTTAAATCTGAAAAAAATGAGAAGAAACTCCCACCAATTCTCATGTTCTATTCTAAATTTTGTCCTTTGAGTCTGTTCGCGGTATTTTAACTATAATACCTAGCATAGGTATCCCATCCTCATTAGAAGAGACAAAGTAAAATAATGGGACTTTTTTACAACAGAAAATAAAAGTTCAAAACTTGTTGTAATGGAATGGATTCAGTAACACTAGAAGATCTAAATTATAGATCTAAATCCTCAATTCAAATTTCTAGCCCGAAGATCTCATGTTTTTGCTCTTCTTGCCTAAGCAAAATCTGAAGAAGAGTATTTTAAAATCACGAAACAACTCCTATAAAGCATAAAAAAATAATGATTCCTCTCCATCTTCATCATCTTCAAGTTCCATTGTCAGCCTAGCCGATGACAATGAAGATGATTGTTATGAGATTTTTCCTTGTATACCAAAATTATAGGTACTCACTACCCAAAAAAAAGAAATTTTTTTTCTAGACCTAGAAATATTATGGCCCATTCTCAAAACTTGCAGGCCTAGCTCCTCATGTTGGCACAAGTGGTTAAACCAACAAGATTCCAATTCGAGTTTTCAAAACGTTGATCCTCCACTTATAAAAGTGATAAACAAATTTCAGTGTAACAGACAACTTTTCTAACTTTTCAAAAAGCAAATCATTTGCTTTACGAAATTTTCAAAAAGTTAATCTCAACCTCCTTTATATAAAAAGCCTCCTCCCAAGCTTTGGATGCAGAACTATATAGACAGTTTCTCTGCAGAAGGCATCAAATACTATCCTTTTGTAATTTCATGTAACCTTTTGTATTGCCATCTATTATCCTATAAACATATTCGTATTTTTGGATCTAAACCACATAACATATATCTCCTATATTGGTTTCTATACAAATTTAAGTAAGATTCCTTTAAATCTCATTTCAACATATATACATATATTTAAATTCTACTCATTATTCTGTATTTACATTTCTGTAAAATTAAGTATGTTCTGTGTTTGTTAGAGGATCTTGTCATTTCTAGACTTGCCTCTTCATTCACATCAGAAATTTATTTATAGTTTTGTATTTTGTTAAAATCAAATATGTCGGCCAGAAACTTGTGACCACATTTTAAGATCATTCCTAGGTGTAACAACACCATATATATACTGACAACATAAAGCATGTGTATATGTATAATATTTCTAATTTTATCATTTAATATAAATATACATGCTTTAAATATATATTACTATTTATTTTTTATTAAAAAATAAATAATAGTCATAAAATAGATATCTATTTGGATACCCAAAACCTGATGGATAGGGTATAAATATCTAAATTTTTTACCTGATGGGTAATGGATAAGGTATAAACATAAGAAAACTTAAACTATAGGTACCATTTTCATCCCTAATTATCACGTTCAGTATCAAGCGTTGGGTCTACTAAAAAGAAAAGGGAGTTTTGATTGATGTTTTAACCAAGGGATCATATGACCTATCATAAGTATCAAAATTTAAGAAAAACTCCTCGTGAAAGATTGGTATATGTTATGATATTTTTAGAAGCCTCGTTCCTGCAATTTTAAAATTTTATAGTCATTTAATGTGGGGAAGGCCTTCAAATAAGGCTAAAAAATTATTGTTCAGGATTTGTCATATTTCCCTAGATGATTTAGGATTCTTTTTCATGTTTGATTTGAAACTCTTTTATTATTTTTCTAAATTTGTTTAGGATATTTTTTTAGCATATAAGTAGTCTAAAAGAGTTGAGAAAATATTTAGTAATAAAATTTTAAATTAGAGTTTTTGTGTAATGACCTTTGTCGCATATGAGTGCGCGACGTCGAGGGGTCGTTGAGAATCATCACCTAGTTATTTGGTTAAGGGTCACTATAAAACCCAAGTATATTGGTTTTATAAAAAAATTAAAGGTTAAGAGACTGATTGTAGCTAGGGAAGATATTAGCACCCCTAGCACAACCTACCTAAGATAAGCTATATTATGTGGTTTGAATATAGTTTAAAGGTTTTGATAGGTTTATAACCGATAGTCTATCTATGGTTTATGATTGAGATTTATTTGTGTGAATAAATATGATGTTAAGAATTTATTATGGGCTCATGTACCTAAATAAATTCTTATGAAAAGGATCTATGTAGGTGCCCTGATAGGGTTCACCTATTTTAGAAGATGAAGAGGTTTTTTCATAACTCGTATTTTGTGGTGAAAAATACTCCCAATTAAAATTGATGAATATTTAGGATAAATTTGAGAATTTCCTGGTCAACTCTTGATATTTAAATATTAGCCTCACTTTTAGGTCCAATATTTATACCAAAATATTAACCATTAATTCATGAATTAAAATTTTAGTGATTATTGGAATACCGATCAAATTCTAATGAATTAAGTAAATTGGTTATTAAATCTAAAATGCATGCAAAGATATATTTTTTAAATTTATAAAAAAAATGCTAAAATACCATATATATATATGCAAAAATATAATTTTTGTATGTTTGAGAGACCTAATCTTATGCAATTTAAAATGAAATTGTATTTTTAAAAGAAATTTTGTTTTTTTTTTAAATAATTCATTTAATATAAAAAAAAATCTCACGCATAGGTCATCATTCCATATATTAAACATGAGGGGTAAAAAGATGAATAATTCAAAATTAATTGTAAAATAAATTTTTAAAAGCTTTTTAAAATTAAATTAAGGTTCACTAGTCACATGGGCGCTTGCTAGACTAACAAAAAAAAATGGAGCAGGCTTGAATAAGACTAAGCAGGCTTTAAAAAAAATGGCCCAGGTTCGTTTATTTTAAACGAATTGGAAAGGCCCATATGTTAATTAATGGATAGCTTGCAAAATGAAAATCTAGAATTTCTTCATATTCTCAAAAACCACGAACCACAGTTATGGGTATGCATAAAAAGAGAAAAGAAAGAGAGAAAGAAGGATACAGGTTTACCTTTTTTAGTAACATGCGAAATACCGAAAGCAAGCAAGAGAGAGGTTCACATGATGAGGGTTAACAAACTTCCATTTCTAAAACAAAGCATGTACGTCCTTTGATCATCACTCATGTGCATGGATTTTTCTATGTTGCTACAAGTATGATTATCATTGGTTGCTTGGGTCTGGTCAAGAATCAGCTGGAGTTTGCTGGAATAAGTTGTTGGCCTTGGACAACTACTACTGAAGTTTGTTGCATAAACTGAGAGGAGCTGCGACTGCTCACGTTGCTGTTGGACTGAAACTGGTGGTCTACTGCTACTCAAGTTGTTGGCCTTGGACAACAGCTAGAGGAATATCTACTGAAATTTGATGCTGCTCGCAGTGAATTTGGACAGCTGAGGAATTACTGCAAACAATGCAGATAGCTTGCTGACAGGAGCCGATCTTGCATAGGAAAATGAAGAGTAAATTAAGGAGCTGTGGATCTAGGATGAGAGCTGATGGTGTTATTGGCGCGGTTGGTCAATGCTAATGGAGGGTTAGTTGTTGGGTTAATGTTGTTCATGGTGCAGAAATGAAACTGGGCGTGGCTGCTGCTGCTTACAGTGAAGTTAAGAAGAGCTGGCTGGCTATGGCTGATGAAGAAAAACTTTTTCTATGGAGGCTGTTCTTCGCTGAAACAGGAGCTGAAGTTACTGTGATTGAAACAAAACTAGTGGTCTGCTGGGAGAAGGTTGCTTTGATGAGAGGAGATGATAGTTTTGGAAGGAAATATTAATGGCTAATGTTGGCTAACAACTAGTTTAGTGGTGAGGGTGGAAGAACGGGACGGTAATTTGGGAAGATCTGTCGTGCATGGTGGTTGAAGAAGTGAAAGGCATCTGGGTGTGGTTGTCACTGGTGCAGAAGGAGGAAGTGCTGCTACTGCTTTTTAGAGCTCACCGTGCCTGTGGAAGAAGAAGTTGCAGCGCTGGAGGAGAAGAAGTTGCAGTACCGCTGGAGGAGAAGAAGCTACACCACTGGATTTTAGGAGATGACATTCTTATGGTTGTTACCGTCGTGGTGCCTACAGTGTTGATGAGGAGCCGCCACCCTTGCTGGCGAACCAACGCTGTTCTTTAATGGAGGAGCTAGTGTTAGGGAGGGCAGGGTGAATTATTTTTTTCTCTAATCTTCATGTTTACTGTGTGTCTCTTTGTTGGAGAGAATCCTGTAGATGGTTTGGACTTTTCTTTTCCTCTTTTCCTTGGTTTTTTTAACCAATTCTTTCCCCTTTTCATGTCTATGGTATAACCATATTTTTATAAAAAAAAATTGACTTGAAAGGAAAGCAACATCAATTATTAAATTTTAAAAATAAATCTTAACTATTACTTGAAGACAAAAAGCAAAGAAAAATGGACTTTGAATTAAAAGAATAATTGTAAATCATTTGATTTAAAAAATGGGATGCTTGGTAAGAGGATTTTCAACTTTTAAATCGATCATCTTCCTTCTACAATTATAATTAGATTACTAAAAATTAAATGTATTTTTCCTTTTCCTTTTCCTTTTTCTTTTTCTTTTTAATTTTAAAATTCTTTAGAAAAGACGTCGAAAACGAAACAAATACATCAAGAACATATTTTTTGGGTTTTTTGTTATTTTTTATTTTTTCAAAAAAAATTCAAAAATATGGTCGAAATTTAGGTAGTAGCAACCTTATTTGGCAAACTTTTATGCTGCTTGCTTGTTGTCTTTCTTGTTTTGTTTTCGTTTATAGTAATTGATATTAGAACTTAATGATTCTTAATGATTAATTATTGTGTGCTATTAAATAACTATGGCTGGAAAAGGTCGTATAATAAAATGTGATCATGTAGTGAGGGATAAAGAGATTCCCTTTGGGAAAGAGATGTTCAAGAACTTGTGATAGTAATAGATATGTAGAGATATATAGCAGAATTCACTTGTTATATGGTATAGATGAGAACCCGTAAGAAGAGTGATCATGGATCCATATGATTAACTCTGAAAACTTGTTTTAGAAGTGAAAACAAAAGAGATAGCCTCTTGATCAGGATATATCATAGGGATTTAGATTTTCAGAAAAAGCTTCATGAGTTCACGAGAACCTTGCAGGCATAGGAGTTATTGTTTGGTTGGATGAAGTAGAGAGGGTTTTGAGTACAAGAAAGTATCGGGGAAGATAAAGTTGAAGTTATTCATCATCGGATTGAAGGTGTGAGCTTCTGCTTGGTAGAAGTAATTGAAAAGTTCTTAGGAAAGACAAGGCAAACAAAAATAGTGATTGGAAGAAGATGGAGGAACAATTTCTTTTACTAAGACATTTTACCAACTATTTCATGCATTGAGATAATGTTAGAGGACTATTGATGAGTACACTAATGATTTCTATCAACTGGTGGCTATGAATGATCTATCATAAATGAAAGAGCAATTGGTTATCAAAGTACCTAACTAGATTATGGTGGTCTATTTAAGGTGTGCTATGTTTGCAATCTTTGTTGACAATTTTCAAAGCCTTAAAAGGGCTTTGACTATAGAGAAATAAACGATTGCTAGGAGACAACAGGTTCAAAGGTAACTAGTGGAGGCGATTTTTAGTCTAAATAGAATAATAAAGGATGCACACTAGAAAATATAAATCATTTGTTTAACCTGAATTAACAACTAAACAAATTATAGATTAGGTTCTGGATTTGCTTTTTTATTTTGATATTTTAGAAGTGGTGAGTTGGGGTATTTGATTTTTTAGTACCATAAACTAGAGTTATTTGGATAAAAATCTATTGGTAGAAGAACATGATAAGAATATGGGTGATCTTGTTTATGATGTTTTAGATGATAGTGAGGAGGTTTTGCAAGGTGATACTAATGCTACCTTAGTCATCCAAAAAAACTTTCTTGCTTCCAAAGATAATTTGAATGAGGATTGACTTGAATGAAGATTGACTATGCAATAATCTCTCTCATTTAACTAGTGACATCAAGGATAAGGTATGTAATATAATCATATATAGTGATAGTTGTGAGAATAATTGTTGACGGAAAGAAACAAGTTAAATGAAACTATTGATTCCCTTTAAAATTTATGGTATATTAAGAAGTTTGTGACCTATTAATTTTCTTTAAAATTTAATAGTTTTTGATGAAAAGAAACAAGAAACTTGGTGTTAAACTAAAATTTCAAAATGAAGGGTTACAATAATAGCTATGATGGCGGTGGTGGCAATGCATGAGATGGTTCTAGTGGAAGTGAAGATTGAGATAGTATTGCTAGCGGTACAAACACACACATCCATGCATGTTCATATCATAAATATGATTGCTTAAGTAGCCCATTGAAACTTAAATCCTTATCGTTGATCTCTTTTCCTATTTTTATCAATTTGAATATCTAGTTTTGTGGTTGCTTTTTAATGCTTGTGCCAACTTCATCAAATTTAACTCCTTTCCCACCATCCAGCTTCTTTCTAGCACTAGCATCACTCACCACCATTCTAGAATCTATAAAATTCGATAAGTTTTCTTTGTTAATATAGCATTTTTAACTCCTTTCCCACCATCTAACTTCTCTTTATCCTTTTCTTGATTATTTTATTTTTTAATTTAGTCCCCCATTATTTTCTTTCATTTAATTTTTATATTAGATTTGATCCTTATTGTTTTGGTTACTATTTTTTAAAAAAAAAATTAGATGATTAGAAATTTTGCTTCATGATTTTGTTTTTGTGCATGCCTTCTATGGGTAATCTCAATCCTATAACCTAGTCATAGGTTTCAAAGGTTAGCTTGATTTAACTTTGATTTTTTTTAGTTTTTTTTTAAATTTTTTTTTTCAATTTCAACATTTTATATTAGGTTATTGGACCTTAAACTTTATGTTTTTTTCATTTTCCTTACTATGGGGTTATCATTATTTAATATCCTGAGTCGCGTATTAGTCAAGTTAATTTGTTTTTGTTTTTATTTTTAAATTTTTTTTCCTTTTTTCATTTAGTTTACTTGAAAGTTGACATCCATTATTTTATTCAATTTTTTTTATGCAAGTTTATCCTAGTTTCATAACTAGGTTATAAATTTAGCATGCCGACTTAAGTAAGGTTTTTTTGTGCTTTGTTCAAATTGATTTTTTTTTTCAGTTCATCCTTTAACATTTGCTTTTCTAGTAACTAAGCTTAGGGTTTCTTTCATTTTTCTCTTTATAAGGTTATCCCGTCTCATTTAATTTTGTTCTTGTTATCAAATAAGATATTTGAGACCTTTTAAGAATATTTAGAGGGCATATTTTACTAATATTAGCAAGCATTAATTTTCTTTATTAGTCATTGGCTTTTTTTGTGTTTTTTTTATTGTCGTTGGAGTTTTTTTTTATCATATTGTTAAATTAAGGGACAATTACAAAAATCCTCTTATAGTTTGATTTGAAATTCACTTTCCCTCCGTACTTTTATAAATTACACTTTCCATCCTATAGCTTATATGTTCAACAACAATTTACATCCTTAACAATGCATTTTATTTGAAATTTTTGTTTGATCTAGAAAGTGAAGTGTAATTTATGAAAGTCTAGAGGGAAAGTGAGATTCAAATCAAATTATATAAGAGTTTTTTTTAATTAACCCTTAAATTAATCAAGATTGTTGAGCCCATTCAAATCAATAACTTAGGTACCATATTTTTCTTGCTCCTTTAATTTTTTAATTTGTTTAATTGTATTTTGATTAGGATTATGATTTGTATTTGGACCAACTTATTAGGAATCTAATGGGTCACGCATATTAAGAATTATTAGTAATAAATTAAAGTAAGATGATTAATCAAGTGAGACTTGATTGTGAATAAGTTTTAGAAATTGAGGTTCATAATGTAATTTATAAAGGGAATTACAATTTTAGATTTAGAAAAATCAAGTAGGGATTTGATTGCATAAATTTCTAAGACTAATTTGGAATAATATGTGTGATATTTTCCAAGGATCAAGGTGATATTTCTTATTAATAGGGTTGTCAGGCTATCCTATAAATATAATATTATGCTTTGTATTTTTCTGATGATAACTTATCAGAATATTTTTCTTTATACATACTTTAGACATCATATACACCTATACATGTAGGTAGAATAAAGAAAATAAAGAGCTAGCACTTAAGATATAACAATTCAATCCCTTTCTTTTAAAAATATTTTAAGAGATTTCTGATATGGTAGTTCGTGTGGATTACTATTAGAAACTGAATGATTGGACGACTTATAATTTGTGATAATTCAACATTGAAGAGTTGGTCAAACCCAAAAAGAAGATCTAATATTGAAATAATCTTTGCACAAACTTTAAACGATCTTAGATTGTTTAATGGGATCCTTGAGAATTCTAGAAAATTTTAAAATTATTTTTTTGTTGCATTTATGTATTTCAAAAAACCTAATATAAACTCTTATGAGCCACTAGAGAGTTAAAAGAAATATCTCTTTCAACTACATATCATCTCTTACATCTTCCCTGTAAATATATACAACACAATCTTAAAGGCTTTTCTACTCTTTTACGCTAATTTAAGCTTTGTAAGGTCTCTTATCTTATATGTGAGACTTATTTTATAGGTTCTTGTAGAGTTCAAACCCATTAACCTTAATCTACCAATTCTCTTCCTCTGCATCCTTGCACATCATATACATATATAGTATGAGATTGTAAATCAATACTAAAAATTGCTTGAATTTTGGAAATTTTGCAAGCTAATGCTAATAATTTCTCAAACACTAGCATTCTACCAAATTTTATTGGGTTTTTTTGTGTTTTTATAATATCACCAATAATTTTTGCATGTCAAAATAGTGGTGGTGGTACGAGGGAAGATGACAAAGGCAAAACGAAAGTCATCTACGCTTGATGTTGTTATTATAGTAGTATTTGCAGAAGTGATTTCGATTACAATAATGTCAATGAAAAAAAATGAAAGAGATGGTTAAGATAGATATAGAGATTGAGAGAATTACCATTAATGGTACAAACACACGTATTCATGCATGTTTATATTTGAAAAATAACTATCTAATAAGTGTATTGAAGCTTAAATTCATGTCATTAATCTCTTTTCTTGCATCTATCTATTTGAATAAACAATAAGGTTTTTTTTTTTTTTAGACATGCAATACATGTGCATATACTCAATTTTAAATGATTTTTACTTTTTCATAAAAATGGTTTAGAAAGATTGCAATTTCAAAATTATATTTTAAGAAAATGAAAAGAAAAAAAATAAAAATAGATTTAGCCCAAAGATATAAATTATTAGTAGATTTATTATTGTTTTTTATTGTTTAAAGATAAGAGGTGGAGTGACAGGTTGCCACGTAGCACGTCATAGTGAAATAAAAGTAAAAGGCATACGATTTTGTGGCGGCGATGTAATTGTTTGACAGCTAAAAAATAGAAGAGCAAGAACCTTTCTGATTTCCAAACCCCAAATAATACATATAAATTTAGAGGCATAGGGAACCCTCTCGATGCGTGACTGATTGTTGGTTATCTCAATATTCCAATTCCCAGACCTCTTATCCACCGACGCTACCGCCGCCGCTGCCGCTGCCGCCACCGCCACGCCAGCATGGTCAGTTTATCTCTTCCTCGCCAGCGTCGATCACAGAATCCGAGTCCTTTTTATCACTATTGCTCACTAATTTATACTGTTTTGTAGACTAGTAGAGGAGGAGGAGTTCCCGGAGGAGTAGGCAGAGACCGATTTCGAAGAGAATTTACTTCTTCTCGATTCGAATCGAGTAATAGTAACGGTAAGAGAGGGAATAACCCGCCGTCGAGGCATCTATGGGTGGGGAATTTATCTCACAGTATAGAAGAGACCGATTTGACAGATGAATTCCTGCAATTCGGAGACCTGGATAGCGTTGCATTTCAGCCGGGACGCAGCTATGCTTTTGTTAATTTTAACAAGGAAGAGGATGCGATTGCGGCCATCAAGTCTCTCCAGGGTTATCCTCTCGCCGGCAACCCTCTTAGGATTGAGTTTGCTAAGGCGGTTAGTTTTTGCCACTTTTGTTCTCCTTTTTATTTTCTAGATTTCAGATTCCTTGGAATTCTGCTCTGCTTTTGTATTTGTGCTAGGTGGGTTGTTTTCATGCTCTAATTAAGAAGGACTAAACTCCTCCTCCAGATTAATTAGTTTTCACCATCCAAACAAAGCTGAGTTTAAATTAGATTAGATGTAAGTAAGGCTTGAATTGCTTCAAGATCACTATTAAAATTGATGGGCAAAGGCTTAGGATTTGTAGTTTTTCTTTAAAAAAATCAAGAAGAAGAAGAAGAAAAAGAAAAATTCATGGCTGAAAGAAAGATTTGATAAATAAGGTGAAAAAATTCTCCAAACAGAGAGAGAGGTAGTACTATAAGACAAACAATCAGGAAGGAACCACCAGGCACAATTACAAACAAAGAATGTTCCACTTTGCACATTTCTCTGCAGCTTTCCATCACTACCATTCCAATTTTCATGCTCCATTGCTGTGGTTTGAAGTGGGATCCTGTATTCAATTAAAGCACAAACACATAGTCTATTGATCATCGCACTTCTGATAATTGATATCCATAAATTGTTATATTAATTAATTCAATGACTTATCATAACACATGGCTAATGAGTTTCATGTCAGTTAAAAAGAGTCTTTACTTTTCCAATCCAACAGTTTCACTTGCTTATCTTTAGTCGAAAGTATACCATCCTAGAAGATCATTGAGCTCGTTTTTCATTTGGCATCAGGGGATCTTCCACACTGTTAGTTATCAACTATAAAACCAGCTTTGTAGCTTTTCACCTGCACATGAGGGTCTTTGCAGATATAGCAAACCTTTAGTCCAAGCTGACAGCCATCCAATTTTGAGTTCTGTGCTTGCTGGATCTAGTAATATGAACATGATATTCGGAGACCAGTCTTCTTAAAATACCTTTATTAATGCTTCAGGGAAGATGGTGAAGTTAAAATTTCTGAAATTGGGATTAAGAACATATGAATTCGGTGATTCAATAACAATTAATGGTTGTTCACTCAATTCTCCAAGTTCATTCCTCTCCTTCTCTCCAGATGTCTATTACAGCAGCTAGAACAGGCTGAACAGCAACAATCAAAAGGAAAAATTTATCTGATGGCCTTGCCAAATACTTGAAAATAAGATAACATGAGGGAAGCAGAATCTAATGAAACAGTCACATTGTCTTGCACTAATACATGGGGATGTTTCATGGCTTATCCCAGTTTGCAATCTTCTTGCACGGCCTTCATAAGACCGGTTTTTAGGCGGTAAGATAACAGATAATAATTAAAAATAATATTCTCACATGGGGCATTCAAATTCACATCAATTAATAACAGTCATGCTCTGTGCAACTCTGGCAACTTTTCGACCTATATTGAGAACAATCTGTGTGAGTCTACACAACGCAGTGGAGTTTGCTTTGTTTAAAATGCCCAGACTCAAGGGGTTGCATGTTTCATGATTTTGGTAAAGTGACAAACTGCGAACCATTTCTCTCCATGCCTCATTTAACCGAGTAAAATTCGATTCCCAGGGTAGCCCAACAGCAATTATGATGTGATATCAACCAAAAGCCTAGCAGAACATTATAGCGGGTAGCTGTAATCTCTTTCCCCGCTTATTTGTCTGCTCGCATTACTCATCCTCGTAGCAGTTAACTTCTTGTGAGTAAAAAAAGAATTGAGTATACCAAATTTTTAGTCCAGGAGCTTAGTCTTTCAATAACTGGTTAGCTTCTTCCCTAAATCAATTACGTATTTGATGTTTATGAAAATTGGTTTTGCTTGTCAATCATCCGAGACCCATCTCCTGATGCTAGAATTCTTTTGATCAGATTACGTTTTCTGGGATATATCTGTGGATCTCATAAAGGTTAATTATGGACGAGTATATTGTTCTCATTTCTTTCTCTTTACTTTTTCCGATGATGCATTTACCAATGCTGTGCTTGATGATTAATTCATGAAAGCTTAGTTGCTTTAAACCTATCAATTTACTTTTTATTGAATTCCAACTGGAAATTAAAATAACATGACTAGTTAAAGAAAGGACTGGTTCCAACACATCTTGATGAGATTCTTATCTCAGGACAAGTCATCAACACCATCACATGATGAAGATTACTTGCAACGGCGAGATGAACAACGCCTTACATTAAGGGGATCCCCTTTCTTGCAGAGGGACTCTAGAGTGCGTAATGCTAGCCCCGAAACTTTTTACCCTGATAAATCCAAGATGAGCGATAATAGTGCAGAACCTAGTGAGGTATTATGGATAGGTTTTCCAGCTTTACTAAAGGTGGATGAAATGATCTTACGGAAGGCTTTTTCACCATTTGGTGAGATTGAAAAGATCACTGTATTTCCAGGTCGTAGTTATGCTTTTGTGAGGTTCACAAATCTAACATCAGCTTGCAGGGCAAAAGAAACTCTTCAGGGGAAATTATTTGGCAACCCTCGTGTGCATATTTGTTTTGCCAAGAATGAAGCTGGGTCTTCAAATAGTGGAAGGACCCCGCTCTCTCCGCATTACAAGCCAAACAGTCGCCAAGGAGGCCCTGAGAACTTCTGGCAGGATAGGAATTTTGGGAGCACAGCTACAGATCCCAGTATCAGATCTCCTCGTTTCAACTCAGATTTGGATCCTGCGGATTCTGATGTCTATGGCCTTAACAGGAAGGGAACCTTGCACCAGGTTGGAAACGGTGCCTTTGATAACTGGAGGTTTGGAGAAGAACTAGGACCACCACCAGATGTGTATGAACGACATGGTAGTCCTGCAAGAGGGAGGGATGCCCACTTCCATGAATTTGCTAAAAAAAATCCTCAGAAAGGTCCCTTTTATGAAGAACCATGGGATTTACCAGAAGATTCCTATCTGTATCATGAAGCCAAGAAGTTGAAGACAGGCTCCTTTCCTCCTGACAAGGAACTTCCAGAGTATCCTTACTCTGATTTAGAACAGGAAAGAAGGGCTTTCCCTAGGGCATTTTCTGATTTTCCCCAACCAGAGGCATTTGATAAGAACCTGGAGGCTGGACCTTTTGGATACACACCAATCCAAGACCGGCCAATCAATTTATCACTTCCTCGTGGAGAAAGGAGTGACCCCTGGAAAGTATCTTATGACAATTTCCAGGCTGGCTCTGGTTCTCTGCCCACAAATCGCACTGAGAGGAAAAGATTCACCCCTGAACCAGAACCATCCTCTTTGAAGTTATGGAAATGGGAAGGGACTATAGCAAAGGGAGGGACTCCTGTCTGTCATGCTCGCTGCTTTCCCGTGGGAAAAGCGCTAGACTTTATGTTGTAAGTAGTAAATAACCCTTCTCTTCAAGCTTTCACTTATGCACAGATTAGCTTTGATATCAGCCAAGTGGCTACTTCATTCTTGCCCACTTGTTCTATTTGTAGTGATTATGATGCAAATTACATTGCATCTTTAAGTCTTGAAATCCTCTGCCCTTGTCTCATAATTTTCAGTTATTGATCTATGAGCCCACAGTAAAAAAATCAACATGTTTTTTTCTACCCAACCAGATTTGGTTCAACTACTGTAATGTCTGCTACTAGGCAGAATTTGAAACTTACGAGGCAGAATTTTTCCTGATATCAAATTATTTTCATGGATATCATCTGACTATGAACTTAATCTGATGGTGCAATTCGTCATATTGATGTTTCAATATATTTGTTACATGACTCTTTTCAAAACTTTATGTAAAGATAATATATCTCCAAGAGATGTTCTAAAACCGCACACGTGCAGTTTTTGTGGGGACACAAAATGCACTTTTGTGATAATTGACAATTTCATCATGTAGCTCAGCTATTTTTTCACCTGCTCAGTGAACTTGTGTTCTGATTTATTGTGTAACATTGACATTGATTCTGCAGGCCTGATTTCCTGGATTGCACTGCAAGAACTGGTCTAGACATGCTTGCAAAACACTACTATCAAGCAGCTTCTGCTTGGGTTGTATTCTTTGTCCCTGCTAGTGATGCAGATATGGGATACTACAATGAACTCATGCACTATCTGGAGGAGAAGCAGCGTGCAGCAGTTGCTAAATTGGATGATAAGACCACCTTGTTTCTTGTACCTCCATCTGATTTCTCAGAGAAAGTACTGAGAGTACCTGGCAAATTGAGCATATCTGGTGTTATTTTGAGGTTAGAGAATTCTGGTTCAAATCTTGGGCCTGTTCACCATCCAAATGAAAAAAGGGATATGAATATACTGCCATTTCACAGGGATCCATCGTATCCAAAGCCACCAACACATTCAGGTCAGTTTCCTGCAATGGTGTCTTTTTCAGATTTGAGTAGATCAGGAGGTGATCCAGCTTTCCTAGGGAATGTGGCTTCAACAGCTCCACCTGTGGCATTTTCGGGTCCAACCCATCCTGCTGGAAGTATATCTGATTCCTACAATGAGAGTAGGCATCATTATCCTCTCCAACAGCAGAACTCCACATTGAGGCCCAACTGGTCTCCTCACCATTCGCAGAGCATTGTTTCTGGTAATAGAAATGTACCATCACAAGCATCCAATACTGCTGTTGATCCTGTTATTCCAGAGCATCACTCAGTGCTGCCAAGGACAGTGCAAGAAAATGGCCCTGCACATTTTGCAAGTGGAATGTCAACCAATCCAGTGTCTGGAAACAGCAAGTCGACCTTTCAGGAAACCAAGCCTTCTGTTCCAGTGTCTTTGCCTATTGCAGGTTTGCAACCACAACAACTTGCACAATTAGCATCATCTCTTCTAGGGCAGCAGAGGCTATTGGGTAATAATTCAAATGGATCTGCTAGTGAGGATTTTAAGCGGACAGTGAATCAGTCTGGCAACCAAGTTGGAATAGCACAGGCACTTGGTTTGCACAAAAATCAAGTGGGCTCTGAGATGCTGACATCTCAGTTTAGTCAATTACAACAGACGCAACAGCAGCAGGTATCAAATGTGCCTACTTCAGTGCCACCCCCAGTTAGAAAAGAGCTTCAGCCTGGGGCTCAGGGTAATCCACGGATGGAAAGTGCTGGCACACAAGAGGAAGCAGATGGAGATCCTCAAAAGCGTCTGCAAGCAACATTACAGCTCGCAGCAGCTCTTCTTCAGCAAATACAACAAGGGAAAGGAACTTGAGTGGTGCCTGATTATGTTGATTCCTTCACTATCATGTGAGTGAAGTAGGTAAAATAGCTTTTCTTCAGATGATGCTACAGAATGTCTCAGTAGTAGCACTATTAACCAAAAAAGTATTGCTGCAATTGAGTAATGCCAGTGCTGTATTCTGCTATATTTTGTG
Source organism: Populus simonii (assembly GCA_007827005.2). Taxonomy (NCBI): domain Eukaryota; kingdom Viridiplantae; phylum Streptophyta; class Magnoliopsida; order Malpighiales; family Salicaceae; genus Populus; species Populus simonii. Next base: position 14,061,951 of record CM017477.2, read on the forward strand.
TGGCGATGATATGCTGCTTTATGTCTCCTTTCTTTGTTGACTTGATCGGAAGAGTGAGGACTTGTAGCTGCATCAGGGCTCCAGGAAATACCAAGCTCTTATGCAGGTCCATTAAAACTAGATCCATGATTCATCTTTAGTCCTTTTTTTTTCCCCCTCCAGTTGAATAGAAGAACTATATTAGATCTATGCATCTGGTTTGGAATATATCATTGCACAGCTAATCTATTCTAAACTTCAAGTGGAAAATTTCAAGTAATTCCACTGATGTTTGTTGCTTAGTCGTGCAAAAATGCTGTGGAAGAAATTAGTTTCGGCAAAAATGCTCTTTGTTAAGCAGGCTATGTAATGAAAGCCTTGGAAGAGCTGGTTAATGGACATGCTTCTCGCTTTTTAAGCCCTTTAATCTTGTGGAGTTCTTTCAATTTTGGTACTTGAAGGCTGGTCGGAGAGCTGCAGCTCCGCCAAAGATTTATTATGGTGTGTGGATAAGTTTCCCCCAATTTGATTAATTAATTACCAATGTACAATAATTAGTGTTAGATTCAGTGTTGTACTGATGACTATAAGAGTAATGGTGTCCTCAATTTGAGGATTAAAAGTAAATGATGCCTGCTGTTTTTATCAAATTATATGTTGCAGCAAACTGGTGTGCGATCTCTGGAGACTGAGGCTGATCATGTAAAATCGAGTTTAAAAGTAAATGTCCATGGCACGTAACATAAGAAAATAGTGAAATTTCAATGATAAAGAGACAGGCGAGTTGCATAACTTGATAAAAAAAAATATCAAAAAAATCTTTTATGAGTTTCGAAAATAACTCAAGTTAGTACGATAAAACTTGGATAATAAAGAATAAATCAACTCAGGTTAATCTGTAAAAATTTTAATTCTAGAAGTTACGAGATTCGAATAATTTGATAAAAAATAAATTAAAAAATCATAAAATAATTTTTTTTTAAATAATGTCAAACGACGAAATCAGAAAAGAAAATATGCACAAAAAAAAGATGTCTACCCGCATTAACTTTTGAAGTTTATGATCCAGGTTATTAGACCAGAAGCACCAAATATGAAAAAAGTATGAAATCTAATTCCTAACTAATCAAATATCGAAAGATGAAATCGAAAAAACAAATAAATCATGTAAAATGCTCTAAAATAAAAAATAACAATTAAAAGAATGAGAGTTAAAATTGAAATAAAAAATAATTTAGGCAAATTTTTTTTTTTTAATGGAGTGTTAAATTGAAAACAAAAAAATTAAACAAAAACAATAAAAATCAATAGAATGATGACCAAATTAAAAATAAAAAACAATTCAGCATAAACTTGGATTGAATGATGAAATCGAAAACTATCAAAACTTTTACAGAAAAACCCAAGAAAAAATTAAAAATTAAAAGAAGAATGATGAAATTGGAAAAAAATATATATATGATAAATTAGAATTGAATGATTAAATCGAAAATAAATAAAACTTTAACAAAATGACCAAAAAAAATTAAAAATCAAAAGAATAAGTACTAGAGTTGAAATATCAAGATCAAAGAGAACAAACTGCCCAGTCGTTGTTGACGCCACACCGAGAGAGAGAGAAAAAGGAAGAAAAAGGTCAATCGATGATAAACCACTCCGCTGCCACCAATGCTGCACTGAGAGAAAGGGGACATAGTGGCGCATCTAACGACATAACAAAAGGCTATTTTCTTCCACCAGGAGGCGCCACACTCTTCAATCAAAATGCGTGAGTGCCTCCCATATGCTAGCGTGTGCCCTGCACGTACTAACAATTTTTTAAATTAATTAATTTTTAATTGATGCTAAAAGATAAAAATATATTTAATTACTCCGGTAATTATGAAAGAAAATTCTAAAAGAAAAGACCAAAACACCCCCAAAACCTAAGTTTTAATTTTCTTATCCCAAGAGCATATTTGTTAATTTATTATACATGATTTGATTAATGAAAAGATATTTATACTCTTTTTTGCTAGTTTCATAAAAAAAAAAATTATTCTAGAGCAATGGGATCATTTTATTATACTTAAAAAGATGAAAAATACAAACAATTCTTTAATAACTAATAGCTCGTGAAAAATAAAAACATCTTTGACACAGTCAATTGATTAAAAAAAAAGGAGTAAAATATCATTTTGTTGTTATATTATAATGAATATATATGTTTTTACCTTTGATCATTCAAAATTAATTGCTGCAACTGCCCACATACCCTACTTGTTGGGTTATCTTGTCAAATTTGGTTTATATTTGTCTGGATTAACTGTAGGTCAAAATAAAATTCTTAGTTTTGCTTCTTTCTGTTAGTATATATATATATATATATATATATATTATTCCTTAGAAAAGGTATAAAAGTATCCAACAAAACACAGAGATAGCAATCCCACTTTTCACTACATCCACTGCTTCTGGTTTGGCCCTGCAGGTGGAAGGGAGGGGGAGGGGGAGGGGGAAAAAAACAAATGAAAAGCATGGACGTGAGGAATTCTATTGCCTTTATTCTATCAAGTAAAAAAGAAATACAACCTATCTGGGGATATAGCTCAAGTTACCAACGAACAAAAGAATATGCACTTGCATGCCGACTAGTGTGGTCTCTGTATAGTTTAAAGTAAACCACAGTACTTGAATATAGAAGGTTTGTTGCCTGCTGCTGCTGTACAGAAGTTTCAACCGCTAAACATAGAAGTAGGTAGATGTCTCTGTTGCGTTCGCTGTGTCTCTGCAAAGAATAGATCGAGCTTCAATTACAGAGCGAGGGGGCTCTAGATCCTTCTCTTGAAGTGAGTTTCCTAACAGTCGCTGCATTTGCGAAGCAAATGTGTCATCCAGTATCTGCAAAAGAAAACCATGAAGAAAACTAGCATGTGAGATGGTCAGAATTGACAAATCATGAAATGCCCAGATATGAACTCCAAGACCTACCCCAAGTGCATAGCAGGAACCATTATACCACACTTTGTTTTCCTTCCTGCTCTCAAGAAACTTCAAAACGATCTAGAACATTACACAGTTAAAGCATCAGGATAGCGGATAGAAATAAAATAACCCCGGTGAAGTGCGGAATTGAGATAAAAATGTTACTCTACCTCTCCCATCCTATCCCAGAATCCACGACATGTTGCGACAAATATCCGGCTAGCAAAAACATCATGCAAATTGGATATACAATCAATGAGCTGTGAACTTAGAATCTGCATTCTTTCACGGACCTCGGCCTCTCCATCTTCTTCCCTTATGTCCTCCAAAATTCTTTTTAGTCGTGTGCTTCGACTAGCTTGCACCTGGAAGAATTGTGATTTCATTCATGTTACAGTTTCTCTTTTTGCATTCTAAAAACACCAACCACGGCAAGAGGAAGAAGGATCCGTTAAGATGATTAACCAAGTAAAATTATCATCAACTAGTAGTATATGATGAGCATGCAAAATTCCATAGTATTCAGGAATGCAAGTAATACACAACATATCCTCAAATGCAATGTTACCTAATTATCAGGCACAGAATCAATCCATTGATAGCAAATTGACTATTGAATAAATGACCAGCATTACTGATCATCTCAAGGAAATTAGATTTTTAGATTTACAACTACCACTGATACAATGGAACTCAGATAATGGATAGAAGCTTACATTGTTAACGAGCTTCTCCACTGTTGCCTGCAAGTAATTTTTGTGTTTTGTTCTCAACAGAACAGTAATTCCATTCATCTGCTCCCCGCAAATTGACTTTTTATCTCCCACGAGAGGTAGATAGGAAGCCCAGGACTTAAAAATGTCCTCCACTCTACAATGTAAGACATCAAGGATTCTCTTGATTGTATTCAGAAAAATCCCCAACTGCCACAAGAAAATATTGGTGAGTTGTAAATGGACACAATGGAGTGCAAAACATCTGTGTTTGTGTGTGGGATGTTCATGTTTGCACCACTCACTTGATTAGGTACAGAATAAAGTGTTGTTGATTGTCTTCTTGTCAGCTTTTGGACATGCATATTAAGCCTCTTTGGAATGCTATCTTTCAAAGGAGTCAAGATGTCATTGTATTGCTTCTCCAAAGCTTTAACTATTGCTCTTTCCACATCAGCAACAGCCTTTGAGAAGATTGAGAAAAAAAAAATGAAAATTAGCTGTGACACAAAAATTAGCATACAAGCGCAAAAAAAACATCCAGATATTGGTTTCCAGACATGCCTAAGTGAGCACATGTGGAGAAGAGGAAGAGCAAGTACTAAAGGCTTCTCTCTAGTAACTTGTTAAATCTTGCAAAAGATAGTCAATACTTACATTTTCCAAAATCAATGAGTACCGAGGCCATCGGTTGATCACCACTTCGTACTCAATAAGTGCATCTTTGATTCTCTCATACATTTCTTCAGCAAATGGAGAGGTGGAATGATTCGTCATTACTCCAGCCCATGGCACCTGCAAGAGGTAGTTAATGGTTAGAGCATAGAAAGAAAATCCTCATTTTCAATTGGAAGTACAACTGGTTTTACTTTTGTTTCATGTGTGTGTGTTGGGGGGAAGGGGATGAGAACGAGAGGGATTATGTTCTATGAACAAACATAGGACAATTGCTTTGAACTTAAATTTGGAGACCACCCTCGCTTCCACAATTTTTCACATGAAGGAAGAGGAAGCATGACAGGTACCTTTTCTGCTTTGCAAAGTTCAAGCAAGTTAATTTGCATATCCTGCACCCAGACCATTATGTAACTATGAAACAATCCCCTCGAATCTACGCCACCTTGCACTGGACTGAGACAAACAAAATATAAAATATGAGAGAGCTTCAACTTCTACATCTACAGTGGGTTGTAAATTATTTTGATACCATGTTCGGACTACATTATTAATGACACTTCATCTTCAATTTTCTTTGTGGGAACATATTAAAACTCGTTCTACTTGAAACCAAAACATATTTTGTATTTTTTTCTATCACTAACCTGATATTCCATAACTCAAGATCCCGTTCAAAATCAGCAATTGCTATCAGTAGTTCATTTACATGTGGTTGCGGGCTAGATGGAGGACATGCAGAGAGAAAAACTCTAAGCCTGTTACACAACTCAGTGCTATAAACTGCAGCAGCGATGTTTGACAAGTCGATTGAACTGAAAATAGAGAAATGTGTTAAGATAAGCATAAAATGATCAATTAAGAAGTTCATTGCATGCAATATTTGCTCAATACTTTGCCTACAACTAACTTGAGAACGAAAGTCACAATGACTAGGGAAGAAAGTTTTGAATTTGTCGCGAGTGAAGAAAGAACGATATAAAAATCTCTAGTTTGGTGAAACTAATCTCGTGCAAAAAGGAGCAAATTGTCTTTTGTAAGGTTTAAGGGTTAGGGTTTTCATAGAAGCAAAATACGTAGTGCTCATTAGTTAAAACTTCAACTTAAGATCATTTTGGGTCATATCAGCTAATGAGGGGATATAATATTCATGTAAGAAAGAAAGATACCAATACCTTGGGAGTAGATGCTGGTTGTGGATCCTGATGTCCGCCTGAATTTCCTTCCCAATATTCAGACACAATTTTTTCATTTTTAAATAGGCTGTGGAGATAGTTATAGAGTCTAAGAGGAAGCCTTCAGAGTTGCCAGAAACAAACTCATCAGTTTCTACCATGTGTTTCCGACATCTCTTCTTCGCTGCTGTCTGTAAAAAAATTTTATTCAATTTAGAGTTGTATCGTGCTAATATGTTATATGTTGCGAAAATAGGATGAATAGACTTCTAGTTCTAGCACATAAAGCACAAATACAGTCAGTGGACGAAAATCAGTGCGAATTTGGGTACCATAAGACCCTTTCTTAGCTGATCTCTAACAGTCATGTAACTCAAATATGAGAGTGTCTTTGTACGAGGACATTTACTCGATTTTTGTATGAGAACATTTCATGTAACTTTTGTGAGAAGGTCTAATTGAAGACTTGGAAGATTAAGAGGCTGAAGCACAATAAACATCCCTATGCTTGTTAGGTTCATTGAGAACATTGATGTCAAGTTTAATTTACCTGCAAATAGTTCCTCAGCATAGTCTGCGCATCTTGAGATAGTATGTCATGGAGTAAGGTGTAGACTTTAACAGCTTCACTCAGAGCTGGTGCTGCAGACTCTTGCATAGGGTTGAACAGGTCTGCCAACCCTGTGGTTGAGTTTTCATCCAGTGATTTGTAGTTCTCAAAAACTTGTGCCAAGAGACTCTCAATTCGTGTTTCGCAATCTAAAAATATACTTTTCTGCAATAATACAATGAGGACAGTAAGAGGCATTTCTGGAACAATTTATAAAGCATAGAATAAAAGGTGAATTTCAGATAAGATGGTAGCACCCATGCCATGCTCTTCCTATCATTGGAAGCCATGCAAGCCAATTTCTAGAAAACATTAACACAACAATAGCAAAAAAAATAACAAGATGTCAACTAGCTTGGTCGGCAATGGATATATATATAAAAAGAAAAACCCTCAACAACCACCCAAAAACTGATGACCGAGCATGACATTCAGATTCTTACTAAATTCTTTTCATAGCATCTTCATATTGATGTATCATTCATTTCAAGTGTTTTCTTTCTTCATTGTTCAAACAGTTACCTAGAAAGTTAAAAGAAATAGAAGTGCTGTAGGGTGTCCACTACAATCACAAACACAAAAGGATGATCTCGCCAAATTCATGGACTGGTCATGGTAGAGCCAACCTTCAGCAAGGGAAATCCTCTGTGAACTTGCTTCTTCCATGTCCCAAGCAAACCATAATTGGAGTGGCACAATCCATTCTCATCAGTAAGAGAACCACAAATGCTTTTTCGCCTAATTATCCTTGCCAAAATATAAGGCCTGTTTTAACTATTACTAAATTCTTTTCTTAAACTATTTGAGAGTTTAGCTTTGTTAATTTGGTTTCCAATTACTATTTCAGCTTTTGCTTCTATTCATTTTGTCACTAACAGTGAAAATTAAATACAAATTGTACTTTTATAGCATATAAATTATCCTCTGTGAATTTGCTTCTTCCATGTTCCAAACAAACCATAATTGGAGTGGCAAAATCCTTTCTTATCAATAAGAGAACCACGAAAAGCTTTTTTGTCTAATATACTTGCCAAAATATAAGGCCTATTTAAACTATTTGAGAGTTTAGCTTCGTAAACTTGCATCCAATTGCTCTTTCAGCTTTTGCTTCTATTTATTTTGTCACTGACGGTGAAAATTAAATATAAACTATACTTTTATAGCATAAAAAAGAGGGCGGGAGAGAGAGGCAATAGGTTTCATCCAAATTAGCATCAAAAGCAAAGTTCCCTAAATTCGGTGTGTTGAGTGCCAGCTACTTAAATAGATCATTTCTCATTTTCTGGTTTGATTTTGAAGTTAATAGAACGCTTGGATATGCATTCAAGAGATTATTTGTAAGTAGTGTATATAATCTCAGCAATTATTAGGAGCCTACCTCTTGCACGGTTAAACTCTTCTCACTCCTGGCCTTTATAATGGGTACAAGTAACTCATTGACAAGCTCCAAGCAGTCTTTCTTTGGAAGGGCCACATCCATGACCCGTGAAAGATATCTAAAAAGAAATTTAGACAAGTTAAGATATGGAAGGAAATAGAAAGATAAAGGTAAAAATGAACAACTAGACCCACTGAGATATTCAATAAATTTGCAGTTATAAGCACCTCAATTTTGTATATGAATCAGAAACTCCATAATAATCTGCAAATTCAATCAACAGCCACTTCCAAGATCCATGTAATCTCAAATTTCGAGAATGAAAAAGCTGTGCGTGCATAGCAGCCTCCAGTAGTAGATCATAAGCTATTGTTTCCACAACAGGACCACTCTGTATATTATTAACAGCACAAAAAAATGAAATTATGGAAGTAAAACATGGCAAGCACTGCATCATGGAAGCACCTCGTATAATAGTAATAAGCACACACTTGTAGACCACATGAAAGCACTTGACAATGCATGCACACTGCAAATGATATGCAAGAAGACAGCCTGCACAAGCACTCATTTACATTCACATGCTCGTAATTCTAGCACTTGAACATTGAATTTATACTAAAAATGGAAAAGACAAAACAGCATAATTGCTACCACAAAATTATTCCAAAAGAAGGCATAAAGATAAACAGGTATTATCTATTCGGCTAATTTGAGTTGAAAGAACTGAAACCTTAATATTATTAGTCTCATCCTGTGTAATAGTACTGCCAATGAAGAGTTGTATCTTCCCAACACATTCTTGATCTTCATGGTATAAGGGCCACCATCGAATTCTATCACTCTGCATAATTTGAATAATCACATCATCTAAAGTAATTATTTATACTTACAAGTACCTCATGCTGGAAGATACAGGAAAAAGGTACATACAGGATTATCATTGAAAGATGAAATAGCAATTGTAGCTCGGCCTTGGAGTGACTTTTTTGTATCTTGTACCTCTACCAAAAGTGCTTCCCCTTCACTTTCTGGAAAACTGAATTACGTAAACATGTGAGATTTTCCCATTCCATGTAGAACAATTATACCGGAAATTATACATAGTCCTTTGTTTTGTGAGGGTGATCAGTGGTTTTACTTTGTCAACCATATGATTTTCATATGTATAAAATTGATAGATGAACAGAAATGAAAATCTTTTGGGCCATATATCATATTACAAGGTACATTAATGGCCCAATCTGCTAGCCTTTCAATTGAGACTGAGCTGTCTACAATTTTTACCATCTCATGCTAATATTTTTTTTTGTAGTAAAAAAAAGACCTCATAGCAGCCAACTGTATGACAAGTTGAAAGTAAGTTCAGAACTTACAAGATGTGGTAATCCCCACTTCCTGGGTGTAAACAAATAGCAGAACTTGGTTCAACTTGAGAATTTTCAGTAGTACTCTTCAGTTGGAATAAGCATGTCAGTTTCTCTGCAAACCAGAAAAAATAATTTTAACTGTCCATCGAAATAGTGCAGCAGAGAAGTTTCTAAAATTTTGCACAATTCAAAATGCCAAAACAAGTGGAATCCACATGATTGATGTGCAGCAGAAAATAATTTTAACTGTCCATCGAAATAGTGCAGCAGAGAAGTTTCTAAAATTTTGCACAATTCAAAATGCCAAAACAAGGGAAATCCACATGATTGATGTGATTTAAGACAACCACTTGCAGTATCTTCTTTAGGATATGGACAGAATTCATTTACCCTAATGATAATCTGAAAATGTGATTAAAAGTGGATCTGTCGTTAACTTGCTACAAGATATATGAGCAATAGACTTTGCAGCCATTTTAATGAAAACACAAACCTTCTGTTGGCACTGGAAACGAAGCTATTTTAAGAGAATTCATGCCAGTTTTCACTAGTGATGAAACATGCTGGACATACTCTTTCCCCATTTGCATGTAGATTGCACTACGCTGGGAGTAAGTGCTCATAAGTTTCCGCCTTGGTATTATCCGGAGTTTCTTTACTGCCAAAGTCAACAAGTGTACGTTAGTTGAATTAAGAAACAATTAAAGCTTAATTTTGGTGGAAAACTATTTTTTCTCATTATTGCATATCCAGTTACTCAGCATTGGACATCCTTTTTGTCTGTCATAACTAAATAATGAATATCCTTGATGTGAATCTACAGATGACTAAATTATGAAAAAAGAATGGAACTGGGAATTTAAAACATGACAACCAAATTAACAGGAAAGAAATTCCAACGCTTCATTCTAATTATTTGACTTCCTTATGTAGCAATGACACGAGATCTTACCTTCAACTCTTATCTTCCCAACAACCTTTTTTGCCTTCAAAGGGCATGTTTGTTCTGCAATTTTAGTTGAGTTGACTGCTACAGGTTGTATACGGCGTGGTTGCAACAAAAATTTGTGTAGTCTACAATATTAGAATAGCAAAATAAATACCAATCAGAGTTGCATATTAGCCATAAATTAACAAAAAAAATCACCATTTTTAGTTGCTATATTATATTTTCACCGTATAAGCACAAGGAATCCTACCCAAAAGCACTTCGAAGAATCAGACACTCATCACGCAGAAACTCAGGAGCCTCAGTGCGACCTCTAGCCCAGGCATATAGACATAAGCGGATACATGCATCGTAAGCAATCATAGTTTGCCACGCATATTGACCGCTGCAACAATTAAATTAACAAGCCATCAGAACACAAGCTGGCAATGATAGTTGTGTGCATGAAAAAAGAAAAAAACCTGTTCAGATGGATATCAAACAGGCTCATAATCCATAAAGGGCAGAAAATGAAAATGTTCCAGACAACATTCAGTCGAAAATCCAGAATTTAAAACAAATTCATTTAGTTTTTATATTCAAATCCTAAAGGGATCAACCAATAGCATACTTAGAAATTGAACTCCATTAAAATAACTAAAATATCACTATAGCATTAATAAGTTTGAATTTAAATCAGATCATACCCCGTGTTATAACAAGGTGAACGGTCTGATGAACTAGTCTGCCAATAAGGCATCTTTCCTTCCATTTCTCCAGTCATAAAGCTATTTATTCTGCGCCAGAAGATAAAGCAGATTAGTAGTAAGTGACTAATAGAACAAAGAAATGATAATTATAGATGAATTATTAAATGCCTAATGCCACTAATAATTGCAATACCTTTCATCACATTCGGTACTTTGCATAGATTGTGATGTTTGATCAAATAAACCTTCCGCTGATTCTCTTGGCTTGCCAACTCCATACGCAATTTGCTCAGTTTCTGTGTCAAACGTAACATTCCCTTCTTCTCCTCCGATTTCAATTATTGGAGGAGCACTTGGAGTCCCCATCTCCTCCACCGGTCTAAATACATTTGCTTCATTGCTAAAATTATCCTATAATCACAATCACAACCAACATTAATCACCGGTACTAAAAAAAAAAAACGAAGAGATCATCAATCAACAAGCAAACAAGAACCCAACATACCAATTGTGCATTGCGTAGCTGAACTCTCTCTCGAAGCGAAAAACTACCACCCGGGCCCACCGAATTATTCTTGGGTGTTCCGGATTTTCTAAACCCTAGATCACCATCAACTTGAGTGGTACTCTTAAGCCTTCTAAAGTGAGCAGGCAATTCAATCTTCAAATCCTCCTTCAAAACCCCTCTATTCAACTTGGTTTTAGCAGTAGGCCTATTTCTAGCAACCCCAAAAATCTCCTCCTCATCTTCATCCTGATAACTTTGCGTCACAGGCTTCTCCCAGTAATCAAAATCGGAAGGACCTATATCCTCAAAACCATCCTCTTCAGTGTAGTTTCTACGACCAATCTCGTAATCAGAAACTGAAGCCACGCTCACATTATCGTCGTCTTCTTCTTTGTTCTGAAGGCACGGAGAGACTATACTGTGAGGGGTCAGTAACCCAGAATGGAATTTAAGCGGAGGCAATAAATGGGTAGAGCTATTGTAGAAAAGTGGAGATTTCGGAAATGGGTTTTCTGCTGGTGGTGGTGGTGGTGGTGATAGCTTCTCTGCTGATAACGGAGATAGCGGAGATCGAACTTTAGGTTGAGATTCTTCTGCATCTGATCCCTGCAAATACATGAATTACTACTATAATTCTCATTAAATAATAAATTTTTGAAAAGAAAGAAAGATCAGCATGCAATACCCGCTTGATCCAGTTAATGGCGGATTCATCCAGACCTTCAGTGAACATTCTTATTCTCTGCTTTTGAGCTTTCTGCTGCCAAGAGAAAGAATCAACTTCTCAAAGATAGAATTAATCAAAAGGAAAAAAAAGAAAGGGGGGGGGGGGGGGGGGGGGGGGATTCAAGGGGCTGCTATTTCCTTTTCCTAATGAGAGGAGAGCTTAGAGAAGAAGGTAAAGGAGAAGGGAAGGGAAGGGAGCGTTTTGAAAAGGCAACGGCTAGTTTGAGGCTTCCTTTTTTATATTTAAAAGAAAGAATAAAAGAATATACATTTCTTTCTATTATATGGTGGCGACTGGCGAGTGAGTGAGTTGCCATCCCTCATCGGGTCCCAGATAGAAAGGGAATTATATCTGCTGCGTAAAAAAAGGGAATTTATTGCTTCGTAAATAAATAGGATATTCTGCTGCGCAGGATAATTTTATTTTTTAAAATAATAATTATTTAAAAATATATTAAAATAATTTTAAATAAAAAATATTTTTTTATAAAATATTATTTGAGCCGTGTTCCTCACACTTAAGTACACCACTTATTGCTTTGTAAATAAATAGGTGATGGAAATATTTGATTTTTAAGTGAAATATAAAATTAAAATAACTATAATTCATAATAATTACCTTTACTAGGTATAAAAAAAAAATGTAAATTACACGGTATCATGAAATAACATAAATCACCAAAAAAATTAGAGAATTTACATAAATACTCTTAATTATTATTTAGAACAAAATAGTTAAATAAATAAAACAGATCGAAATTAAAATTGTTCACAAAATAAAAATTAATCATTTTTTTATCATATATTTTTTTTAATTCTTCAAGTTTTTAGTTTAAATATTTTTATTAAATAGTAATTTGAATGCATTTTAAATAATAATTATTTAGGGGGTGTTTGTGAGTGTAGTAGTGATTGTTTTTTAAAGTATTTTTGCTTGAAAATATATTAAAATAATTTTTTTTATTTTTTAAAATTTATTTTTGATATTAATACATGAAAATAATTTGAAAAAATTAAAAAATATTAATTTAAAATAAAAAATAAAAAAATTAAATTTTTTTTAAAATATTTTTAAAATATAAAAATAAACTAGAGTCAGTTACAATGTGGGATTCATTAATGAGTTAAACATTAAAGAGTCAATGTTTTTTTTTTTGGACTTGGTTATTTTTAAAGAATTATATTATTTCTGCTGAAAAGTATTAAATTGGTTATTAGTTGTTTTTATATATATAATTGATGTAAAAAATAAATAAATAAATTTATTTTCAGTTAAAAATTGAATTAACCTATAAACTCCAATCCGACATGAAAGGAAACCAATTTCCCTAAAGACAGAAAATCTCTACAGGATGCGATGAATCCAGTTCCAGATAGCTGCTAGCATTAAGCCATGTCGGAAATGATCCTGAAATCTAACTCTCTGCGATAATGACAACTGAGATTATTATGATGACTCTTTTTAGGAAAGGAATGGAAAAGATGATAAGGATTGTGGACTTCCTTGCTTTGACTGTGCTCACTTCACCCAGAGAACAAGACAGCCACATCGAGAGAAAAGGGCTCCACGTTTCCCTTCATGCGCCAACACAGAGTGACAGGCCAAAGGGTGAGCTTCTCAGTCACACAGCCGAGCACAATCGCACAATGCCACCTCGCCAGCCCTGAACTACGTACGGAACAATCATGGTTGCAGTGTACCCTCTCTCAATTCAACCCAATTACTCCATTGTCACCCTCGCCAGGCAGGTACGTTGGGGGTGGGGGGGCAACGAGAGGAAGAAATTCGCTCCTTCTCTTCTCCTCGGGTCTCAATTGCCTCGGTTTCATCTCCTTGTTGCAAAAGTCTAACTTACGTTCTCTAATGCATACAAAGTGGCTGTTGTGTGCATCTTTGGACTCTTCTAGCTTTTTATTTATTGATGCTTGCTGCTGTTCCATTTCCATGGGCCCCACTAGATTAGCGGTTGGGCCTACGTGTCAGCGAATTTTGGGGTCTGCTCTCTGTATTTGTAACCCCTGTATCTTGCACTTTGGGAGTGCAAATGCAACAAGGAAGATTTTGAGCTGTGAGACAGAGAGAAATGAGTGACAAGAAAGGGGGTCATGATGATGATCGTGAGGATACGTTTCTTGGAGGAGAAACAGGGGGGTTTTCAATGGAGGGCCATCATTTCTTGGATGGTTTTGACAAGGAAAATGATGGGAGATCAGGGTTTCTTGAATTTGGGTATGGGTACCCTAACCATCAGTACTTTGAGCTCAAACTCCCACATGATGCTACTCAACTTGGTCACCTCAGTCCACTTGGTGACTCTGATGAAAATGATGATCCGTTTCTTGAACTCCAAGAAACTCTAGAAGCCCCAACTCCTCATCATGTGCCTCAAAATGGAACTTACCACCCTGCTGTTGTTTCTTCTAACGAGGAGGTCGGCGGGTTGGTGGTGGAGAAAGAGGAGGAAGAGAACAACAAGGAGGGGCTTGAGCAGCAGCCTCCATCCTCCTCCTCCACAACAACTTCATAATCACCTTCGCATTAGTTTTACTTCTGATCTTAAACCTCGCCTTAGATGGACACGAGACCTCCATTCATGTTTCGTTAATGCTGTCAAAGAGCTTGGGGGACCCCAAAGTTAGTCTATCCCCCTCTTGAAAAAAAAAAACATCGTTATTTGGTTTCTCTATTTCTTAAGTTATTATTATGTGTTTTAATAGTACTTTTTCTCAGTGCATGTTCTGAAATATTTGATGATTATATGATCATCTTTCTGCTGCTTCTTTTTTTTCTGCATTAATTTCCATCTGCACGCTTCTTTTGGTATGCCAGAGAGGCCTAGTTGTTGATGATTATAAGATCATCTTTTTGCTTTTTCTAAAAAAATTAATATAGTTACAAAAACCTCTACTCGATCGAACAGGATATATGCCTCTTTTGATATGCCAAGGATGACTAGTTGTTGATGATTTTATGATTATCTTTTTGCTCTTTCTTAATTTTATCTGTACTAAGATCTCTACTGATCAGATAGGATCTTCATCTGCATGCATCCTATGATGAGCTAAAGTGTTTTTGTTTTACTAGAATTCATAGTTGTTTACATCTAGATCTGAAGTTTGCCTGGTTGGATCTTTTTTTAATAACCTTCTGAATTTTCCTTTGCATGCGCTCCTTGAAGAAAATCATTTTTTTTCCTTCTTCTGTTAAAGATTTCTTCTTTGAAATGCTTTTTACTTCAGCGAATTTGCCTCTCTCTCTTTCTTTTTCTTCCCTTCTGTGTGCATCATATTGTGTTTTCATCTAAAGAAAACAATTGCATAAAGCACTACGGTCTCTATCTGCTATGTGACCTTTTCTCTCAGAGATATCACTCTAATATATGGAAATTCTCCCTCAACTGTGTGGCTTTCTTATTCTTTGTCCTCTTAGCATGCAGGTGATTGTCTGTGCTCTGTTTATTATCTGGTGTTCTGTTCTTAGTTTTTATTTTTCATCTTTAATATTGCGTAGATTAGTTTAATGCAAGCCATTGTGATGGATAATGTTGTGATGTATGATTTCTTTGAAACAAATTCAGTATTTTTTAATGCTCTCTTAAGGAGTTGTTTTTATTAATTAGTTTCACCAGATGCGATTATTGAAATATTATTGAGACCAGTTTGGTGCTCAAATGAAGTTATGATTTACTTGTAATTTTTTTTCTATGTTTGGTATTGTGAAGCATGCATGTCGTAGAAGTTCTGTGGATGTGATTTGTTAAGGTTTTCTCTTAAAGGTAGCAAAACTTTTGTTCGATTCTGTTATCACTATATATGTGATGGAAATCTAGCAATCACATGTTCTTTTGGTGGAAGATCTTTTTTGTATTGGTTAATGGATTATATGTCACACTATTGAATCCCTACTTGGAGATTTTGGTATTTCTAGTGGTTCTCATAAACTGCACTTGGGATCATAATTGATCCTTTGCCATGCACGTAGAGCGAACTTGTCAGTATCGCAAATTTGTCGACTCGGATTTAAATTCTAACTAATTTTTTGTTTCTTAATGTTTGTCGTGTTCTCGTAGTTTTGATAAACAGGAAACCATGAGAAATTTGTTGTTCAAGATGTGTTTGGTGGACGTTTATGCGTATTTGTTGGTTTCGTAAATGTTCCCCTAGTTTGATTGGATGATTTTAGAGAAAAATCTGGCAATTCATGGCTTGCACCAATGAGTCTTTACTGCAAATAGCCGTTAGCGCTCTCTTTTTTTGTTTTCATCTTTTTTCCAGTCTTCTTTGATTTTCAGACACGTGCACGGCTTCAATTTGTGTTTTCCTTTGGTTTTATGTGTTTCAGCAGTTATTTGAGCTTATTGTTCCTAGTTTGAGTCACATTACCAACTGAGAGTTCCTGCTGGTATTCTTTCCCTTTTTCATAAATGGCTTAGGATGCAGTAGTTTTGATTGCACAGATGAGAATTTACCATAGAAGTCCATTAGTGCACTCCTTTCCATTTTTACTCTAGCCAGCTTTGTGTTTCTTTTCTTTTTTTACCATAGAAGTCCATTACCAACTCATGTTTTTCTTTTCTTTTTTTGTGTTTCTGTTTTTAGAATTGAGCTAACTATTACTACTTACTAGTCTCAGTCACATGGTAATGCAGAGTTACTATTATTATTTTCATTTTGTAATTTTATACTAAATGTTGCTTAGGATATGTGCAGCCATTTGTTGTGTAATTCACTATATATGTTTCCTTCTTCAGAAATTACTGTTTCAGCTGATAATGCTAACTATCATATTCAGCTATATGGTTCAATACGTTGGTCTTAGCATGCATGGGAATATAGGCGCAGAAAACAGGGAAAGCACAATAGAATCATTTGATAGTAAAAGAAGACGATGTGGACTCATCTAAACCTTGTGGCCTGGGGGGCTCAATCCATAAATTCTTTGGGATTTGGTTCCGTCAGACTGAGATGCAGTGGGAAAGGATAGTATGCTAGGAGGGACTGGTGGGAGGAGGGAGGGATGAGAAGTGAAGGATGGGGTGTTTCCTTGGTTTGGCTAGAAGGATAAGAACCCAAGGACGTGTTGGGAGGATCCCTCTATTCCTTCTTCATTTATAGTTTTTAATCATCCCAATTTGTGTGAATTGACTAATATACTTATCACTTTATTATCCAAACAACTATATGGATGGTAATGAAACTGTTTGCTTAATCTACTTGTTGGATGGTTAGGATTCTTGGGCGGTTTAGGTTTTACTATAAATACATATCATGTAATCCTATTTCGATATAGTGAATAAAAACCTATTGCTCCTGTGGATATAGGCACATTGCCGAACCACATTAAATATTGTGTTTTTTCTAGTTTCTCTTCTATTGCAATATTCATTAATAATTGCTGAAGATTTTTAACGACACATATTTTACACATAATATGAGATACAATTTTATTTTACTTAAAATTCATTAGTTTACCTAGAATGTTATATCATTCTCACCAAGCAATTTACTAAATTTATTTCTTGTCGGGCCTGATACTGTCTCTGGCAGGTGAATCGTGTTGTATTTTGTTTCAAACTTTCAAGTATCTAACCATAATAGCTCACGAAATATTACATCATTTGCTTTCTTTATTCTTTTTATACCACTTCTTTTAGGTGTTTTAGTAGCTTTAGCATCTCATGCCATGCATGACCTGTGAATCATATTTGCAGAAGCAACTCCAAGGTCTGTTCTAAAGTTGATGGATGTTGAGGGATTAACCCTTTTCCATGTCAAGAGCCACCTCCAAGTATGTTTATTTCAATTGCTAGAGTTGAATGTTAGCACTTCAAATTGTTAACATTTTAGAATAAGAGTGAAAATTTAATTTTATACGAGGTGTTGATTTATTTATACATGATTATTGCAGAAGTATAGACAAGGCAGACATTCGGTAAGGGAATTCAACGAGGCACTCAGAAATGGTGAGTCTTTCTAAAACAACACCTGGTTGGGAATCTACCTGTCATTATTCTTCTATCTGAAAATTCAAGGTCATCAATTTAGTAAATTGAACACAAATAACTTCTGTAAGATTCAGCAACATCCTTTTGTGCTAACATTTTAGAATCATATAAGGGTGAAATGTTTGGTATTTTCTCCAGTTGTTATGTTCGAATTATATTGGAAATACATTATTCTAAGCCTTCGTTATCCTCTAGATATCTCCCACGAGGGAAAAGGGAAAGTTCTGATTTAATGCCGGTGCTATCGAGTGCTTGATAGTTAAGAAAACAGAGAGAAAGAGAGAGCATGCTTGATCTTTCTATGCAAAACGAAAAGCTTTCTATAACTTTGAGTAGAGCATGTCATCATGAACCTGATATTGTATTCTGAATGAATGAAAGGTATCTCAGCTGCTCAGGGATCCGAAGGCCCGAGTAGCTCTATGAACTTGCCCCCCGTCGCAAGCAAAGAAGTATGATTAATATTTTTGTTGTCATTTGGGAAAACCCTTGTTCTGCTAGTATTTGGGGTTTTATTTTCATTTTGCAATCAAGCTAACAGCTCCAAATTTGTTGTTTCCTGGTGCTTCCATGTCATATATAGTCGACCCAAAGGCAAATCAAAGGTTAAGAAAGAAGATCGAGGCAGCCTTTATCTGCAGATTCAGGCAAGCTTCTTCTCCTTGTTTAAGAATTATTCTCTTTATTCTTTAAGTTGAAAGGATCTCACTGTTCATTATTGATATTCAGTTCTAAGCATTACACATGTGTTTGATCGATTTCGTAGCCTCTACATTCGGAATGTTACATGGACAACTTGGTTTGTGATTGTCTGCTGCGGATCAAAACAGCAATCAACAAGCTACTCCTATGCTTGTGGATTTTGTATTCATTTCTTAAGGAAATGGATATAATTTTTATTTTTATTTTCCTTTGAACTTCATACCAGAGTTGAAGTTCATCTACTTTCATCGTGTGCAGGCCCAGCGGACTATACATAGGTATCTGCATGCACAAGGGAGTTACCTCAGCATAGCAATAAATAACGCGTGTAAGTTTGTTTCTAACCAGTGCGTTGAAGGCGCAGCCCTGGAGAATGGCAATTACTATGGGCAAGGCTTCACCGGATCAGGAAAGGCCGCCCTGCTGATGCCATATTTTTACCAGAACCAGCTGAACGCGAGCTATGCATGTAATTCAATGGAGGCAGTCAATGCAGGTATTTCTGTTGAAGTCCCACGGAATAGTTTCCAAACCCCAACGACAGTTCAATCTGGGACTGAGAACAGCTTCGTTCCAATCGGGCATTCAGCAGGTTCATATCTGGAAGGTTCCAAAACACTTCCTGGACAAGGAAGCGAGGGGGATGGGGAATCATATGAGGACCCTGTGGACGACTATTTGAACTGGGATGACACCTGCGCAAACATCCTAGCTATCGACTATGGTCGCATCGATCCTGACAGAGGTGCCGGGACCTCTAAATGACAGGCCAAAATCAATCATCGGAATTTGGTTGGTCTGGCCAGTGAATTTCTACCCTTGCATCAGGAGTGACCTCCCTACCTATCTATGATGTAATTAACAGCAGTAAGACTGGATTGTGAAGACTTTCAGCAGTTAGTGTTATGGTTTTTATTTATGAAGAAAGTGCTTTGAATGTTTCAAGTAAATATTCCACTCACCTACTGCTAACGCCCGTACCTTCTTCTAGGTCGGAATTTCGTTTCCTACTGAGATCTCTCGAGCTTGGGATTAAGGTATTGCAAGATCCAGATTTGAAGTATTTGTTTAAACAAAGGTGGATTTTGGCACGTGGCTGCACTAACACGTCCTCCCCACCTTAAGCATGGCAAGTTTTGATCTTGCGTGACAAGGTGTGCAAAACGAAATTTGATCTTGCATTACAAGGCAATTTATCTATAGATCAAGAGTTACTGTCTCTAAAGTGCACTGGCAAACAAATGATAGGAGCAGGCGGCGTTATTGAGGCCTGAGGGTACTCCTAACCTGCCTGGACAATGTTACCAATAAATATTTCTCTCCAGTTTCCATGAGAGAGCTAATTAATGAAACTAAGGAAGATGCATTCAAATTGTTGGGAGATTTTAAGGAATAGCATTGCCTGCCATATGCACTTCTTTTATCAAAAAGAAAAGGATACAACAAAGTAAATCAACACTACAACATTTCTAGAGCAACGGAAATGATCATAACATTTTACGCGCCCCAAATGAAGCTGCAAACTACTATCATGTCTTCTAACCTGGAAAAAACGTATGTAATATAACAGGCCTTGATGGATTCAGGATATCATCCGAGTCTTTAATACAGCACAAGTTGATCAGCTAGAATTTAGCACGTGCGAAAGATGTGAACCAAGAGAATTTCCTCATACTATGGAGCAGACACCAATGGCAACGTTTAGTCTATCTTTACAGATGAGAAAAGGTAATGCACAAAGCAGAACGATGTAAGGAGACCCAATGGTGCCAGTAGACAACATGATTGCAATTGCCATGATCAGTGAATAGCCCAGATAGAGTATGGCTGACACGGGTCCACTCAAACTCTGTAGGTCAAACACCAGGTAATTGATGGAGTACAGAAAGACAAAGATAGAAACTGAGCCAGAAGCAAAGAAAGCCTTCCACCACCACCGCCAATCCTCCACACAAAGATGCATGTAGGTAAGAACCACAGACACTTCAGCACAGACAATAACCAGGAGCAGCAGAACTATCAGCAAGAAACCGAATACATAATAAAACCGTCCAAGCCAGATGCTTGAGAGAATAAAAAACAGTTCAATGAAAAGGGTCCCAAAGGGAAGGGTTCCGGCACCCAGGACAAGCACCCATGATGGCAATTTACGTGCAGGAATTTCTCTTGGTATCTGGTTTGTTCTCACTGGGTATTGAATTGCCTCAGCTCGTGTCCCCATGAATCCTCCCAAGAGAGTGAGTGGCACTGAAATGCAGAACCAGAGGGACAAAAGGACAAAATACAAGGAAATAGGAATAGCACCAGTACTATGGCTTCCCCAGAGAATGAAATTCAAAATTGTTAGGATAACAAAGACAATCCCAGGGAAGAAGGACGCAACTGACCAAGAGATAGACCTCCATCCTTCTGAAGTTCCTTTGATGGTTCTCCACATGCGTACTGCAGCATAGCCTGCAGCAATACCTAGGAAAAGATACAGAAGAATCATCCCTGTCAGCAGCATTCCTCGTGAAGCTGGTGACATGAAACCAAAGGCTGCAAAAAACAATAGTAACTACTGCCATCCCTGTAATTTGAACACCATCTCCAACCATCACACAGAGAAGCTTTGGGCAATCTGGTTCTCTGAACACATCACCGACAACAAGCTTCCATCCAGAAAGCTCCTCATTCATCTGTGCTTGAGCTTCTTTGTCTAGTTCCTCGTACCTAGTCAAATCCCTTCTCACAGTCCTTAAGAAGATGACGAAAACAATACCAGCCAGGAAAAAGATCACCATGAGTGAGTTCAGGATTGAGAACCAGTGAACGCGAGCACCTTCCATCTTCAAGTACGCATCCCAACGAGATGGCCATCTAATGTCACTTTTCACAAATTCAACCACGTAGGTGAAGGATATCCTCTCTTGCTCCCTTATGATCTGAGACTTGTCGAGATCCAAGGGGCAATCCACAAGTGAGATGTTGTCATAGATATGGTGCTTTGTCATCACTTCAGGATCATACTTAACACTGCAAGGCACAACCACAAAACCAACAATCTCGAAACCAGATGCCTTCTTCTTATCAGATTCAGAAATCATACCCATGCCTTCTTCCCCAGTACCAATAACCTCAACACCACTCCCTTCATACTCATGAACCAACACAGTGAACTTGAGGTGATTGATTATATAATCATCATTACTATTTTGTGGTGTATACCCAACAGGGAAACCGGTCCACTGAATGTCAATTCCATTTTGCTTGGCATACCTCATCACAGGCAAATTATCCAAAATCATGTTCACTTGATATAGATCACGTGTTCTCTGCTTCAGAAGCTTAACCTCATGCTCACTCAAAGGCTTGGTAGTGCAAAGATAAACAGACTCATTCACATTCATTCTAAACCTGTAAGGAGAGTTATCGATCTGATCTCCCATAAGAAGCTCCCCAAGATTCTCAGCACTTTTTTTTATTCCAACATGGGGTTGGCAATAAGGGAGACTGTAGTAGCTAAAAGGAAGCTCGGTTTCAATAGAAGTTAATGAGTTAACTTTGGCAAAGATTTCATCCCCGGTTGAATACGTCTGCATATAACTACCAGGCAAATAAAACCCATTGCATGCTTTGCCAAACAAAACCAGAAGAAGGAAAGCCCAACAGATCATGGGCGTCCTCATTTTCAATACCAGCAAAAAAAAAGCCACTGGATTAAACAAAACAAAACAATTTTAACTTAGTACTCAACCCAATCTTATGCCACAATGCACATCAATCAAACATGATTGGATCAACACGCACGCCACACCAAAACAATAGAGTCATTTTCAAAATTCCACAACTCTTAGCCAATGATAGATCCATTAATTAACCATAAACTCGTGTATCTATCGATACGAGCATCATCTTAATACAGTTAGATCTGATTAGGAAGCTTTACTTTAAAAAAAAAAATCAATAGCAGATCAGATAATTAGAACTGCAGAGCAATGCAATTACTTATTTAAAATAAAAGAGTAAAAGCACATTCCAGACACCAAAACCGAATCCACCATGAAACAATACTAGCAACGCATCATACCTAGATCTACTAAAATCCATAGGTATAGCATTAAATTAACAACAAGTTTGGGGAGGAGGTTCGTTACCTCAATCAGATCTAGAAAACTCGTAAACGGTTCGGGTGGAGAGAGATCGGATCCGGATTCGGAGATGCCCAGGGCGTTACGCAGAGCGCTCGCTCTTTCTCTCGCGAAGTGGAAGATTCCTCTGTGGGTTTTTTTTGTCTTGTTTTGTGCGTGGGTGAACTGAAGATGGAGAAAGGGAAGAGAAATCACTGAAATGAAAAGGGAAAGCACGAATCGGGTGCGTGTGAGGTATGGAGAGAGTTACAGGCTTACTTAACGAAGGGTGTCTTTAGAAAAATGTAGAATGGTTATAGTTTAAAATATATATTTTTTAATGTATTAAAATAATATTATAAAAAAATTATTTTTCATATAAATATATTAAAATAATTTTAAAATAAAAAAAATTAAAATTTTAAATAAAAAAATTAAAATTTTAAAAATATAATCTTAACCGTATTTATAAATATACATAAAATACTTTAAAAAGAAATTGGGTCGTTACGGCTTGGCCCCACTATGTATGGGATGGGTTAACTTAATTGGCTGACCGACTTGTCGGTATTCAAAAATTCTCATAAATCCCCCGACCGTTGGTGAAGATTAGGATAACCGGTATTTAATG
Organism: Populus simonii; assembly: GCA_007827005.2. Lineage (NCBI taxonomy): Eukaryota > Viridiplantae > Streptophyta > Magnoliopsida > Malpighiales > Salicaceae > Populus > Populus simonii. The sequence continues at coordinate 14,085,134 of CM017477.2, forward strand.
AGAAAATAGTGCAAGGAGTTATTAAAAAGTTAATTTTGATGTATCCTTTGTCGTAAAATCAAAAGAGTTTTTGAAAACTAACCATACAGGAGGCAAGGTCTCTATATTTGATTGATGATGAATAAAATATAAAAAATTATTTTATTTTTAATATATATTATTATTAAATTTACATATTTAAAAAGTAATTAAATATTATTTTTTATTATAGTTTATATTGAGTATTGAAATTAATAATAGTATAATAATCCAAGTTATAATATATGGTTCACTCTGACAAGTTAACCGAGACCTAGAACAATCTAGGTTTAAGAAAAAATAGAGAAATAATTAACATAACTAGTCTCGATCATAAAACCAGGTTAACCCATGACTAGGTCAACCCAAGGTAAAACCTAAGTTAAAAAACCATTGATTTTTTTTATTATTATTTTATCAAAACAATGTCATTCTGATCATTTAAAAAAAATAGGATTAACACGAGTTGACCCTCCTGACCGTGACTCAAGCATTGTCTCAGTTTGAACCCGAGTCAAATCTTAAAACTATAATTATAATCATTTTTATTTTTACATATTTTAGTTGGATAATTTTAGAATTAAGAGTTTTTTACAATGATATTTTAGAGATAAAAAATTAAAAAAAAAATATTATCGTTGAAGACATTACCACTTTATACCTTCTATTTTGAAAATGTAAAAATTCATTATAAAATTGTTTAAGAAGCAGGTTTATTTTTATGTTCTTGTCACTATCTCTTCAACCAAGCATTTTTATTTTCACATTATTCTGCTTTTTTTTTTATAGGAGTCATTAGTTTTGCTTTTTGTATTTTAATAAAAAAATCTAAAAAAAATATTATGTTATTTATGTCTAAAAAGTTTTGAAAATGAAAATAAAAAATAAAAGGCAAACATTGTTAGATGTTTCTTATGCATTATTGCAAGAGTCATATTGATAATTAAAAAAAAACTACAAGGGATCATCATTGTGACCCTAAACTCATTGCATTGTAAATTAGAACAGTATAATGATTATTTTGCCCTACTCAAACAAAATTAACTAATTTGCTATCAGAAATAATGCAGTCTTTCCCATATGATTCACGAGTTAATGTGAAACTGTCTTATCATAATTTTTAGCACACTAAAATAACTTGATTACTATTAAAAGCAAAAAAAAATATTAAACTTGGGTCAATGAGCTTTTTCATCTTATCAATTTTTAAAACACAATGAAATGATAAAAATATTCTTAAAATCAAAATTTCTTTAACTTGCATCAAGGGACATTTTAATCTATTTGTTATGGTTCTTTTACAAACATAAATATTATTAAAACAAAGAAAGTGGTTGATGCTTGCGCCCTCCATTCCTAGGTAGCATGTGTGGTCACAGCATCTGGTTTGATGTCAATGATCTTTTTCTTTTCTTTTCTTTTATTTTTCCTCCTCGATTTTCATGTCTAACACTTAAAATTTTCAGAGCAACCCTTCAATTTATTTTTTCTTCAAATTTAGTTCATGTTCTTTTGATTACTATTTGTTTATATGAAATAATTTATAAAATTAAAATTTATTTTTAATTTCATCCTCCTTTGAATTTTTTTCATATAACAGAATTGGTCGTTTTTCTTTTATTGTTATTTGTTTAATTTAAGGTAATTTTTTAAATTGAACTTTTTTTATGATTTTATCCTTCTTTAGTTTTTTCTAATAATTTTTCATCCTCATTCTTTTAATTGATAGTTTTTTTCCTTCGATAAATTTTTTAAGTTGATTTTTTTTTAATTCATCATTCAATATTAAATTGGTTGGAAATTGAGTTTCTTGATTGAGCCCATGTCTAGAATTTCATGAGTTGTGAGTTTAGGAGATTAACCTAGTTTTAAAAGATTTAATTGAATTTACATGTTTTTTTTCTTTTTTTAAGCTCATGTTTTTTCAATTTTATTTTTTAGCATTCATTTAATTAGAGATTGGGCTTGTTATTTTTTTTATTGGATTTTTCACTAATTTCAAAAATAATTCAAGTTATCTCACCCTTCAACATTGAGTTTTATAATAATTAAGCTTCATAGTTCTATTTAATATGTTTTTGACGAGATTACCATTGTATCACAATTAGGTCGCGGATTTAGCATTTGAAAGTTTAGGTGAACCTAGGAGGGGGTGGATTAGGTTACCAATTAAAAACTTCTTCATAGCTTAAAGCACAATACAACACAACCTAAAAATCAAACCAAATAAGTAACTCAAGTATCAATAAAAACAAACTTAAATACACATTGAAACAATCAACACTTTAAGACTACCACAAATAAATAAAAAAGAGAGTTAAGAGGTTATGCACTGAGATTTATATAAAGGTTTGAACAATCGCCTACTCCTCTCCCTAAACCACCGCGCAAGAGTTTCACTAACACTCACTTGGTCTACTTCATGGGTGAGACCAAACCTTTACACAATCTTTTTCACATGTTAAAGATTAAAACCTTTCTCAATCTTTTTTGGGATTTAAGATCAAACTCAATTATTTTACGGACTCAAGATCAAATTCAATCCTTTTGCAAAAGCTAAGGATCAAACTTAACACTTAATCCTCTAACGAGTACAAGATTAGAAAACCCTTTTCTCACCAATACTTGTAAATGGATAAGTATTAAACCATTTAAATAGACTTTAAAAGGCTTTTTCAAGTGTTTAAGTGTCACTTATACTTTCCATAATATTACCTTATTAATAGAATTGAATGGAATACAAATGAAGCACTTGAAGAAATTTTACCAATAATAATTCAACCTTATTTCTAGATAAATCAAAAGTAAGGCTAAGGATGCAAAAAGTTGTTAAGAGTGAGAATATGATCATAATTTTACCTTAAATGTCTTTAATCATTTTACTGAAGTAAGGGTATTTATAGGGCTAAAAGATCAAATTATCCATTGAGCACACTTTTCAAAATATTTTTGTTCGTTAAAGAATTGGTTAGATCATTGCTAAAATCGGTTAGACCATTTTACCAAATGGTAACCTGATTTTTAAATCAGCTAGACCGATTTAGCTACTAGAAGAATTCTCTGGTTTTGTGTACTTTGGTATTTTCTTGGTTTTCTTATGTTTTTTTGGGTTTGTTGAGGTTTTGTAGGTATGAAAAATGATTCCTAAACGACTTGAAAGTTATTTGGCAAAACATTCTTTACAAAATCTTAATCTTTTAAGTTGAAAATCGTTATTGTCTCAAGATTCTTGTTTGAAGTCAAAAATCATCATTACATCATTTCATGTATACATGTCTTGCTTCTTTGATGATTTATATCGCACTCTACATCGTGATGACCTTTAAAAATTAGAAGAAAAAAGAAGAAGAATAGATATATGACATCTTATTGTTAAATGGAAAGGTCTTGTTTAAGGAGTTGTCATCTAATATTATGGTCACTAGGAACCCTAACTGATCAACAAAAATTCTATGATCCGAGACTAGTTGCACTAAAAAAAAGATACTATCACCACTAAAGTATCCTACTTGAGGTAGGCTGCATTGTTGATTTTGTCTTAAATTGTTATGGGTTGTTGTGTTATATTATCAATGGTTTGTCTATATTATTTTTACTATGGCGTTAATAAATATCATGTTTGATTTTTTTTACTTTAGCATCAATAAATACCAAGATTGATAATTCTAGCATCAATAAATATCAGGGTTGGTATTTTTAACTATTGTTAGTTAATATTTCTGACTCTGATGTTAGTTAATACTAGTTGTAAATCAATTTACCACAAACAATCTTGGGTTGAGTTTTGAGATGGACATTAAACCTACGAGAATAGCAAAAATAGAATTTGAACCCTTTTAAAAACCTTCTCATTGTTTATTTTCAAAGATTAAAAAAAAATAATGAGTTTGATTTTATTTTTTTATCCATAGGCCTAATAAGCCATTTATTTTTTGGTAAGCTTTTAATGGACTTGATAAACTTGTTATCAAGGCCAAAAACAATACATCTTTTAATGCCGAAAACATAAACATCTATTTTATGCTAATAATGATATTTTTATGTTGAGTTATACAAAAAGATATTTTTTAGTCTTGGCCATATGCAATTTTTTAAGAAAAAATGAATTTTTTTGGCATTCTTTATTTGTTCCTCTTTTTTTTTATGTTAGTTGTACTAACATAAATAATAAAATAATAATAAAATAAAATCATGTATAACACATACACCCATTCTTTACCAATTCACTCTCACACATTTATAATTACACATTTACAATTTAAATCATAAGCAAATACACAATGAACACATCAATGTAAATAAAATCCTTCTAAGCTCCAAAAATCCACCTCTAAAGGCAAATGAAACTATTAGAATTAACTAAAACATCGTTGGAATAGTGGCGGTGTATTGTGGCGTGTGGGTGACACACACAATCGTGGATGGCGGTGCATGCAAATGGTGCTCTGATGTATTGAGAGGCACGTGATGGCGTGGATCGGGCAGCTCTTCCTCTCCTCTTTACTACTATGCTAGTGGTAAAGTTCATTATTACCTACAAACAAAAACATCACACAAGCAAAGTTTTGGCTTTTATTTTTTACACAGATCTTCTTCTTCTAGTTTAGGAGAAAAATAGAGACTAGCTTGTGAAAATCAAAGGAACGACAGTGGAGATGGAAATTTGCTAGTGACTGAATCATGTTTAGTTTGTGGGTGGTGTGTAGGTGGTGTCGGGTTGAAAGTTTGAAGTAAAGGATAGAGAGGCTATCACTAGGTATGTTTTAGGAGGTTGGTGTTAGGTTGTTGCTGGTGATGGTTCGACCATATGTGAATTGGTGGCAATTCGGTGCTAGTTTAGTTGGTTGAAGGTGCGATGAAGGGAAAAGTCGAGTTGGGTGAGCTACTAGTCTATGGCTGGGCTGCTGATAGGGTGGTGGAGTTGAAGTTGTTGCATATGAAATAGAGGTTGGCTTAAAGAGGAGGAGGATAGCTTGGCATCGTGGGTGGCTTTGGTTTCAAAAAAAAAAAAAGGGAGATAAGGGGCAGGTGGTCTAGGTGGAAGTTGAAAAGAGAGAGAAACAAATAAAAGGCTTAGGGTTTTTATTTGGCGATCACAATGAGGAATGGCTAACTACGAGGAGAGAGAGAGAAAAAAGGCAACCGGTCTTATCTCTTTTTTTTTAAGAAGAAAATGAATAGTATTTTAGGTCTTCTTTATTTATTGTTTTTGGGGTTTTCACTCTCTCATAATTTTTTGGTATATTTTTTTATATCATTTTTTATATGCTCCCTCTCTTTTTTGGTCATATAAGTTATGTATTTATATTTGAGAGTTTCAAAGTTCCAAACAAATACGAACTCTCTTTTTTAAAAAAAAAATGTTTAAAATTTAAAATCAAAAGGGTTAACAAAAAATATTCTGATAATCTTTTTCAAACTGAAGATCAAGAGAAAAGAGCAAAAGCACATTATAGCCTCTAGTTTTTCATAAGTTGACAAATCACACCTCTAATCAAAATTCATCCCTTGTCTATTAATATCTAATTTTTAACCCCTATAAAAATTAAATTAAAAGCAAATGGGTCAAATTAGGTTATAAGAGTTTCCCTCTCTTTATAATACTTATGGTGTAAAGGCATTTAAAATTTACTTTCTTTTGGCTTTATAGAGTAAGTTTGTAAAGAAGAATAAGCATTAAACCCTTTTCTTTTCAAATCTTAGAAAACTTCAAAAGTGGTCATTTAAGAGGTGACCTTCCTTGAGAAACACTGAGATTTTAAAATTGGTCGTTGACCTATCTTGTCAATGAAAAATCCAAAGATTTTCATAAATGGTCTACTTGTTTCAGGCAAGTTGTCCATTGGTGAAGCATTCAAAGATTTTTCAAAGATGGTTTAATTGTTTCAAACGACCTGGTTATTGGTGTGAAAAACTCAAAGATTTTTCAAAAGTGGTCTAATTGTTCCAAATGACCTACCCGTTGGTGTGAAAATTCAAAGATTTTTTAAAAGTGATCTAATTGTTCCATGCGACCTGCCTGTTTGTGAAAAACTCAAAGATCTTTCAAAAGTGGTTTACTTGTTCCAGGCAACCTGCTAATTAGTGTGAAAATTCAAAGATTTTACAAAAGTGGTTTAATTGTTTCAAACAACCTGCCCGTTTGTGAAATACATGAAAGTGATTTCAACATTGATCTTGTTTTTCAAGTGACCTACTTATTGATGAAAATATAAAGATTTTTTAGGTTGGTCTAATTCTTATGAGCAATTTGTCCAAGTGAAAAATATGAAGAATTTTTAAGATTGGTCTTATTTTTCCAGGTGACCTACCCATTCATGAAGAAAAAACACAAAAGTTTTTCAACATTGGTCTCATTGTAATGGGTGACCTACCCGTTTGTGAAAATAAATAAAAGTGATTTTAACAATGGTCTTATTTTCCAGGTGACCTACCTATTTGTGAAATACATGAAAATGATTTTAACTTTGGTCTTGTTTTTCAAGTGACCTACTCGTTTGTGAAATATATGAAAGTGATTTCAACATTGGTCTCATTTTTCTAGGCGACCTGCCCACTGATGAAAAACACAAAGATTTTTTAGGTTAATCTAATTCTCATGGGTGACCTGTATAATTGAAAATTACAAAGATTTTCCACAATTGGTCTTATTTTTTCAGATGACCTGCTCCTTCGTGAAAAACATTAAAGTTTTTCAATATTAATCTCATTGTAATGGGTGGTCTGCCTATTGATGAAAAATACAATGACTTTTCAGGTTGGTCTAATTCTCATAGGTGACCTACCTAGGTGAAAAAATATAAAGATTTTTAGGATTAGTCTCATTTTTCCAGATGACCTACCCATTCATGAAAAAAATAAAAGTTTTTCAACATTGATCTCATTGTAGTGGGTGACCTACCCACTGATGAAAAATACAAAGATTTTTTAGGTTTGTCTATATCTCATAGGTGACCTGTCTAAGTGAAAAATATAAAAATTCTCAAAAGTGAAAAAAATTCAGAAGTACTTTTAAATTTAACCATTTTGAGGTGGTCTGCCTTTTAATGGACCCCGTCGAGGATTTTTCTTGTAAATGTTTTGCAAAACACATTGTTCCATGCTTTGGAGTTAGATGATATGCATGCATCTTTACCTAATTTGAAATATAGACCCCTATTTCCTTCTCAGTCTCTTTGTTGCTTGATTGGTAAGGTCTTGTTGTTTTTTATTTAAGTCCTCTTAACCGTTTGGTTTCTAGCCCACTCGAGTTGGCCCAAATAAGTTTTTTTTTCTAAAGTATTTGTAATTTTACACAGCTCAGCCTTTGTGGTGCTCATCTCGACCCATTTACTTGCTGTAAATTCTGTCTTGTTGATTAATTTGAGGGGATCATTCATTACTTTCTTGTCTCATTGCTAATAACATTCAGTGTCATTTGTTATCTTAAAAGGTCCAAACTGCCTCTTGTAAATAACAATGTTATCTTGTCTCATTACCAGAAGCATTCCCTTTTCACTGTTACCTTAAAAGAATCAAATTGCCTTCTAGATACAGCATTGCCCTCTTGTTTTGACCATTACCCCTCAGTGAGCTTTGTTAATTACTCAGAAAAACAATGGCATTGAGCAACCCTTCTCTCTTTATTTTTTGCTTAGTTTCAGTAAATAAATCTTTTATCCATAATGAATTTTGAAATCTTGAACATCTTGTTTTTTAAAAACAAAAATTGTTTCAATATGAGTTTAAAATAAATTGCTTTTGAAGTCTTCCAACTCTTTTGGATTTTTTGGGAAAAAATGATTTATTATTGTATTGGCGAGATTGAAATTGGTGAAGGTGTATGATGAGGTGATCTTCTACTTTTATGGGTTTCAAAGTAAGAGGCTCAAGTAAAAGCTCGAGGTTTTATTTGAGAGAAATTTGTCTCTTTTTTAGCACTCATTTTATCAGCATGAATATAACGAGTAGCTTATTCACGATGTCACGGCTCTTATGAAAAAGTCTTTTGCATTTTAAGAGCACTGTTTATGGTCTAGATTGCTTGCTTGTTTGATTAGAAAGAACTTTTAAAGGCATATAATATAGGCTAGCTCATGGTTATGAGAGAAAGGGATTCATAAAGCTCAAAAAATGTTTCAAGGTGTAACATCCTGGAATTTTTCACAATCACACATGTGAAAATTCAAGTAATTTTTTTTAAAAAATGCAACCACATATGGAACTCATATTCCTTATCCGAATAATGAAAATAACATAATAGAAATTTAATGCTACCTAACATAAAATATATGTAACTAAATTAAATTCAACATGGTAATAAATTCCTTCATTTATAAAAGTGATTAAATTGAATCCATCATAATATTTAATGTAAAACTCCGGATAATATTATTGATATTAATAAAAGTCAAGATTATGAAAAATAAGGGAAAGTGATAAATTAAATTATAAGAATGATGATATATTCGAGAATCTGAATTAAAATGTTTTGTTCAAGTGTTAATATATATAAATAAATAAACATGAAAATATGAATAAAATTTTTATAGAAGTGAATTTCATGAAACTGAAAGTACCAACGAGTAACTTAGTGAAATTCAATATAACCCGGGCAAGATTTGGTATAAACAGGTATTAGGATTCAAGAAATTTTACCCAAAAATCATAAAAGTTACTGTTGAAGGATATAGAAGGCATTTTTAAAAAAGTTAAAGAAATAATGTATGCGCTAAAGTGTGTGCGCAGGAAGAAAACATTTAGGGACATGGAAGGTATTTTTAAAAAAGCTAATTTTATAGAGTAACAATATTATTTGTGAAGAAGAAAGATGGGACCCTTAGACTTTGTATTGATTACAGATAATTAAATAGAGTAACAGTAAAAAATAAATATCCACTCCCGCGGATAGATGATTTGTTTGATCAACTTAAGGGAGCTAGGGTGTTTTCGAAGATAGATTTCAGATCCGGGTATTATCAATTAAGAATAAAAGAACAAGATGTGGTAAAGACTGCATTTAGAACTCGGTATGGACATTATGAGTTTCTAGTAAAGCCATTTGGGTTAACAATTGCACCGGCAGTGTTTATGGATTTAATGAATCGAGTTTTTTGACCTTATCTAGATAAGTTTGTGGTAGTATTCATAGATGATATTTTGGTCTATTCCAATTCATATTTGGAACATGAACAACATTTGAGACAAGTGTTATCAACCTTAAGAGAGCAACAATTGTATGCCAAAGTAAGTAAGTATGAGTTTTGGTTGAAAGATGTAGTTTTTCTAGTACATGTTATATCGACTCAAGGAATACTAGTAGATCCTAGACAGGTTGAAGCAGTGTTGAAATGGGAGAGGCCTACGAATGTGACTGAGATTCGTCGTTTTCTTGGATTGACAGGATATTATAGGAGATTCATTTAAGGGTTCTCCACTATAGCTAACCTGATGACTCGACTGACGCGGAAAGAGACAAAATAGGAATGGACCGATGAGTGTGAACAAAATTTCTGGGAGCTGAAAAAGAGACTAACAACCGTACTTATGTTAACCCTTCCATTTGGGACTGAAGGATTTGTAGTTTACAGTGATGCTTCAGGGAAAGGATTGGGTTGTGTTTTGATGCAGCATGGTAAGGTGATTGCCTATGCCTCAAGACAATTGAAAACTCATGAGATTAATTATTCGGTACATGATTTAGAATTGGCAGCTATTGTATTTGCTCTCAGAGTATGAAGGTATTTTTTGTATGGATCCCGAGTTCAAATATTTATCGATCATAAGAGTTTGAGGTATCTAATGATGCAAAAGAAATTGAATATGCGAAAAAGATATTGGGTGAAGTTAATTAAGGATTATAATTGTGTAATAGAATATCATCCGGGGAAAGCAAATGTGGTTGCAGATGCCCTTAACCATAAAAATAAGATGATAGATGTTGATTTGGATGACAATGATGAAAGATAATTGCTTGAGTTAAGGAAGATAAATGCTAAGGTAGAAGTTGGACCTAGAGGTTCTTCAATTACTCAATTGCGAGTAAGGTCGATACTCCAAGATAAAGTATTAGAAGCACAACAAAATGATGACAGAGCCGGCAAAATAAGGGACAATGTGAAGTCAGGAGTTGGGACTTCCTTCCAAATCCTAGAGGATGGAATGATAGCATTTGGAAAACGAATGTATTTACCTGATGATGAAACACTAAAAAGAGAAGTATTGCAAGAAGCACATGAGTCTAGATTTTTCCACTCATCCCGGGAGTACTAAAATGTATCAAGATTTAAAAGAATGTTACTGGTGGTCGAATATGAAGAAAGTAGCTGAATATGTGGCTAAATGTGGTGTATGTCAGCAAGTAAAGATGGAGCACCAGAAGCCTGCAGGACCTTTACAGCCATTATTGTTACCTCAATGGAAGTGGGAAGACATTTCTATAGACTTTGTATCATGTTTGCGTAAAGGGAAAAGAGACAATAATGCTATTTGGGTCATAGTGGATAGATTGACGAAGTCTACTCTCTTCTTGCCTATGAGAAAGACAGATTCGATTGATAAACAGGCACAATTATATGTGAATGAAGTAAAGATTGCATGGAGTGCCAGTGTCTATAGTATCAAATCGGGATCCTAGATTCACATCTCGATTGTGACCAAGCATACAACGGGCTTTAAGGACAAGATTGAATTTAACTACAGCTTTTCACCCTCAAACTGATGAGCAGACAGAAAGAACAATTTAAACCCTGGAAGATTTGTTGAGGGCTTGCATATTAGAATTTGAGGGCAATTAGGAAGATCATCTACCATTGGTAGAGTTTACGTATAATAATAGCTACCAGACAACTGTGGGGATGACACCGTATGAAGCCTTGTATGGAAGAAAATGTCGAACGCCATTATATTGGGAAGAGGTAGGGGACAAGATGTTAAATGGACCTGAGATGGTTCAAATCACCATAGAAAAAGTGAAAATCATAAAAGACAGAATGAAAACGGCTCAAGATAAATAAAAGAGCTATGCAGATGTTCGAAAAAGACCTCTTGAATTTAATGTGGGTGATCGAGTATACTTGAAGGTCACTCCCTAGAAACACATGTTAAGATTTAGTATGAAGGGGAAATTAGCCCCAAGGTATATTGGTCCCTATGGAGTCATCGAAAGGATTGGATCGGTGGCTTACAGATTGTCATTGCCCTCACATCTGAATAAGATCCATGATGTATTCCATGTTTTGATGTTACGAAAGGTTGAAGTAGATCCATCTCGAGTCTTGCCACAAGTTCCTTTGGAGATTGCAGAAGACTTGACTCTGGAAGTGAAACCAGTGAAGGTGCTGGATTATAATGAAAAAGAACTGAGGAATAAAAAAATTCCTATGATTAAGGTGTTATAGAGAAGTTCACAAATCGAAGAAGTAACGTGGGAAAGCGAGTCCGAAATGAGAAGGAAGTATCCTGAGTTATTCGTAAATACTGGTAAGAATTTAATTTTGAGGATGAAATTTATATAAGGTGGGGAGGATGTAAAACCCTGGATAATATTATTGATATTAATAAAAGTCAAGATTATAAAAAATAAGGGAAAGTGATAAATTAAATTATAAGAATGATGATATATTCAAGAATCTGAATTAAAATGTTTTGTTCAAGTGTTAATATATATAAATAAATAAACACGAAAATATGAATAAAATTTTTATAGAAGTGAATTTCATGAAACTGAAAGTACCAACGAGTAACTTAGTGAAATTCGATATAACACGGGCAAGATTTGGTATAAACAGGTTTCAGGATTCAAGAAATTTTACCCAAAAATCATAAAAGTTACTGTTGAAGGATATAGAAGGTATTTTTAAAAAAGTTAAAGAAATAATATGTGTGCTAAAGTATGCGCGCGGGAAGAAAACATTTAGGGACATGGAAGGTATTTTTAAAAAAGTTAATTATATATATATATATATATATATATATATATATATATATATATATATATATATATATAAGTGCAAGTGAGTGTGTGTTGTAAGGAGGAAAAAAAAAGAACAAAACCTACTTTATCAAAGAGAAAGAAGCATTCAGCTAGGAGAGGAAAAACATATTCAAGCAAGGAAAATTCTCAATTCAAAAGTGTTAAAGTTTTGGCTATTGCTTGGTAGGTGCCCTAACATTTTTAAATAAGATTCTTGAAGAATTAATATTTTAAATTGATTGAACTTTGTGAAATGAGGAATTAGGGTTCATGATAAATTTTAGAAAAAATTACAATTGATTGTGAAATTGTGTTAAGATTATTGAAGTGAGTAGAGAAAATAAGAAATTATGGTAATTGAAGCAAAATTTTAGGTATTCTTGAAGAAGGGATTTTTTTGGAAAAATAATAATAAGAAGAATAAAATTTAAGAATTTGAATAAGATGATGAGATTGTATAGGAAAGAGATGATATTAATGTTAAAGAGTGAATAGATCATTAATATTTTTTTATGTTTTCATTTAATTTAAATTTTGGTAAAAATAAAGTAAATAAATACATTAAAAGAATATATATATATATATATATATATATATATATATATATATATATATATATATTATAAATGAATTGTGTTTCAATATGGAAATTGAAAGAATAGGAAGGAAATTACAAAAGGAAGAAGAGAATTTTCATGTTTCTCTCTAAAGTTTATTTTGGGCAAATGAAAGGATAATTGGAAGGATTTTATTTATTGAGTGTGTCAATATGGAATGTAGAATAATGATGTGATATACTTGTCAATTCAGGAAAGGCTGCAAGGCCGACACCACAGCAGAGAACTTCGGCTCGAGCTCGATTGTCAGGTAATTACACTATACCCGAATTTAATATTGGTCAATATGTATTTTTTTATTTGATTAATTGTGGTTGATATATTAGAAATTATTATGTTGTTTACTTGAGAAAATAAGGTATGCGATGTGATGAATTAATTCCTGAATTAATGGGATTAATGACTTGGTGAATGGGCGTGATAAGGAATTGATTCCCTGGTTAATGGGATTAGAACCTTGGTGATTGGGCAAATCATTGAATTAATTACTGAATTAATGAGTTTAATGTCCTGGTGAATGGGTGTGATGAGGAATTAAGTTTCTGGTTAATGGGATTAGTACCCTGGTAAATGGGTAAATTGTTGAACTAATTTCTTATTTAATGGAATTAGTGCCCTGGCAAATGGGCGAGATGCAGGATTAATTCCCTGATTAATGGAATTTGTACCCTGATGAATGGGTGAAACATTAAACTAATTTTTGGACGGATGACAATAGTGCTGGTTGAATGGACTGGTAGAAAAATTAATCATCTATTAGTGAATATAATGCCGTGTTAATTAGGCGATTGGAATAATTATATTTTGTTGATGTAAAAAAAAAACAAAATCATAAATTATTCTGATATTTAATTGATATATGTAATAATAGATGTGCAAGTTAATTTAATGATCTTTTGACTAAATTTACAAAAAGGAAAGTAGAAAGAATTTTATGGATATCTTTTTTTTTTTCATTTGTCTAATTGAATTATTGTATTAAATCTATTTTCAGGTACATCCCCTTATCGAACTGAACAGTAGATTAGTCTCCTTATATTTTGTTGGATATCATGTTGTAATGAATGAATTTATCATTTTGTTATGTAATATAATGCGTCTACAGTTTATCGAAAGCTCTTTTATGTAGTATAATCTTAATTATGAATTTATTTCGATTATAATTTCATTAATGGTCCTTATTTGTAAATCTTTGAATTGCATAATGTACTCCAGTTACAATTTTTAGAATAATTCTTTAGATTGCATCCATGTAAATATGGGATATTGAATTGTTTAGACATGTGTGAATTTGATTATTAAGAAATTGTGATGTAATGAGAGGAAGATGTCCTAGATGATAGGACGAGTAAGAGATTGTTAATTGAGGATTGTGAAAAAAGAGTCGATAACTTAGTACCTAAAAATATAGAGAAAACTCTGCTGAATTTTTATTGATTACAGGAAAAAAAAAATCCATAACCTTAATTGAATTATTATGTCCTTGCTCTTTATTTTAAATACATATGTTGGGGTTGTTACATTTAAATTCCTTCATTACATGACTTTAACAATTCAAATAAAATACTTTTTTTTTTATTCGAGGAAACCCCACCCCCGGAAAGCACACTTTGTGGGTCCAGGTGAGTGAGTAAAACCCCGGCTGTCCCAGGCTCTTACAAGACGTGCACGCCCTGACTCGAACTCGAGACCTGTTGTGCAGATCTCCAGCTCTTTGCCATCACGTTACACCCCTTGGGGACAATTCAAATAAAATACCCTAAGGCATAACAAAAGAATGGAATACCAATTTGACAAAAGAATGGCAAAACAAAAGAATGTTAATTTTATCATGATTACAGGTATGAATCTTAATCAAAAAGTAAGGTCTCAAATCTAATAAATCCTGCTAGGTGGGGCCGAATCTAAAAATTAATTTAATATTAAGAAATTTGATTTGTATGACAAATAGAGTGACAATATAACAAATACACCGAACTATTATTCCCATTTATAATTAAGTTATCGAATAACTTAATTGACTTCCTTCACAAACAAGGATAATTCTTACGATCCAACCTTAGTTGGCAAATCCTAATCCGGGTTCCAACACTCACCGCCCAGACCCGGGCATATTCCAAAAAACTAAGGAATCCATCCATTCAAATGCCTAGAACAGGGCACCAGTCCTATTACACATGGAAAACTAGTCAACTCATTCTAGAATAGGATATTAGTCCCATTACATAGGGTAAACTAGCCAACTCACATCAGTCCCATCAAAAAGGAAAAACTGGCTAACTCACACTAGTCCCATCAAAACACTAGTCCCATCAAACAGGGAAAACTCGTCAACTCACACCAGTCTCATCAAGCAGGGCAAACTAGTCAACTCACATTAATCCCATCAAAACATCAGTTCCATCAAACATGGAAAATTGGTCAACTCATACTAGTCTCATCAAATAGGGAAAATTGGTCAACTTAGCCCAGAACAAGGCACCAATCTCATCAAACAAGGCAAATTAATCAACTCACACCAGTCACATCAAACAGGGCAAATTGGTCTACTTCATAGGTAAGACCAAGCCTTTACACATTCTTTTTACATGTCAAAGATTGAAACCTTTCTCAATCTTTTTTGGAGTCTAAGATCAAAATCAATCATTTTACGGGCTCAAGATCAAATTCAATCCTTTTGCACAGGCTAAGGATCAAACTTAACACTTAATCCTCTAACGAGTACAAGATTAGAAAACCCTTTCTAACCAATACTTGTAAATAGACAACTATTAAACCACTTAAATGGTCTTTAAGAGGTTTTTTCAAGTATTTAAGTGTCACTTATACTTTCCATAATATTACCCTCTTAATATAATTGAATGGAATACAAATGAAGCACTTGAAGAAACTTTACCAATAATAATCCAACCTTGTTTCTAGATAAATCAAAAGTAAGGCTAAGGTTGCAGGAGGTTGTTAAGAGTGAGAATATGATCATAATTTTGCCTTGAATGTCTTCAGTCATTTTGCTAAAGTAAGAGGTATTTATAGGGCTAAAAGATCAAATTATCCATTCAACATACTTTTCAAAATATTTTTATCCGGTTAAGAATTGGTTAGATCATTGCTAAAACTGGTTAGACCATTTTACCAAATGGTAACCTAATTTTTAAATCAGCTACCGATTTAGCTACTAGAAGAATTCTCCTATTTTGTGTACTTTGATATTTTCTTGGTTTTCTTATGTTCTTTTGAGTCAGTTGAGGTTTTGTAGGTATGAAAAATGATTCCTAAACGACTTGAAAGTTATTTGGCAAAACCTTTTTTATAAAATCTTGATATTTTAAGTTAAAAGTCGTTATTGTCTCAAGATTCTTGTTTGAAGTAGAAAATTATCATTACATCACTTCATATAACCATACCTTGCTTCTTTGATGATTTATGTCGTGCTCGATATCTCGGTGACCTTTAAAAATTAGAAGAAAAAAATAAATATATGACATCTTGTTCTTAGATGGGAAGGTCTTGTTTAAGGAGTTGTCACTAGAAACCCTAGTCGATCAACAAAGATTTAATGGCCCGGGTCTAATTACGCAAAAAAAAAAAGATATCATTACCCATAAAGCATCCTACTTAAAGTATATTGTATTGTTGGTTTTGTCTTAAATCGCTATATGTTGTTATGTTATCAATGGTTTGCCTGTATTATTTTTTACTCTAGCTTCAATAAATATCAGGTTTATTATTTCTGACTTTGGTTAGTAAATACCAAGAATGATATTTTTTATTTTGGCATCAGTAAATACCAGGGTTGGTATTTCTAACTGATATTAGTGAATATTTTTTACTCTAGCGTCAATTAATGCTAATTGTGAATCAACTTATCTTGAACAATCTTAAGTTAAGTTTTGAGATGGACATTGAACCCTCAAGAATAGCAAAAATCAACTTTGAACCTTTTTAAAAACCTTCTCATTATTTATTTTCAAAGATGAAAAAATAATGAGTTTGATTTTAATTTTCTGTATATAGGCCCAATAAGCCATTTATTTTAGGCCAAACTTTTAATGGATTTGATAAACTTGTTATCAAGGTAAAAAAACAATACATCTTTTAATGCTAAAAACACAAACATTTTTTTTTATGCTAATCATGATACCTTTTTATGCTATATTATACAGAGAGATATTTTTAGTCTTGGCCATGTGCAATTTTTTAAGAAAAAAATGATTTTTTTGGTATTCTTTATTCGTTCTTTTTTTATATGTTATTTGTTAACACAAACTAAAAAAATAATAAAATAAAATAAAATCATGCATAACGCATACACTCATTCTTTATTAATTCACTCTCACACACTTATAATTACACATTTACAATTTAAATCACAAGCAAACACACAATGAACATATCGATGTAAATAAAACCCCTTTAAGCTCCCAAAATCCACCTCTAAAGGCAAATGAAACTGTCAAAATTAACAAAAAAAATTGTTGGAACAATGTCAGTTTATGGCAATGCGTGGGTGACATGCACAGTCGAGGATGGTGGGGCGTACAAATGACGTTATGGTGTATTGAGAGGTGCATGACGGAGTGGATTAGGAAACTCTTCCTCTCCTTTTTATGCTAGCGGTGAAATTCACTATCACCTGCAAACAAAAACACCACAGAAGCAAAGTTTTGGATTTTATTTTTTACATATATCTACTTCTTTGGTTAAGAAGGAAAATAGAGGCTAGCTTGTGAAAATCAAAGGAACAGCAGTGAAGATAGAAATCTGCTAATGAGTGGGTCGTGTTTGGTCTATGGGTCGTGTGTAGGTGGTGTTAGGTTGAAAGCTTGAAGTAGAGGAGAGGTAGGCTATCTTTGGGTATGTTTTAAGTTCAAGTTTAATGGGTCTATGGTGGTTTTATGGGTCTTGATTGGTTGGTTTTATGGTGTTGACTAAGCGAGGAGGCTAGTGTTGGATCGTTGTTTGTGGTGGTTTGACCGTGTGTGAGCTTGTGGCAGTTCAGTGCTGGTTTAGTCGGTTGAAGGTGCGATGAAAGGAAAGGTTGTGGTGGGAGAGCTTGGCATCATGGGTGGCTTTGGATTCAAAAAAAAATAAGGGAGAAAAGGGGCAGTTGGTCTAGGTAGCGCTGAAAAGAGAGAAAAACAAATAAAAGGCTTAGGGTTTTTATTTGTCGGTCACAGTAAAGGAGAGTCTTGGTCTGTAAGGAGTGGTTGACCGAGAGGGAGGGGGAGGAAAGGCAACTGGTCTTGTCTTTTTTCTTTTATGTTTTTTTTAGGAAGAAAATGAACAGGGTTCTAGGTCTTCTTTATTTTTTTGGGGGTTTTCACTCTAATCTCGTGATTTTTTGGTGTATGCTCTTTTTTATATCTTTTTTTTATATGCTCCCCCTCCCTTTTTTCGTATAATCAGGTATCTATTTATAGTTGAGAGTTTCAAAGTTCCAAACAAACACAAACTCTATCTTTTTTTTCAAATTTAAATTTGTTTAAAATTTAAAATCAAAAGGGTTAACTGAAAATATTTGATGATCTTTTTTAAACTGAAGATCAGGAGAAAAGGGCAAAAGCACACTATAGTCCCTAGTTTTCCCACAAGTTAACAAATCACACATTTAATCGAAATTAATTTCTGATCTTTTAAGATCTAATTCTTAACCCCTCTAAAAGATAAATTAATAGCAAATGGGTCAAATTTAGGTTATAACAATTTCCTTGAATGATTCCATTCTCTTGAAGCATGTTAAAATCATCACAGGGCAACATATATATATTCATTAAGTAGAACTACTTATCCTAGCTCATAAGCATACCTTGACTTTGTTTATAATTATCATTTAACTTAAGTACTAATGCATATTTCATATAAACTTAAGCATTAGTGCATGTTTTAAACAAGCATTTTTCTTATAAGCATTCAAATAACTAAATGATTATCTCATTATTCAAAAACATAAAGATCCAAATACGATATCATAAACTTTAAACATATTTAAGTATAAAACCAAGTTAAGTACAACTATTCAAAAGTATTCCTAAAACACTTTGTTAAAAATATAGACAATAAACTTTTAGTGTGATCAAATAAATAAAACATAAAAGATCATTTGATTAAGTTAAAGAAAAAAATGGCATGGTTCATTAAACATATCAACTTGCACATGAATACATATAAGTAACATATGTATCTTCTTTATACAACATGCAATGATGATATAAATGTAATGCTATAAAATATATATCAAATATATATCATCATTAAAAGATATCTCAAGACAAAAGATCAACCAAAATAAATTATCTATTCCGTGAAAGTATAATCCATATAAGCACGAGAAAATACTATGTCACATATCATACAACTCTTTTTAATAAGCACATATCACAAATAATTAAGAGGATAAAAGATCGATACCATGACTCATTGATAAAGGATAATTCATTATATTTTCTTTCATTGTTTTTCTTTTTATAAAGATCATTTTCAATGAAACTTCACTTATTCATGTAAAACATTATTCAAATCAAAACAGTACTTAATTAGTATTCTTTCAACATATTAATGCAACAAATAAAATCAATTAAAACATCATTTTTTATGCTAATTTAAGATGTCAATGTAAAACATGTATATAAACATACATTAAATAACATCAATCATATATTTCATTATCATTAAAATCCGATACCATACATAAATATATATTAAACAACATCAATTATATATTTTGTTATCAACAGAGTCATACAACATTAATCATATATTTTTTATAATCAAAACCTTAGATGATTGGTGTGTATCTAGACTAATAGCATGCTAACCAGGATAAGCACAGGTTGGGTCTTTTCAATTTTTTTTGGATTATATTTTTCTCTGTAATTTTGTCCTTTAATATTTTGTTTGCTAGAAATTAAGCTTTAAATTTTATTATTATTTTTTTACTTTTTATGGGTTGTCATGTTCTCATTTAATATTTTTACTTCATTATTAGATAAGATCTTTCAACATTTGCTTTTTGTAAAATTTATTTTTTAATTTCAATTTCATGCTTTAACATTAGATTGATTAGGAATTGGTCTTTGTGTTTTTTTTTTGTTTTTCTTTCTATAGGATTATCCCAATATAAGCCTATAACCGCAGGGTTAACAGGTTAATCTAGTTTACCTTAAGTTTTTTTATTTTTTTTTTTAAAAAAAATTAATATTATTTTTTAATATTAAATTATTTAATAATTAAATTTTATAATTATATTCAATTTATTTTTAATGGAGTTAATTTAGTGACAGGCCAAGTTGCATATTTTGCGAGAGTTCCGAGGTTACACAATTAGAGTTGAGCCCGAAACACACAAGCAGTGTCCCAGCCCAAAGCAGAAAAGAAGGCCTCTACTCTCCTCTCCTGTTCAGAAATCATAAAAACACACACAAAATCGATCGAGTGGAATCAGCAGCGCCACCACTCCCTTCTTCAATCCTCATTTCCATTTGATTCGACCGCACTTTTTAGTTTCAGGTTAGTTTTTCTGTCTTTTATATATATACATACACTAAGAAGAAGAAGAAAAGTCTCTTCAAACTCATTTTGTGGAATCAGCAGCGCCACCACTCCCTTCTTCAATTTATTAATTAATTTATTTAATATATATGCAAAACCCTACTCATTTTGTGGGCAGGTTTTTGGGCTATTCTAATATTTTCTGTTCTTGAAATTGAAATAGTTTTTCTCTTTTGAATTTTCATGTTATTAAGACTCTATAGGTTTTTGTAGAAATGGCTCTATGTAGAAATGCTAAGGGTCCTCTTTCAAGAATGCTAACTACCAGGCCGGGTGTTAGTTATGGACAAAGATATTCTACAGCAGCCACCGCCACTCCCATTTATCAGTCTGCAGATGACAAAACTGCATTTAGATATGCATTTGGAGTGCTTTCTCGGCGATTTAGCTCTCAAACACCTCCTGCTGCAGTAGTCCAAATGAGTCTCATTAAGCAATTGAGAGAACGGACTAGCGCTCCTATCAAAGATGTCAAGGCTTCTCTTGTCCAATGCAATTGGGATATTGGTAAGAGAATGGATGAAAGAGAAATTGGAATTATTTTATTTTATTTCGTAATTTTTGTGGTTTTGAATTTGGGATGTGGTGGATTAATTTTTCTGTACATGTAGAGGCGGCACAGACGGATTTGAGGAAAAGAGGGAAAGTTTTGGCAATGAAAAAGGCGGGTAGAGTTGCCACTGAAGGATTGCTTGCGTTGGCTCAGAATGAGGGGAAGGCTGCTGTTATTGAACTTAATTGTGAAACTGACTTTGTTGCCAGAAATGAAATTTTCCAATACTTGGTTAGTTTGTAGTTTTTTTCACTTTTCGTTGTACTAGCCTTCTTTGGGGATTTAAAGTTGCCTCCAAGTTCTCCATGGTTAATGTTCCGGACCTTATTCTGTTATTGTGATAATGCAGGCTTTAACTTTAGCAAAGCAGGCTTTGCTGGTTGAAAATGCTTCTCAGCTGGTTTCTGGGGTCCATCCTGTAGGTCTCGAGTCTCTGGAGGTGAGATGATACTTTTTTGTTTACAATTACTTTTCCTGGGATAATTTTCAGTAGCTCATACTGTGGTATCTGACTTCAATTAGGTTTTGAGTTCCCCAACATATTAGGATCTGTTAGTGAAATTGGGTTTCTTGGATGTTATGAGTGAATAATTTTATCCTAATCAGGAGTTGAAGTTAAATCTTGAACATCCAAAAATAAGTGGAGATACAACTGTTCAAAATGCAATTACAGAAGTGGCTGCAATGATGGGTGAGAATGTAAGACTCAGAAGGGGCTTTGTGATGTCTGCACCTTCACCCGGTGTTCTTTCCACTTACCTTCATACTAGTCCTCAACCAGGTACAGTATTTTGGAAGTGCCTTCCTTTCTTTTCAAAGAAGATTTTATTCTTGCATGCACACACAGCACACACGCCCTTGGCTCATACTCATAGAATGCTTAACAGAACATGCCATGATTTCTAAAATTTCATATGAGCTAGAGGGTCTGGGATACTGAAGGTTCTCATTTGGCTTGCGCCACCTTATGTGCATGGATGTAGGTTTGGGCCGTATTGTGGGACTTTTATCTCTTGAGATAGAAGATGGGAATTCTCCGTTGGAGGCTCTCCAGCGTGTTGGATCAGAATTGGCTGTGCATCTGGTAGCAGCAAAACCATTATTCTTGACTAAGGAAGGTGTTTCCTCTGATGCATTAGAGAGTGAACGTGAAATTCTTAAGTCTCAGGTAAATTGTTACTTGTGAATCCATGCTAGCTCTGTCAGTAGATCTTAGAAGTCCATCTTGACTTGTTCTATTTCTCTGTTGTCGGTTAACCATGATGTTAGATCTGAGAAGCCCATCTTACTTTGTTCTATTTTTCATACCTGCTTTTAGTCATTTGTTTTGAACTTTCAAAGATCTCTTTCTGAAGTATTTTCTTGTTATATCGTAGTTCCGACCTTTTTCTTTTGGGCTACATCTAAGACATTTATAACCTAATTTAGCTTTGTGGATGCATCTTTGCTTTGATGATTGTACCTTTTCCATTTGAAGGGTTAGTTTGTGGTTTTAGATGTTGCATATGTGATGCTATCCACCAAACTGAAGCAACAGGGTACTGCAAGATATTATGCTATTGGATCCTAGGCAGATGATGAAATATAAAATCCAATGAGAAATTGATAAAATCAAGATGATGACATGGGCAGTATCAAATCTTTTGGTATGATGCATTTCTTAGGAGTTAAGTGTTATTGCATGAATATTGGTTATGTTATGACAAAAATGTGGGTTGAGGTTTTCTGACAAAAAAGGATAGATTTGGGCTGTGAAAAGTATTGATTTCACTGATGATTGGACATTAAAGGAACTACAAATACAAAGGAATTGGTGCTGCTGATTCCAAGGTTCATCTCAGTTGGTTTGCATCAGAAAACGTTCATTTTGGAACTTCCTGTGGGAGATGCATATTTTTTCTTGTTATGTTTAAGCCATCATTGACCAATGCTATTTCCATTACTATTTTTCTTTGGTCATATTGCGGCATCATTATATTATTGTGTAAAAAAGATGCATGTCAGTCAATGTTAGATTAAATATGACATAGGCAAACTACATGCATTAACCTGTACAATATAGATTGATTGAGGCATGTTAACATGTAGATCCTTCTGTTGTGAAGGATGTTCTAATGGTTATGCTGAAAAGTTCTCTACTTTTTTTGTTCATTTTTTGGTAGGTTAATGTACTTTACAACTGTTTTCTAATTGATTTATTTTTCCATGTAAAGATTTTAATTATTAATAATGGGTTTTTATATGTCAGGCAGAAAGTACAGGGAAGTCTCAAATGGCCATAGAGAAAATGGTGGAAGGCCGTTTGCGTAAATACTATGAGGAAGTTGTTTTGATGGAGCAAAAATTTGTTATGAATGATACAATGAACGTAAAGGTATTCCAGGCCACCATCTTTCTCTCCATCACACACACACACACTCTGCACAAGCGTGTGAATGTGTCTTGTTTGTGCGCACTCTCTCTCTCTCACTTACACAGACACTCACACTATGCACAAGCATGTGAATATGTGTCTTGTTTGTGTGTGCATCATATGATTTATACAATGCAATTGTAAAAAAAGTGTCTTACATGCTGCATCACAGACACTGCTCAGCAATCTATCAAAGGAAGTGGGCTCACCTGTGAAGATAGGTAACTTTTTCAGAATGGAAGTTGGAGAGGGAATTCAAAGGTATAGAATGCTTTTCACCTGGAAGAAAACATAGATCTAGTGACTAGGGAATAAGGATTTTTTTTAACAATTATGTCTTCTCCTCTCTTTGCAACTTATTTGGTATTTCAATATTCCAAAGGCAAGGAATAACCTTCTTTGTACCCATAAATTTACTCAGCCTTGATGACCACAGGAAACTATCCCTGTCCTGGTACGAACCTTTGATGCCATTTTCAGAAAGCCTGGTGGCATTCTGCATGTAACAATGTTACACTGTAACAGATATGGTGTGTGGTATCTGAATAGCAGCAAATAAATGTGACTTCACAATTAATACTGGTTTGTTAACACTACTGTACAGCTGTTTTCTTGTACCTTGGCTCATTATGTTTGATGGCAGTTAAGGAATTAATACCTGCTAGTTATGAGAAAAATCATAAAGCCTGCAGAAAAGACCTAATTTCCCCCCCTTTGTGTTTGGTATTCTAACTGGTGTAGTTTTCAGGGAGGAGGCGTTGAGTGCAGATGAACCAGTGGCTCAGGCAGCTTGATTTTAGGAGATGCTCTTCCTTGACCTGTGTAGCTCATGAAGATAGGCGATAACAAGTTAAAGATGTGATTCTGAAGTTGAGGGCCATCTTGCTTTGTAACATTTTAATGGCCAGTGTGTTCTGCTAGCAGATGCTATTTTTAATGCAATGCCGAGATGAATTTGTAACGATAATTTTGTTATTGGCCACGAGAATGAAATGCTGCTTCCTTTCTCATACAGGATTTTGAGCTTTTATACACATACTGGGAAAAATTATATATTGAACTGTTGACCATTTGCTCTCTATTTGAAGCTGGCCCAGGGTAGGGTGATGGACTTTTCTTTTGTGGGTATCGTTGAACTTGCCGAGAGACAGAAAAGCCTCGCATACAGTATATTTTTACCCTAGGTGGAAGGGGAAACTAGAAGCGAAAAAGTTAACCCGAATGTTTGATATTTTGAAAAAGTTCACCAGAAAGTTAACACATTTATCTTTACCTTCCCCTGCAGATGTTCTCAAGAACGGTGCATCTATTTGGTCGTGGACAATTCGTTACAATCAAACCTTTAGCCACCAAAGGTACAAAATATTAGTTTATGTTGTTCTATCTACGTTTAATCCTGCACATAAGCTCCCATGTATTAGAGCTGTTCGAATTTGAACTTGTTACTAACCCTTTAATATAAAAGCATGGGTGCTTGTACATAAGTTAGATGACCTCAATGTATAAATACAATAGTCTATAGTTTTAAACTAGATAGGTAATCCGCGCCACACCAGCCAACCAAAAGAATTTTAACATAGAAAAGGGATCCTTAGGTTAGGCAATGATAGGATTTTTAAAGTAAAAAAAAATGACGCTCGAGTCATTAACTTGACTAAATTTAATAAAATTAAATGATATAATAATCTGATTTAAATTATAGACAATGATAATAGACAAAATATAAAGAAAACATTTGGCAACAATTAGCTAAAACACATGAGTTGCTAATATCATACCCGAAAGGAAAAGAAAGAAAAAATCATTGAAGACTCATCATCATTCCACTGTGAACATCATCCACCAACAAAAAGTTTGATGAGATGGTTTAAACCTCACTACAAAAGGCTACACAATGACATCAAAAGAAGTTGCATGAGTCATCAGAGCAATACCCTAGAAAAAAAAACTGAAAAAAACAAAAGAAAGTGAGCATCAGTCTATATTCAATCAATCAATCAATTCTATTTAATTCAAGAATAAAATTTATTTTAAAAAATAAATTTAACAAAGAACAATAAATAAAAAGACCCGAGATAACTCAATTAAATAAACAAACAAACAAAAGATGTGGCAAGTTGAAAAATAATAGAGTCCAACCTCGAATTAAGTAAATGTTGAAAGATGAAATTGAACAAACATCATCTTAAAAACAAGATTAAATAAACAAAGCAATCTCGAGTTAATCTTATAAAGTTAGGTCAATTTCCAAAACTTTCAACCTATGAAATTCTAGACAAGATTTTAACCAAGAAGTTTAAATCCAAACTAATTAAATGTTAAAGAATGAAATAAGGCAAAAGAAAATATCAATCTAAAAAATCTTGCAAGGGAAAAAAATAATAATCAAAAGAATAAGGATAAAATCCAATAGAAAAAAAAATAGAGGGTGAAATCACCAAAAAAAAAAATCATTCTAAAAATTATCTCAAATTCTATAAATAATAATTAAAAGAATGAGGATCAAATTTGACAAAGTAAAAGATTGAATGAGGATGAAATCAAAATAAAATTTTAAATTCAGAAATTATTTCAAATAAAACAAATAACAACTGAAAAAATAAGGACTAGAAAAAAAGAAAGAGAAGTTTAGTGATTGATTTGAAAAATTATTCAGCAGGCGCAAACACCAAGAAAGAGAGAGGAAATAAAGAAGAAGAAAAAAATAGTCTTTAACTCCAAACAAAAAATCATTTCTGATACGACACCAGATCATAGAGAAAATGTTGAGATGAACTAGAAGCCACCTCAAAATAATAATTTTGGCCACTGGAATCATTTGCACGCGTCGTTTAAATGCAGCAAAGCGATGCGCGCATCAATATTTTTTAATTACTTTTGATTTACAAAAAGATCAAACTGCATCACCCAACCTATTAATCACAACACCAACAACAACAACAACAAAAAAAAAAATTAGATTTACGTAAAAATACCCTCTGACCAATGGGTAAAAATTTAAACTTCACGGTAGCTAGGTCTTTTTAATATGCATATCAAAAGAAAGATACAAAAAAGCCCTCCACTTTTAGTTAATTTTTTTTATTATTATAAGGGTAAATAGATTATTTAACTCTACACATTCTGTAACCCTCAATTTATTTATTTTAAGTGCAGTGATATAAATTTATTGTGCCGTCAAAAAAATAAAATACCAATCCTATCCCAATCAGTTTAAAAATACACAAATATTCCTATTACTATAAAAATGATTCTACCCATTAGATTTTTTTAAAAGGGCGAAAAAGGTGAAAGCTTCCCGTCGACGGTTTTTATTTATTTTATTTTTTTCAATTTTGTGAGCTGGTTCGATTCTCTAGCTTCATCACAGGTGCCATCGCTGCTCTGTACCCGAGCACATACCTGTTATGGCCATTAAGCTGCTTCATTATCTCAAGAGAAACAAGAGAGGGAGATTTTCTTACAGAGAATTACAAAAGAGCTTTTCACACAATGGTTACAATGAGTAGGAGAGGACTGGAAAGGGGTTCAGAGGGGGGTCTATTCCTATCCCCAAACAGGCAAGAATGAGCCCTAATGAAATTTAAGGCTGGTCAAGATATTGTTGTGGACAGGATCGGCCAGGTGATCCAGGAGGTTTTGGTATGGTCCGACTCCGGTCACGAGACCTTGCACAAAGTAACCCAAGATGGCCAACATAGCCAACCTGCCATTCTTCACCTCCTTCAACTTCAAGTCTTTCAACGACTTCTCGTCTTTCCCAAATCCAAGGGGGTTAAACAAGGGTCCGCCAGGGTAGGCTGGTTCTCCGGACCCACCCAAATACTTCTCGAATCCCAGGAAATACTGCTTGCCCATGGAACCTGGTTTTGCCCAGTCCTGGAACCTCCTGTGCTCTGCAAATCCC
Organism: Populus simonii; assembly: GCA_007827005.2. Lineage (NCBI taxonomy): Eukaryota > Viridiplantae > Streptophyta > Magnoliopsida > Malpighiales > Salicaceae > Populus > Populus simonii. The sequence goes on from CM017477.2 coordinate 14,112,143, forward strand.
ATGAGTGCCATCTCGAAAACAAACAGCGTGTATGGATCTGCCCAGTAGCTGTATGTCCCGGCCGGTGGGATGACACCAGTCCTGAACCAAGGGAGGGCGGTCTCCGGAGGTATGAGGCCAGCCTTTCCAAGAATTTCTGGTGCAATGGCACCAACCGCCCCCAACATGGCATATCGTCCGTTAATGATCTCACCGTAGGCTAACCATTTTGGCTCAATGAAACCTCCTGTGCCTTCAGGGTCTGAAAGTCCGAGAGGGTCGAATCCGAAGTCACCTGGAAGGCTATAGAGTAGAAATTTCGAAGAGGAAAAGCGAATTAGATGCCGACTTAATTAATTTACTCAATGATCATTTCTCTGTGTGTGTATATATATCCATGCATGATTTACCTGCCATCCAAGTAAGACAGGCTTTGTTTCGATGCGAACCACAGCTGCCTGTTTCCTTGCTGAAGAATTGAGAATTGCGACGTGAGCAGCACTAGCCTCTACTGAATATTTGTAAATGAAATCAGGGAAAGAAGCAGATCGATCATACCTTAACAGGGGGAGTAGAAGCTGCTCTAACAACAAAAGAGCTTTTCCTTGAGGACACGAGTGGTGACTGGGTTGGTCTTGCTCCTAGCACTTTCCTAGCAGTCTCCACTGAAGAGGTAAGAGATGATGACACGAGTGCTTGTGCTGCCATTTCTCCCCCTTTCCCTTATCCTTCTTCTTCTTTTATTTTTCTTTTTCTTTTTCTTTTCTTTTTTTTGTGTGTGTGCCACTACCACACAAGTATGACTCTGATAGACTGCAGCTCTCGCCTACAATAAACCAAAAACAAGGGAGGGAATAAGGGCCAAATTAAGGTAAACCACAACTTGTGGGCTTGAAATCATGGCTGACAGGAGATGTGGCCCAACTTTTAGATTAGGTTAGGATCTGGTTGTCCAACAGGGAACTCACACGTGGATTGATTACTTGGATAATGGATATTTTCATCAGTAATGTGTGGGTGGTGCAGAAGCTCCTTTGCCACGTGGCTGCCTCTTAACCATTGCCCTTTCTTTTTGTCCCCCTCGGGATCCTCAAAAATCTTAGATTATCAGATGGGCATTATCTTGTCAATTTTTCTTTTTTTCTTTTTTTTTTAATAAAACTGAAAAAAGTCTTGTTCAGAATCATGGGCCGGAAAAACCGGGTTATTGCTTGCCTCAAGTCATGAAGCTAGGCCCATTTACAATTTTAGGCTGGTTTCATGTTGCTTTTTCACTTTTCAGTTTCAACAAAGATTGTTCATTCCGTGTGTTTTTTTTGGGACAGAATAACCGGTATATCTTGTATTATTTTAATAAATGGAATAATCTGGAATAAAAATCTGTTTATTTGCTGAAATCGTAGTTTTTTTTATAAATAAATTTTGAAAAAGTGAATTATTTTTTTATGTTTGATAGTATAATGGAAAATAAGTTGGAAAACACTTTCCAGTATTTGGTTATGTCATGAAAAATGAGCTGAAAAATAACTTATTAATATTTTATTTTTCTCAAGTTTATTAAAATAATGAGGAACAAATCTTACAAATTAAAAAGTTGAATGAGAATGAAATTGAAAAAAAATATAATTTCATAAATTATCTCAAATAAAATAAATAATAATCAAAATAATAGAGATCAAATCTATAAAAAAAAAATTAAAGATAAAAAAATTAAAATAATAATAATTAACATTTCATAAATTATTTAAAAAAAATAAGTAACAATCAAAAGAATGAGGACCAAATTTGATAGATAAAAAATTTCAATAAAAAATTGATAAGGGAAAAGCAAATATCAATTATAAAAATGAGGACCGAAGTTAATATAAAAATTAAATTTTAAGAGATGAAATTGAAAAATAAATATTCAAAACAAAATATATATAGCAATCAAAAATTTGAGGATCAAATTTGATATAATCAGCAAATAATATGACATTTCTAAATTTTTCACAACTTCCGGAAAGTGTTTTCCTCCCAAATTTTTCAGGAAAATATTTTCCTGGAAACCAAGCCAAATTTTTCTTTGACTGGAAAGTGTTTTTCGTTGACCAACTTTCCTAGTGTCAAACAAACACAGGAAAGTTTGGAAAATGATTTCTCGAAAAGTGAATTCCAGAAAACAAACATAGCTTAAATTTCAATTCCCTTTGATTCCCAGTATATTACAGATTTCTTGGCCAAATTTTAGCTGAGATGTTTCAGTTTCATTACATCCATTCCATTTCGTGAATAATGTGTTTTTTTTTTTTTGCCTTTTGTTCATTTTTTATTCTATGTTTTTTTTTTACTTTCATTCTTCAACACTTGGGTTTATTGGATATTGGACTTCATAATTTATCACGTTTTGCTTTTTTTTTTGTAGTTGTCTCAATCTCATGATCTATAATCGGGTTTAGCAAATTAAATCAGTTGACTCAAGTTATTTTTGTCTATTTTTTAAGATATTTTTTTTTCTCAGTTTCATTCTTCAACATCTTCAACATTTGATTGATTATGAATTACGTTTTGTCATTTGTTTCGGTTTGTTTTCTATGAAGTTATTCTAGTCTCACGACTCAGGTCATAGGTTTTATGAATTAATTTAGAAAGACTTAGGTCGTTCTATCGTTTCCATTTTTAGATTGAATTTTTCATAATTTCATCGTTATTGCGAATTGAAATTTATAATTTGTTTTGATTTTTTTATTTGGGATTATCATGATCTTATAACTCGGGTCAATCCAATATTGTTGTCTCAATATTTTAAAAAATGATGTTGTCTTGAATTTTTCAGACAAATTATATTTTTATCAGTCATTCAGGTTGTTTTTTGACCTGTTGAGTTGATCAAGTCATATTAAATCAACTTTCACTTTTTTTTTCCTACTAGAAAAATTTTAGCCACGTCTAAATGTTTCTTTTCATATAAAAAAATTAATTTGATCAGTAGAGCAGTGCAGGCCAACGATCTAGTAGTTATTAAATAGAAATGTTTAAATTTTGAAATTATATTTAGATACTTGCATTGCTAATTGAATGGTATAATTTCAAATTAATTTATTTTTATGTTTGAATTGAAATTATATATATTGAATTAATATTTAAATTATACACACACTAGTTTAAATGTAAAAAAAATATTAAGAGTGTGGAGAATTTTGTAACAGTGTTATTAAACTTGACCAGATAGGTCAATTTTGAAACTTCCTGACTTAGCTATTTGCCTAACTTGAGTTTCCAATTAAACTGTGTAGGAGCTAGCTCGACTTAAATTGATCGATTTCAAGGGCCCAAATGCAACCTTGATGACTAGTAAAAACATGACTTAGTTTTTTTTTTGAAGAAAAAAATCAAGATAACAACTTTTAAAAAAATATTAAGACAATGACAGATTTGATCAATCTTAGTCCCCTCGCGACCTAAGTCATGGATTCTAGTGGGTTTAATAACTTTTTTTTATGAACTTTTTTTATTTAATTAAATGATAAAGATAGATGTTGAGCATCAACCTAAAAACATACACTTTTTTGAGACAATTATCCCTATAGAAAGCAAACAAAAATTAATATAATTTATTTATCAATCAATCCAATATTGAAGGACGGAATAAAAAAATTAAAAGACCTAAAACAAAACAAAAAGTCATGTCTGGTCGATGGGTAAACTTGTCAAACTCGTGATTAGGTTACTTGGGCTAGCATGTCAAATCTGTGAACTAGGTTATGGACTCCATTGAGATTCTAATTAGTTTTTTTTTCAAAACATTTTTTTATTTAACTATATGATAACAAAAATAGACAATCGTGAAATCAAACACCAACCTAATATCAAGATTTTTTTTAGACTAAGATAACCTCATAAAAGACGAAACTAAACCAATTATGAAACTGAATTCTCAATTAACTCAATATCTAATGATGAAATTGAAAAATAAATAATTAAAAAAAATTAAATTTGTTAAAACTACAAACCAGGTTAACCAGTCAAACCTACAAACAGGTCTATGGACTTTGTGAAGTCTAATAACATGATTTTTCTCTCAAACTATTTTTTTAACTATGTGAGAAAAAAAATCAAGTCCAATTAAAAAATATATAAAAAATACACTCCACCACCAAACCCGTAAATTGCGGCAACTTGGATTATTCTAGCAAACTATGCTAACCTAATAGAAATAAAAAAATAAAAAGAAACAAACCACGAAGCTAAATTTTCAATCATCCTAATATTAAAAGATAATATTGACAAAAAAATAATTTGAAAAAAAAATCTTAACAAAAATTAAAAACAAAACACTGCAGATTATTATTGTAATTCATAATGCAATGTGTGGATGAACAATAGTTTCCCCACACCCTTTAGTTTTTGTTACTTATAAAGTTTAATAATATTGTTTTTCTCTAAAACTAATTTTGTTAACTATATGATAAAAAAAATTATAAAAAAACAAATACAATTAAAAAAGAGAAAAAAAATACACTATCAAAATCATAAATCAGGGCAACTTGGATTATCTTGACAAACCTATAAACCACACTAACCTTACAGAAAAAGAATATAAAAAGAAACAAATTACAAAACTAAATTCTTAACCATCCAAATATTAAAAAATAAAATCGACAAAAAAAATTGAAAAAAAATCATAACAAAAATTCAATAACAAAAAAAAACAAAAGGAAAAGGAAAATAAAATCACATGTTCAAGCCATAGTTTTAAAACCCGATTTGACCCGACGGATCGACCTGGGACCGAAACCAAGCCATGTTTAAGAAAAAAATAAGGGAAGACAAAAACTCAGGTTGATCCTACAAGACCCAATCAAAAACCCGGTTGCAACTTGTTAACTATTTATTTTTTTAACAAAAACGATGTCATTTTGCTTTATATAAAAAAATAAAGTTACAAATCTAAATTTTCAACCATCCTAATATTAAAAAATAAAATTGATAAATTTCTTTTTAAAAAAATCATAACAAAAATTCAATAGAAAAAAAAACAAAAGGAAAAGGAAAAAAAACCATGTGTTCAAGCTAAAGTTTGAAAACCCGACTAGGCCCGGCAGGTCGACCTGGAACCTAACCAACCCTGGACCAGAACCTGGCCGGGTTAAAAAAAAAAAAGGAAGACAGAAACACGGGTGATCAATCAAAATCCCAAGTTGACCCTATAAGATCCGGTCAAAAACGTGTTAGCTATTCTTTTTCTTTTTTTTTTACAAAAACAATGTTGTTTTGCTTTATAAAAAAATAAATATCCTGAAATGACTCAATAACCCAATTAAAATATATAACTCGAGTCTTGGATAGAGTATTCTACCTAAATGGGTTTGGAAATTATGGTTCAACCAACACAAAAAAGCGAGAAAAAAAAAGTTTGTAAGAAAAGTTAGTGTTAGAGCATCTCCAACGGAAGAGCTAAATGAAGAGCCAAATGTAAAAAATTATACTTTTAGCTTTTGCTTCTGCATTTCTTCATTCCAACATCTCATGCAAATGGATAGCTATTTTAGCTATTTGTCCTGTGAAGAGCCATTTCTACATTTCCCTGTAGAAATGGCAAAAACAAATGACTGTTGGCCAACAACTATTTTTATAGTCGTTGGCCAACAGTTTATTTTTTTTTCCGAGGAAAGAACTTGTAAATTTTAAAATTTTGTATTGTGCCTCACCCTTCTCTTAAATTTAGAAAAACAAGAATCAATTATTCTCCGGTTAATTAATAACATCGGTTGTGTTAATTAGTTGAAATTAAAAGGTATGCTTGTTTAAAAGCTTTTTCTATTTTCTCTTTTATATCTCTTGATTTTTTAGAGCTTTTGTTGTTAATTTGATATTTGTGATGATTTTTATTTCTTTGTTATTTTATGTTTTTGATATGGGTTAAGGAAGGCAATTTTTATTTATGTTGTTATCTTTGATAAAATTGAAAAGAATTAATAATGGTAGTTGATATTGATAAAAATATAGAGTGACATATTTAAAATTTATTTTTGATTGCCTGTTTTAATTTGAGGTCAATTATATTTTGTCTTGTTGAAAATGCAATTAAACCAGTATATCAATCCTCTTTTAGTTTCCAAAAATGGTCAAATTGTTATGTTAGAACAAGTAGGAAGCAATGCTTATTATTAATTCACATGCATAGAAACTACAAAATTGCTAGAAATTAAATGTGAGATTTCTTTACACTTTCTTATAATGTTTTAACTTGAGTTTTTTTTTTTAAATGTAGATGGATTTAAATTTTTCAAGTTCTTTTAAAATGTTAGCGGTGTTTTTCAAAGTTTGAACTTAAATTTACTTTTAAAAAATTAAATTTTTAACAGTAACATATAAAACTAAAATTTAAAAATATTCATATAAATAAATGTTAAATTTAATTTAAATTATATCTTTTAACTTTCATATTTCTTCATTAACCTTATAGTACTTTTATAAATTATTTATATTAATTATAAACAAAGACCTAAATCACAATAAACTGAGAACGATAGTCAAGGAGATGCTTCGAATTCGAAGAGTGTTAAAGGAGAAGAAACTCCTGAATCTAATTGCAAGAAGCTCAAGAACAAGATGGATGAGCAGCGGTACAGAAGTAATGAGCTTTGGGGATGGGAGCCATGGAGCTCTGGGACTGCCCACTTCTCTGATAGGCCACGGTATGGATGCTTATGAGCCCACCCCCGTTACTGGGCTTCCCTCTGATATCACATCAGTCAGTGCGGGACACTACCACTCACTTGCCGTCACTTCTCATGGCCAGCTCTGGGCATGGGGTCGCAACCACGAAGTCCAGCTCGGCCGCGGCCTCCTTTCTCCCAGGTCACATTTGCATTAAACAAATTGTCTGCCAACTGTTTGTTTTATTTCCCCAACTTCACAGTTTTTAATTTGAAAAAACAGAGAACAAAAGATCCAATAAATAATTGTATGAACGTTGGTTGATCATAAGCAGAGATACATGGAATGAACCGAAGAGAGTAGAAGGGTTGGATCAAGTGCAAGTCACTGCTGCATTTGCATCTGGTGTTGTCTCTGCAGCGATCGGAGATGATGGGTCATTGTGGGTTTGGGGCAAGTCTAAGCGTGGACAGCTTGGTCTCGGCAAAGGCATAACAGGAGCTTCGGTGCCTTCTAAAGTTGAAGCACTTGAAGGTGAAAAGATAGCTAAGGTAGAATGAATTCTCATTTTTCTTGAGTAGCACCAGCACAAGGCTACCCCATGTCGATATAATAACTACAGAATGTTTCGAGTAATCTAATTCGAAAGATGGGAAGCTTCTTGATTTCAATTTTCTTCAACAGGTATCATTTGGTTGGGGGCACACTCTCGCGCAGACTGTGGATGGAAAATTGTTTGGCTGGGGTTATCTGGCTGATGGTAGGTTAGGAAAGATGGGTGGTCTTGTTGAGGCATCTCCACTTGATTCCAGTATGAATGTAGTTAAACATGAAGTAATCACACAATCAACAGTGGAAGTTGCTGAAAGACTGGTTCTAGAAGGAATGGAGAAAGAAAAGGACATGCCGATAGTTTGGGATCCCTGTTCAGTAGAAGAATTAAAAGGAGTTGAAGTTGTAGACATTGCATGCGGGCTTGATCATTCTTTGGTTCTTCGCCGTGAGTAATGACATTACATAGTTGTGAATGTTAAAATGTGTAAATGTGCATTGCTTATTTATTTTAGCTGTACAATTTTCAGGTGATGGCACTCTATTAAGCTCGGGGAGCAATGTATATGGACAACTGGGGAGGGCAAATCATGACATGGGATTTTCTCCGGTTGATATAAGCTTCCCGGCCTCGGCTATTGCATCAGGCCTCGGCCATTCTCTGGCAATTTGCCAAGCTAAATCACCAGAGGGAAAAGGAGATGCCACAAGTATAGTTTCATGGGGATGGAACCAGAGTTCCCAGCTTGGAAGGCCAGGGCCAGAGAATGTCCCAATGGAGGTTGAGGGATTGGCAGGGGAAACTGCTATCCTAGTGTCTGGAGGGCGAGTACATTCCATCGTTGTCACATCTAAAGGAGAGGTGTGGGTTTGGGGCTGTGGTAGGAACGGCAGGCTTGGGCTAGGGAGCTCATGTGATGAAGCTGAACCAATTATGCTCGACAGTCTAGAAGGTTGTGAAGTTTTGCAAGCCGTGTCAGGCTTTGATCATAACCTAATCTTGATAGCTCAGTGAAAATATATAGTTTTGGCGCGGTTTCAGACCACTTATGAACACATTTTTACGCTGCTATGCCTATCCACAAACACAGCTTCTTTTCGTAGCCATTTTGTTTCTTTATAGGTCCCTGAGATTTTTAATTGAGAAAGTTTTCGAATACAAAAAACTGAACTTATGGTCAATGAGTTCATATAAAAGAGACATGCAAGCTTAGGCTATTTTATTTTTGACCAGACACGTAGGCGTGGTGTCTTTTTAAAGAATTTTCTTTTATTTTTAATTTAAATTTTAATTAATACTCTTTTTCAATTTTTCTTAATTGTTTAGCTTAGTTTTTCTAAATTAATCAATTAATTTTTTGAATTGATTCTATAATTTCATAATATTTAAAAGAAGTTATTGTAATTTATCTTTAATTTTTTTTTTTACTTAGATCTTAGATAGACTAGTTTCTTATTATATCTCAAAATAAAAAAAATAAAGATTATACTATCTTGTTAAAATATTTACCACAAGTGCACTCTGGACCAAGAGTAAATTTATTGTAGATTATGATAGTATCACTTCAAAATCATTAAGCCTTGCATAAAGGGTATATTAGTCTTTTTAAAATTGTCAAAAGTCATTTATGAATACAATGGAGGCAGTAAGATCTTTACACATGTATTCAATATATTAAAATTACTTAATCACCTTTCAAAGCAAAAATTTCTAAACTTAGATCCAGAAGTTTTATCATCTTTTTATTTTTTTTTTAAACAATTAAGCATGATTTTTTCTAAACATCTGATTTGGCATGCATGACCTACTTTTTTTTTTTCCCTCTCATCTCCTTGATTTTATCATTGACTCTATAAAAAATAAAAACAGCTCTTTATCTTGTTATTTCTTCAGATTTGATCATTATTTTTTTAATTTTTATTTATTTTATTTGAGATGATTTATGAAATTGATTTTTTTTTTCAATTTCATCCCCTTTTAAATTTTTATCTTTCAGATTTGGTTTTTATTCTTTTAATTAATATTTATTTTATTTGAGATGATTTTTAAATTGTGTTTTTTACAATTTTATTCTTTTTATTTTTTTTCCTGTTAATTTGATCCTCATTATTTTAATTGCTATTTTTTTTCTTCGCAATTTTATTAGATCAATCTTTTTTTTTCTTATTTCATGCTCCAATATTTAATTTGTGAGAAATTGAGCTTTTTAATTTATTCTGGGTTTAAAATTTCACAGGTTGTGTGTTTGAAAAATTAACCCAAGTTTAGAAATTTCACTTGAGTTTGCTTGTTTTTTCTCCTCTTATTTTAAGCTCATGTTTTTTTAGTTTTATCTCTCAATATTTATTTAATTGAAGATTGGACTTCTTTTTTTCTTTCTTTCTATATGATTTTTTACTTATATTGATAATGACTTGAGTTATCCTAGGTTTTTTTTTATTGTTCTCTGTTCAATTTATCTTTTTTTTTTAGAAAATTTTGTTTTTAATTAAATTAAATTAATTTATTAAATATCTCATGATATTTGAATTATTTTGCTTTCTAGTTCATTGCTCTAACGACACATGCAACTTTTCTTGGTATCAACATGAAACTTTTCACATAACGTTTGAACCATCTTGATAAACTATTTCTAGTTGTTGAGTAACGATAGGTTTTTGATGGACTTTTTTTTTTTTTCTCGAGTATAATTAATTATTGCTTTTTTATTTGTATTATTTATGATAGTTTTTTTAAAATTATATTATTAAATTAATCAAACTTATTGACCTGATTAGTTAATGATTTTAATCTTGTATTTTTCTTATATTTTTTTCATTAACTTAATATTTTTTTTTATTTAAGGAAAAATCTGACCAATGCAAAATTAACGCTCGTTAAAAAGAGTTATAGAGGAGTTAGGTCAAAATGAGTGAAACAAGAGGATGAAAATGAAATAAAATAGTAAGACTTCCGAGCAAATTGGTGGCGTAACAATAAATAATACTAGTATTAATTAGGAAGCAAAGTGACATAAAAGGCGCGTGGGAAACAAACCAGCACACCTCTGGATCCTACCTGATTTCCCACAGGTAAGGTGTCGCGGTAAGCCTCCGATTCATCGACTGAGATAGAGAGACAGGGAGAGATGCTGGAAAACCCTACACCTGCTGCCACTGCTCCTCCTCCAGATTCCACAACAGTCAAGCGCTATGCTCCTCCCAATCAAAGGCACGCCTCCGCCTCCTTTTTATAAGCTTTTACATTTTTATCCCCTTCTATTTCTCACAAAAACCTCTTTGTTTGCTTGTTTGTTTTTCAGGAACCGTTCTCTCAATAGACGCAAATCAGGAGGTCAGTTTTTCGTTTATAGTTAATTAATTAAATTTAATTTAAATTCTTGAAAATGAAATTCGGATTTTGGTCTGGTGCAGATCGGTTTGATAGAGGTAACAGTCTTTATCAAAATGATGGAGAGAAGAACCAGCAGCCACAATCACATGCTAATACAAGAAATAATATCCCGGATCATCATGGTGATGCAGGGAGCAGCAGTCTCCTCAATGACAACTCCTCTCCCCACACTTTAATACCATTAGAAGGATGTTGTCGCAGTGAGGCTTCTCAGCTTCTAAATGATCGTATGCACACTCCACTACTGCTCCTTTCAAGAATAAAAATAAAAATTTATTTAGTTAGTTGCTTATTTTCATCGCCAATCTAGGTTAACTGCTGAGCTGTGAAGCTCAAGCCCATTCATTTTAGGCACTTTGAATGCTATTCATAACCTATCTGTTTTCTATTCCATGCTTTTCATACGTACATACATGCATATATTTGTTTTCAAGTGCAGGTTGGGCAGCGATAATGCATAGCTACAATGATACATCGATAGATTTATCTGGTGAGTGAGTGGTATTATACTTGTTTGTTAGCTTTTTGATGTTGTGTTTTTCATTGCCTGTGTAAAAGTTGTATTTTTTATGTCATTTTGTTTATGCTAAGTTCCTTGACCGGTAGAGTTCTAATAAAATGATGTTTATGTTGATTGTAAAGTCAAGAGGACCTTTATTATGCCATATGTTAATTTTTGTGAATGTTGGACGGATCTTATAGCATATCGGTGTTTGTATGGATAATGAGAGCTCGGAAATGGAAGAGAAAAGGAGTAGAATGAGTTGTGTTGTAACACCTCTTTCTATTGATGTCTATGATATTGATCTTATAGGTTGAACCAGCACTAGTGTTTTCTTCTAGGTACCAGAATTGTACAGGACTTTTAAGTTTTAATGGCAGTGTCTGGTGCTATCAACATTACTTTGATGTCTTACGGATATCCATCAGTATCTTTTCAGTGGTTGGATATACTGATATAGTTAAAGTTGTCTATAAGGCCACAACAAGGACAAATTTTTGCCTCTTGTCAAGTGGATTTTTTTTTGCAACGTTACTTCTAGATTTTAGTTGCTGTTGTTAGTTTGGGTGTATGATGTGTCAGCGCTTTTGTTTTGTTTTGATTCTCTTGTAATATGGTAGTCCTTTCCACTCTCCTGTCTATGTTGCTCGATTCTTTTCTTTGCAATTGGAACAAAAACAATGAAATATATTTCTGCTAGAACCTTGCAAGCATCTATATAGATGGCAGAAAGGCCATGTAGAATGCCTATGTGTGCTATCATGTATTGGGTAGTGTGTTTATTGATCCCTAGTTCCCCAGCAATATTGTTCTCTTCTTGTTTTTCATTTTCAGAAAGACCAGTTATGTATTCAGGAAGCAGCCCACCAGCATGGGGACAATTTAAACTCCCTCATCAGGTCAATCCCTCTCCCTCACCCCCTCTCCCTCACTCCCTCCATCCCTCTCCCTCACTCATGTGATCTGCTATTGGATTGCTTTTCAGATAATGTCTCCAGTGAACAGTGTCGGAGCTCCTAATCCACAGATGGACTTCGTAAGTGAACTTCACCGTGCAGTTCAGAATGCCAAAGCCAGTTATGAGAACTAGCACTACCGCATCACTGCACGAGGCAAATGCTGTTTCTGGATCTGGAATCATGTAATGATTTCTTGGTGTTTATTAAAACCCAAAACATGGTACTTATTTATAGATGTTATTTATGAAGACAGTCGATGGTCCTTTTGTGTAGACATGACCTTGCGAAAGTGAGAATGTGCTACTTATGACTTATGTATACTATTGCCCCTGTGCGGTTCAAATGTTACTGAGGTTCTCTTTATGCAAGAGCGAAATGCAGGGCATGTTTGTGTGCTTGTTGGAAGATCTGGCATATGTAGTCCTGTTATGATGTGATGGAATCATGGAAGTGCGAGTGATTGCATGATGAGCCTCGAGAATTTTCATGGAATTTACTGTGATTATCAAGCTTTCACTATTTATAAGTTGCAATAATAGAAATTGCATTTTCATATTGGTCAACGTCAACTTCTTGCTACATTAGTTTAACCTGGCATTACAGGAATACTGGCTTCCTTAAGATCTGTCATCGTTTTGTCACACTCTTGTTTCGACAAGCTCCCGAGATCTTGATCCCCAGGGAACTCTTTTCTTCCTCAATATATTACTCTCTCTCTCTCTCTTTTTTCAGGCTTCATGCAACTAGATATCAACAGTCTCTACCTTACATAACGGTATGTAACATCTTTGCTATTTAACATAAATGCAAAACAATTGGTAATTTTGTTTGTCTTACATCATCTCGAATGAATAGAAGAAACTTTAATCAGGTGACTTGTGAGGGACTACCCTTTCCACACAGGAATGATTCCTTGAGCTGCCAAGCGTTTTTCCACCCAAAACACGATGTGTTTTTCAGTAATTTTCTTCTCATCGATCAGAAAAGGCTCAACTGTGCTGACTCCTGAACCATAGGATGATAGAGAAAACCCTTTTGGACCTGCCCCAACAAGGAAATGATGCCAGGTGTTTTTGTTACTTGTAAGATGAAATATTGACAGGCTATACCATAGTTTTAACTCTCATGCTGCCATCAAATAAAAGTTACCTGTGAGTCCATCAGGGAAGAAGGCCCAAAATGAATAAGGAGTGCCCTTCTGTAGAAAGGAGCCTTCCAACTGGGATTTTTAATATACCAATAGAAAGATTAATTGCTGTTAAGAGGTTGGATCCATTTATGACATTTTAGGCAAAAACACAGCAAAGAAACAAGATGGGATGCTTACTCTGTTGTCTTTGAAAGATAGCTCGAGTTCAGTGATATCATCTTGAGCCTCAAGAGTAGCTTTCAGAGAAGGGATCACATCCTCCTCCATCAGCTGAGCAAGTGGCTTGGCAGGAGCTTTCTTGGGTTTTGCTGGGGCCTTCTTTTCAACTGGCTTTACCTCCGTTGCATCAGCAGCAACTGACACGGTTCACTTACAATTTTAAAACTGACACTTGAACACGACTAGACTTATTGCTATGAACCAAGAACATGTCAGCTTACCGGTGGAAGTGGACGATTCTTGCACAGCAGAGCACGTAATTCTTCTTCGCGATGATACCAACTTGCTGGCCATCTGCTGCTCTCATTCTCACAGACCATACAAAATGTTAAAGAGCTAAAATAAAATAGATTAAACAGACAATTAAGGAAGTGTGATTTATGTGACATGGAATGAATAAATAATTGCATACATGTGTCAGAAATAGACGCATACCAAATGGAGTGGAGGAGAGGAGGTGGCTCTGCCATTCTTCCTGAAACATGAAGGTGATGACGGGAAGCTAGAAACTCCCACCGCTCCACCTCTTGTTGTCATATTTTAGAAATTTTGTTAATAACCCTAGGATTTCTTATTATCGTAGTCTCTGCGTTTTTTCAATGACCACTCATTTATCTTCTCTTTTTTTTTTAATTATTATTTCACTTGCTCTTTATATGAGAAGAAAAACAGACTGATTGGAGGGCTAATCGTATACAAAATGGAAGAGAAGCAGCAGCGAGGAAAGAGAAAAGAGTCTTCTGATCCACACAATGTTTGGTAGAATACATGCCACTGATTTCTTTTATTGTTTCCTTTTCTTTTTCTTCTTGGACATATATGTATTTCACATGATGACAAGATCAAGATAATTGAAAGTTCAAACCCTAGGTCCCTAGTTGTCCACCATCCCTTGCCACTCGGTGGCTGTTGGCTATATTTACTTCCATATTTATCTTTTATATTTTTTAACCTAAGTAGCATAAAAACTCAAGTTACAGAGTATGCAATATCATCCAGAAGCATAAAAACTTTACAGAGTATGCAATATCATCCAGAAAGTATCCTTTACCGCCATATATATTACACAATATGCCCCTCTTACTAATTACCTCTATTTAAAGCATTTTGGATTGGAGCAGTGTAATGGCAGTCCAGCCATTGCTATAAAGAGTTGCAATGGCAGCGGGGAAGGGGTGGGGTTGTCTTTTTACTGGAATGCATTTGACATTTAATGGATGGTTGAGGAGAAAATGACCACTTCAAGTTTTGGTAAGGCTGTCCTGGGTGTCTGCTAGGTCCGTGCCCCCTTTATGAGGACACATGGCGCTTGAGCTGACCCGCCCTTACGCTGGGTCAGGCCTGAGCGCCATGTGGCGCTGGGGCTGACTTGTCCTTGCCCTGGCCCTGGCGTGAGCCAAGCCTGCTCCCCCTACGTGGGGACACTTGGTGCTTGGACCGCCTTGCCTAGGGCATTCAGCCGGACCCGCGTGCCACGTGACGAGACCTGACGCTTGGGTTGCCCTGCTTATGCGCTAGGACCACAAATAATAATAATTTTTAGTAATAATACTTCCAATGATAATAAAAATAATAATCTTTGTAACACAAATAACAATATTTTTTTTATATTAATACTTTGAACTACAATGAAAATAAATATTATTACTTTCAATTATAACAAAAATAAAACTATTTGTACCACAAATAATAATATTTTTGATATTAATGCTATAAACTATAATAGAAATAATAATATTTATAACACAAATAATAGTGTTTTTAATATTAATACCTTCAATTATAATAAAAATGATAATATTTATGGCACAAATAATAATAATAATAACTTTTAATTTTATCTTTCAATCAACTATATGATTTTTCTTTGGTAGTAATAACATGTTGGACCTGGACGGATCCACGCCCAACCCCATGTTTGGTCTGGATATGACCATTGCCAACTCTATGTTGGACCTGGACGCGTCCCCGTCCAACCCCATGTTGGACATGGACGCAACCGCGACCAACACCAGGTTGAGCGTGGACGCGTCCGCGCCCAACCACAAGTTGGACCTGGATGCATCCACGACAAACCCCATGTTGGACCTGGATGCGTCATCGACCAACCCCTTGTACAATATACTAAATCAGTGCCCCTCTTACTGTTTACCTAGACTTAAAGCACTATGGATTGGAGCAGTGTAATGGCAATCCAGCCCTTACCATAAAGAGTTGTAAGGGCAGCGGGGAAGGGGTGGGATTGTCTTTTTCACTGGGATTGCATTTAGCATTGAATAGATGGTTGGGGAGAAAATGGTAACTTTAAGTTTTGGTGGAGCTGCCCCGGGTGTCTGCCAAGCCCGCGCCCCCACGTGAGGACACCTGGCGCATAGGCTAACCTGCCATTGCACTAGGTTAGGCCTGAGCGCCACGTGGCGCTGGGGCTGGCTTGCCCTTGCCCTGGCGTGAGCCAAGCCCGCTCCCCCACGTGGGAACTCCTGGCGTTTGGGCTGCGCCTAAGGCGCACAGCCGAACCCGCACGTCACGTGGCGAGACCTGACACCTGAGCTGCCCTGCTAACCACAAATAATAATATTTTTAAGTATTAATAGTTTCAATGATAATAAAAATAATAATCTTTGTACCACAAATAACAATATCTTTTATATTAATACTTTGAACTACAATGAATATAAATATTATTACTTTCAATTGTAATAAAAATAAAAATATTTGTATCGCAAATAATAATATTTTTTATATTAATGCTTTGAACTATAATATAAACAGTAATATTTATAACACAAATAATAGTATTTTTAATATTAATATCTTCAATTATAATAAAAATGATAATATTTATGGCATAAATAATAATAATAACTTTTAATTTTATCTTTTAATCAACTATATGATTTTTCTTTGGTGGTAATAACATGTTGGACCTGGACGCATCCACGCCCAACCCCACGTTTGGTCTGGATGTGACCACTACCAACTCCATGTTGGACCTGGACGCGTCCCCGCCCAACCCTATGTTAGGTCTGGACGCGACCGCGACCAACTCCAGGTTGGGCGCGGACGCGAGTTGAACCTGGACGCATCCACTGCCAACTCCATGTTGGACCTGGACGCGTCCCCATCCAACCCTATGTTGGACCTGGACGCGCCCAACCACAAGTTGGACCTGGACGCATCCACGGCAAACCCCATGTTGGACCTGGATGCGTCCTCGACCAACCCCATGTACAATATACTAAAAGGGCTCAGTGCCTCTCTTACTGTTTACCTAGACTTAAAGCATTATGGATTGGAGTAATGTAATGGCAGCCCAGCCCTTGCCATAAAGAGTTGTAAGGGCAATGAGGAAGGGGTGGGGTTGTCTTTTTCACTAGGATTGCATTTAGCATTGAATGGATGGTTGGGGAGAAAATGGTCACTTTAAATTTTGGTGGGGCTGCCCGGGTGTCTGCCAAGCCCGCGCCCCCACGTGAGGACACCTGGCGCATAGGCTAACCTGCCATTGCGTTAGGTCAGGCCCGAGCGCCACGTGGCGCTGGGGCTGGCTTGCCCTTGCCCTGGCGTGAGCCAGGCCCGCTCCCCCATGTGGGGACTCCTGGCGTTTGGGTTGCCTTGCCTAAGGTGTGCAACCGAACCCGCACGTCACGTGGCGAGACCTGGCACCTAAGCTGCCCTGCTGACCACAAATAATAATATTTTTAAGTATTAATAGTTTCAATGATAATAAAAATAATAATCTTTGTACCACAAATAACAATATCTTTTATATTAATACTTTGAACTATGAAAATAAAGTTTATTACTTTCAATTGTAATAAAAATAAAAATATTTGTATCGCAAATAATAATATTTTTATATTAATGCTTTGAACTATAATAGAAACAGTAATATTTATAACACAAATAATAGTATTTTTAATATTAATACCTTCAATTATAATAAAAATGATAATATTTATGGCACAAATAATAATAATAACTTTTAATTTTATCTTTCAATCAACTATATGATTTTTCTTTGGTGGTAATAACATGTTGGACCTGGACGCATCCACGCCTAACCCCACGTTTGGTCTGCATGTGACCACTGCCAACTCCATGTTGGACCTGGACGCGTCCCTGCCCAACCCCATGTTAGGTCTGGACGCGACCGTGACCAACTCCAGGTTGGGCGTGGACGCTTCAGCGCCCAACCACAAGTTGGATCTGGACGCATCCACGACCAACCCCATGTTGGACCTGGATGCGTCCTCGGCCGACCCCATGTACAATATACTAAAAGGGCTCAGTGCCCCTCTTACTGTTTACCTAGACTTAAAGCACTATGGATTGGAGCAGTGTAATGGCAGCCAAGCCCTTGCCATAAAGAGTTGTAAGGGCAACGAGGAAGGGGTGGGGTTGTCTTTTTCACTAGGATTGCATTTAGCATTGAATGGATAGTTGGGGAGAAAATGGTCACTTCAAGTTTTGGTGGGGCTGCCCCGGGTGTCTGCCAAGCCCGCGCCCCCACGTGAGGACACCTGGTGCATAGGCTAACCTGCCATTGCGCTAGGTCAGGCCCGAGCACCACGTGGTGTTGGGGCTGGCTTGCCCTTGCCCTGGCATGAGCCAGGCCAACTCCCCCACGTGGAGACTCCTGGCGTTTTGGGCTACCTTGCCCAAGGCGTACAGCCGAACCCGCACGTCACGTGGCGAGACCTGGCGCCTGAGCTGCCCTGCTGACCACAAATAATAATATTTTTTAGTATTAATACTTTCAATGATAATAAAAATAATAATCTTTGTACCACAAATAACAATATCTTTTATATTAATACTTTGAACTACAATGAAAATAAATATTATTACTTTCAATTATAATAAAAATAAAAATATTTGTATCGCAAATAATAATATTTTTGATATTAATGCTTTGAACTATATTAGAAATAGTAATATTTATAATACAAATAATAGTATTTTTAATATTAATACCTTCAATTATAATAAAAATGATAATATTTATGGCACAAATAATAATAATAACTTTTAATTTTATCTTTCAATCAACCATATGGGTTTTATTTAGTGGTAATAACATGTTGGACTTGGACGCTTCCACGCCCAACCTCACGTTGGGTCTGGACACGTCCCCGCCCAACTGCATGTTGGACCTGGATGCGTCCACGCCCAACCCCATGTTGGGTCTGAAGGCGATCACGTCCAACTCCAGGTTTGGCGAGGACGCGCCCGCGCCCAATCCCACGTTAGGTCTGGATGCGACCACGACTAACTCCAGGTTAGGCGGGGACGCATCCGCGCCCAACCACAAGTAGGACCTGGACGCGTCCACGACCCACTCCAAGTTGGACCTGTACCCATCCATGTTGGACCTGGACGCGTCAACGCTCGACGCCATGTTGGACCTGTACCCATCCATGCCCAACCCCACGTTGGGTTTGCACACGTCTCATGCCAACCCCATGTTGGACCTGGACGCGACCGCGGCCAACCCTAGGTTGGTTGTGGACACGTCCGCAGCCAACCCCACATTGGACCTGGACGTGTCCGCGGCTAACCCCACGTTGGGTCTGGACGCGTCCCCGGCCAACCCCATATTGAGCTGGACGCGACCGCGGCCAACCCCATGTTGGACCTGGACGCGTCCCCGCCTAACCCCACGTTATGCTGGACACGTCCACGCCCAACCCCACGTTAGGTCTAGACGCAGCAATGTCCAACCCCACGTTAGACCTGGACGTGTCCACACCTAACCCCACGTTGGACCTAGACGCGACCGCGGCCAACCTTATGTTGGTCTGGACGCGTCCACGCCCAACCCCACATCGGTTTTCTTAATATAATAATGTGTTATAAATATTATTATTTCTCTTATAATTCAAAGTGTTCATATCAAAAATATTATTATTTGTGTTATAAATATTATTATTTTTATTATAACTCAAAGTAATGATATAAAAAATATTTTATTATTTGTGTTATAATCATCATTGGAATTCTTAATATAATTATTTATGTGATAAATATAAATATAAATATAATTATTTTTATTATAATTAATATTATTAATAAAATAATTAATAAATTTGAAAAAAATATTATTAATATTAAAAAAATATTATTTTTTATATTATAATTTTTACAGTATTTTTTATAACAATAAAAAGTAAACCCGGCGCGTGGCGAATATATATATATATATATAAAAGAAAACTCTTACGCTACAAAGACCATCATGACACAATCCCTGCTCTGGGCCCTCGGACACAAGTCTGTAGCCTCCCACGGTTGGCAATGCAGCCTTTCCTTTGCAGAAAAACTGCAGGATGATTTCCATCATCCAGTCTGAAACGCCCCTTGCGCCAAGGGCTAGCAACTTCTAAATCATAGGCCAAAATGGATCTGGATAGAATTCATATATAGAGAATGTACACCTTCTGCACTATTTATATACAAAAGAAGAACAAGAAGTCCTCATTAACTTAATTTCCTCTACTTATGGGGAAAAGGAGCTTTATAGTTCACTAAATTTTTCATATCAGAAAAACAAAATTTTCTGACAGTCCACAGCACGAAATTGTTCAATTTGCAAATTCTTACAAGAGGTTGATCACATGCATGGTGGTGCCTCCATGCATTTGATCTGTTGTTTCGATTGTCAAAAAAAGGAAGAGGTTAACTCATTTCAATAAATTTCATTGTTAATAAATAAAATCCGCATTACAACTTAAAAGCCTGGAAGCATTGCGCTGCTTTGTATACAAAAAAATAGGCAGAAGATGTTGCTTATGCTGAAGCAAACATTTGGAGCATCATAATCTAATGTCAAAATATTTCTAAGCATGCATCTTACTCCATCAATACTAATACGTGGCTAGATATATCTGGAAGCCAATAAAAAATAAATCTTGGAGTCTATTCACAGGCATGAAGAAAACCTTTTCCACTGATTTAGTACAATACCGATGATCTTTACCAACCAATCCACTGCAGCATGTTCCAGTTCAGGATGATCCAGGTTTCTTTGAGTTGGTTCTTTTTCTTGCTGCGGCAGAAACAGTGGACACACTTTTCTGCTTAAACTTTTGAACCATAGTGCAGGCCTGCATCAAAGAAGACACTTTCAGGGAAAACAATTTAAAAGCAAAATGGCTTCGACTTAGAAAACAATGGTCGAACGCCTCATACTGAAAACAACAAGTAAAGAATAAGAAATGTATTGTACAATGCTTGGCTTGTTACTATTTCAAGAATAAACCTTGTTATGAATCAACTTGAGAGTGTGCTTGATGTAGATATTTTCACATTTTCAATCAGGTTTGAAATATGCAACTGTTATTCCAATCTAACAGGAGCTTATATGAGAGGAAAATTATCCATAAAACTACGCAAATTGTGTGGATTTTGCTGGCTATCTTTAGCTACCAGCTAAGCAAGACCAATGGATGGTGTTTTTCCATGAATACCAACCAGTGCATTGGCCTCACAAATATCTGTTCATTGGTTAACAAAATCTAGTTACAGCAATGTGGAGCATAGCATCCTAATCATGAATGCAGTGCATGAGGATTTCATGGACCAATCCAATCACCAAATTACCCATCTGAATAATATAAAAGATGGGGAATGAAAAAATAACTTTTTTCTTTCCCAGTCCGATCATTACCTTTCTCACTCCAGATGTTAATCCCAAGCTTGAAAGGGCCTCACGATCCACACATTTCCAGGTCATATTTTCTCCGCTTTGCTTACTAAACAAGTCATTCATGTCACCTGCAAGCAAACAGAAACCAAGTGAAGGATGCAGATAATGGACAGGCAAGAGTGAGTAGCAATGTGTTTGAGTATCTTATAAATTAGTTCCGGACTATCTATAGTCTCAAGACATGTATAAGCCCTAAATGAATGAGACTGCCAAAAATCTTTGCCAAAATGGCTATTTATGTCATCCGGATATTATAGATTTAAGTATCAAGTATCACCATATGATTAACATATATTGATTCCATCATCAATCTCAACCATTCATTATCCAACAATGACACCAGAAATATTTTGAAATTTGAAGACTTGATGAAATAGTAATTGTAATGCAAACAACATTTGCAAACAAAAGAGGGAAGGGGAGTAGGAGGGTTCTCAAACCTTTAAGATGTACTATCAACAGTTCTACATAAACCTTAAGACGAATGTGAGTGAAAATGTGAATAAATTCTCCAATATCTTCCCTCAGAAGTACGCTACAGGTCTTCTGTGGGTCAAGTCTAAATGATTTTTTCAGAAAGCGATTCATTTCCTTTCTCCTTCTGGTCAAGTCAGCTTCTTTTCCCAGCATGACAGACGGGAACTCCCACAGTCCAGCAAGCAAACCTTCATCTGGCCTCTTTACGAGAAGAAATACACTACTGGATTGGTCTCCCTCAATTAGATCTTGCCTTCCAGTTATCTCCACAGCACAAACAGCAGAAAATTCATGCCTTTGCTTTAACTTTATGCTCTTAGCAGGATAATCTGTAATCAGAACTAACTTATCCAGCTTGGAGATTGTAAGTGCACGGCATTGGCCTGAAACAGGACATGAAGAACAGCTTGGGTTCACTGGAGTGCATAAGGTTGCACCAAGTTCCATCAGAGACTGATTGAAATCCCCAGGACGATGAGGATCAACTAGTTGAGCTGCTAGCTTCCTGACCACAAGGATTTTAAATGAACAACCATAACAAATGCAGAAATAATTTAAGTAGATGCCAGGTGCAGATTGACAGTTATGTACTATGAATACAAGTGTAAGCGACAGCAGTTTGCCAGATTGAAAGAGGAGAGCTAAAAACAATCTCTCTTGAAGGTATACTGAATTGTTAGAGAGAGGAACCAGGGGCACAATACATGCAGTTGCATGATCTACAGGGCACCAATTTTTTACCACATTAATCAGGTTGCATTGGAGATGATAATTTGTCCTGTTGTAAAACTAGTCCATCAAACTAGAATGGGCTAAAACCCTGAATTGAAGAAATAAATTGTAGAAAGCATAAAATCTCACCAAAATTTCTTGACTGTCACCTTGTCTTTTGGATTAGCTGAAATTGCCTTCAACCTAGCAAGTACCCTTATTACATTCCCATCAACCACTGGCACCACCTGACATAACATATCTTGAAAACTTCCCCTCGTATAATTCAAAAGGAAAAAACATAGAATATACTCACTTCTTTGAATGCTATTGAGGCAATTGCACCAGCTGTATAGTCTCCTATTCCGGGAACATTCCGTAGGGAAGAAACAATTTTTGGAAATCCATCTCCGCCAGCTACAATCATCTTGGCTCCCTAAAGCCAAAACAAAATGAAGCTAAAAATTGTTCACTATTGCTACAGAGGCTATATAAATGATTTCGAAGTGTAAAGCATAAAATCGTTTTTCTTCTATTTAAATTAGCCATCCACATTCTATTTAAGAGAAAACACATGTCCTTTTCTATCTCAACTCTTTTTTTTTCATTTCCATTTCAAGATCCCACCAATTGAAAAAAATCAGATCGAGGTTTCATTTCTTATTCAAAACTCGCATAGAGAACTAGGACCAATCACCAATGTAGTCATAAAAGCTCCTAAATTGCAAAAGAAGGCAATCTAAAAAGCCAATAGACATGCCAACAAAAAATAAGGCAAATAAAAATCATAATGGAAATTAATAGCTATAAAGTTTAATCCAGGGTGCATCAAATCCCAGGTGTCATCCCATTATCCTGAATACAGCTTCAAGGACCATTGGAGCAATAACATCAACTATACCAGAGAAACTCAACAGGTAATGATCACCAGTAAACATGATCACAAACATGACCATGATATCTAACTTCCCACTGCAGCTCAGAATGAAAAGGCACCACTCTATTTCTACAGGACCTCCACGGATAAACTCTAAAATTCCTACCCTAAACAATTAAGAGTGTATCAGGATTCAGAAGAACTCTCTCCTCAAATAATTCAGTTTCCTTACACAAGGCCCACAACATGGAGCAAATAAAACTTCACACAAGTTTTTAGAACCTGAGGGTGTCTGGGGAACGAAGATTTTCCATAATTAGCCAATTACATTAAGCATTGAAGAAAGCTTTTTAACCATCTAAATGAATGGAACATAGAAACTCTAAGACATACGCTTACAAACAGAAATTAAGCTAAAAAATCAAAGTTCCCACAAATCTAATATCAACTGAAATTACGTAATGGTAAAGCAACAGAAGAAGAGAAATACAAGCAAAAACTCAAAAAATACAAAACCAATTAACCAGAGGTTTACCTCCAACAGAAACCGTGCTCTCCTATAATACCCTAAACCAGCCCACATCTCATTCACTTCCTACATAAACAAGAAAAAATAAATCAATTAGTGATTTTAGACAAATAAGGCATTGAATTTATTTATAGTTAAAACGTGTAAAAACCTCAAGAGAAGCCTGGGCCAGATGGTGTAGAGTGGGCCATTTTAACATCCATCGATTGTAGTAATCAATCACAGTCTGAACTCTGGTCTGCTGCAACATAACTTCAGAAACCCACACCCCATACGCCCTCCTTTCTTCCTCTTCCTCTTCTTCTTCTTCTTTAAATGGGGTTTCTTTTGTTTGTGTTATTCTTCTCCAAGGAAGGTCTCTTTGGTTGTGGTCGTACCAGTCAAGCAATGAGGCTCTGATTTTCTGAGTTTCTTTGTCAGAGAACAGGTCTTCAATGTCAGCTACTACTTGTTTTTTAGATGAATGTTGACGCTGCTCCTTTGGTTTGGCTATGGCAGCATTTCTTTTCCTCTTACTTGGCTTCTCAATACCCTCCTCATCCATTGTTGTTGCTGTTGGGAGGTGGGGTTTTGTGCTCACTTTTTGTATGAGCCTGCTGCTCCTTGAAGAAGGTGCTTTCGAGAATTCGAATCGACCCACCCCGCGCCACCCACTCACTTTTGGGTTTGTGTTGCCAGACATGTGTGAAACCGAAGTCCAATGTTGCGATTTTTGCTGCCAAATTCTACTCGTTACTTCCCTTCTTACCTTTTTACTAGTCAAAAACTGTTTCCCGTTTACTTTTATTTCAGTTGTGAATATAATTAATATTATTTACTATTGTAACAGTTATTATTTTTAAAGTTTTTTTTATTTAAAAATATATTAAAATAATATTTTTTTATTTTTAAAAATTTATTTTGATATTAGTACATAAAATGATTTAAAAATACTAAAAAAAATTTAAAATAAAGAGAAAAATAAAAAAAATTTAATTTTTTTCAAAAATACAAAAACAAATGGGCTCTAATAGTTTGAGAAAAATCATAGTGCACCTAAAATGTACTTTTAACAATGAAACCACAATGTCTAGTAGGGTGAGTTGCAAGGGCTCGATTTCGATCGACCCCTGAATTATCTGATAGATAGATATATTTAACAAAATACATACAACATGGATATTTTATTGTGGTAATACACACATATTATTGTGCATTGTTATATTACAATTACTATTTTTCCCTTGAGTGGAAAAAAAGTGGTCTTGGTTGTGGGGGTGCTTTGGTCTTTTTCATTGGCTCATTGTTTATTAAAAGATTGTTATGGGCTATCTAAAACCTTAAAAAAGACAAAAAAAAAAAAAAACCGTTTGTGTTCGGGCGTATATTTGTACTTTCACACAGGTTTTTTGAGTAATTACCAAGGTCGATTGGGTGTTTTTGTATTTTCACGTTGACTTTTAAATTTCTTAAATGTTGATGCTGCGTGGGGTGATGTCCATGCTATTAGATAATGTGTTCGAGGCCACCCGGTAGCCAAACCTAACCTTCTGTTGTCTTTTTGGATGTGCCAATGTGTCCTCTTGCAAGAGGTGTGATGCATGATGGCGTATAATAATCGGATTGTTGCCGATGATCGTTTTTTTTTCCTTTACTTTCTCTCTCCTACCAGATAAAGTGCATGATTGTTCTCTTTGGTTTTGGTTTTTCGATTTCAATTCTCATTTTTTTTTACTTCTTATTTCATTCTTGTTCTTTTTATAGTTTTTTTTCAATTTAGTCCTTAAATTACAATTTCTCATATGTTTTTTTCATTTCGGTTCTTATTCTTTTTATTTTTATTTTTTTCTCGGCACTTCTGTTAAAGTTGTTTTTACTTTCAATTTCATCATTTAATCATAGTTTTTATTGTTTTTTCTTTTTTAAGTTTGACCCTTATTATTTTGATTTCTTTTCTCTTTCATTAAAGATATTTTTCAATTCAATTTAACCCTCCAATTTAACATTTTTGTTTGCCCTCTAATTATTATTTTTATTTTCACCCCTCATGTTTTTAGTTTATTTTACATGATTGATTTTTCTTCATAGTTTTATCTTTCGACATTTGATTTGTTAGAGATTCGACTTCGTATATTTTTATCATTTTGTATTAGTTTTTTTTTAAATATTGGTTTTGTGGTTATCTTCAAATTCTTTTCTATAAGTTTATCATGGTCTTATGACCTATATCATAAATTTTGCATCCCTTTTATTAATATAAGTTTTTTTTACAAAAACAATTATTTTGTTT
Source organism: Populus simonii (assembly GCA_007827005.2). Taxonomy (NCBI): domain Eukaryota; kingdom Viridiplantae; phylum Streptophyta; class Magnoliopsida; order Malpighiales; family Salicaceae; genus Populus; species Populus simonii. The sequence goes on from CM017477.2 coordinate 14,138,111, forward strand.
GTGTTTGATTTTTCAAGATATTATTCTAATTTATCTATAATTTTCTCTCATATACAAATGAACTTTATTTTTCAAAATATAAAATATTCATTTTTAAATAATATTTTTGATATGTTTGGCTTTGCGTACTAAGTTTTTTTTAGGTGTGGGTTTATTCAATCATTTTTATTTGTTTTTATCCTTTAGGTCACAAGTTTTTTTGGACGTGAGTTTATCTTTTATGATTTAAATAAATAAGTTCAGTAAAGACAAACGGGTAAATGTCTTATTTTGTATGATTGAATATATTGATCTACATTTGTCTCTCAATTTTTCAATTCTTTTTTGGTTGCTGTTATTCACTTATTTATTTACACAGATGATTATCAATTTATTTAATTAGATGCTTGCATAGACTTTTCAATTTACACTTTGAATCTTTTTTAATATAAAAAACATATTGAAATAGCCTGCATACTCTGTGTGTGTGTGCGCGCGCGCGCGTGTGTGAGAGAGAGAGAGCTAACTAGTGCACCATGTTACATTATTTAGCAAAAGGCCTTTTTATGGATGCTTTTGCTAGTATAATAATTTTTTTAATCAAGTAATGGGAAGATTATTTTTGCCTTTAATAAGAATAATTGAATAATAAAAAAAGAGTTATTAATGTTAACTCAATTTTTCTTTTTAATTTATGCATTTTATTTATTTATCTGCAAGGTTAATTCTAGTTGTTAATTACATCTGATTTTTGTTCTTATAAATGCATTATATAAATACAATTTATTTATCTAAGATTTAAGAAAAAATTAAAGATAAATAACAATAATCTCTTTAAAATATTATGAAATTCCATAAACAATCTAAACAATCAACTACTATTTTAAAAAATAAACTAAATAATTTAAAAAATAACCAAGAGTTTATTAATTAAAAATTAAATTTTATAAAATAAAAAACAAAGAAGAAGCCAAGCTCATGCGCTGAGCTTAATAAGGAAAAGTTGATGCCCATTTTTTTTTTAAAAAAAGAACGAAATGCCTTCTGTTCAATTCTATTTAATACAATGAACAACACGTCATGCACCTGGACAAACAATGAGTCATCTTTATGTATATTTTTTAGTCATCTCTAATGAATGAAAAATCAGAGTAAAAGTTTTTGGTCTTCACAACTCATTTTCATTTAAAACACCTCTTAAACACCATATAAAATTTAATAAAGATATTTTAGCCCTAAAATACCCTATAATCAGCATGTCTACACGATGACATGAGGTTATTTTTAAATTTTATTTTTATTGTATTTATAGTGATTAAAATAAATATTTATAAGAAATCAACCAATTTAAATTCTAAATTCTAAACGATTTTTTTTTCTTGAGTTGAAATTCCTCATTCTTATTCATGTGTTCCTTTTTTTTTTTGAACAAAAGCATATCTTTTTTTATGGGAAACATAGTTTAATGACAAAGAAATTAAAGTAAATATTTATAAAAATATCAAAGATTTAAATCAAAGTGAAAAAAATACATTTATTTAATCAAAACTTTATTTTCTTATCAATTTGTTTTCATTTTTATTTAGATAAAAACATGTTTTTATTATTAAAAGAATACTTTTAAAATAAAAACTCATCATCATTTGAAAAGAAAACTTCAAAAAAAAAAATACCTTTATAATTTTTACAAAACTGTATAAATAAATAAAAGGTTCATATATTCTTAATTTGAGAAGTAATATAAAAAATATACAATAAAAAGTAAAAAACATATGCATGGCCTAAAAAATAAAGCCTAGGTGTGTCTAGGCGCACAATGGAAGGCCCAAACGTGTCTGGACTTTTAAAAAAGGCCAAGCGCTGCAATTCTTGAAAGTCTAGGCTTATGCGCCTGCCTTGTTATAAAGCTCAAACACGACTGAACTTCTTTGTTTTTTTTTAACTTTATAGTCTTTTAGGTAGACGACATGTAGTTTGTTGGTACAAAGTCTAGCCACTAAAGGTCATTGAAAATCATGGTACAAGTATTTTAGACTAAAAACTCAAATTTCAACTATTTTTCACCAAAAAACTTTCGAAAAACATCATAAGAGCCCAAATAACCCCAATTCTAACATAAAACACCGTCTAATCAATTTAAAACTCAATCGAAAGTGGTTGATGAAAACTTTTTCTTATCCACTCATTTTTTTAATTTTCTCTCATCTTTTTCGACATTTAAGGACTAAAAGGTAAGAAAAATTAAATTTGAGATACATCACAGTGAGATCCATTTGTTTGGCCACACTGATTTTCGCAACACTAAATTATTGCTTCATGTACCACAAGAAGTTTTGAAGTTCCTTGGAACTTCTTGCCTCACCAAAAGACTTCAATTCAGGAACTTTAGGCTTAGATGTATTTGCCCCACTAAGAGTGTTTGTTATTGCCCGTTTCATAATGGCAATAGTTTCTTCGATAGCTTTCAACCGTTCACCTGATTATGCCGCAAGAGAAATGTACAAACTTTTAGCCCTTTCAACGTTTTTTGTAGTTTCCCTTAATGATTCAATGATAGAGCATTCTTCACCCTTTTCCTCTTGCCCTATCAAAATCTCAACACCAACTGTTCTCGAATAGCTACCATGATTTTAGGGTGCATGATCTTAGAACCAATCACGCTTCAATATCGTATGGGGTCGGATTTTTCTCGTCAAAATTTTCCAACCCCATGCTCTCGTGTTTGCCTAGCAACTAAGTGTTTCCCATCACCAAGATTTTTTCTCACACTCTTTCTTGTTACAAGACATGGAATACACAAGTAGAAAGGATGCAACATGTATAAGCACATAAGATATTACAAGAACAAATCTCAACCTTTCATTAACTCAAAAGGATATACACAAGTTCGTTAATATGTGTGCTATACACAATGGTTCTGCCTACCTATAGAACTTGCACTACATGCTACACAATAATATTTACAGCCTATATATTACAAAGTATAGTGGAAGTTACAATAGGAATCTATCCCTAAGTTCGTGCACATTTCATAACATATGTCCTTAATTCTGGCCATTTCTTTCCCATACAATAAACTACTAAAAACTATCATAAACTATCCCAAATTATCGTAACTCCCTTAACTTGCCTCACATAAACTAATTGTTGAACTATTAATACCCTTGCTGCCAATTCTATTATGCCTCAGCATGTTTTGGATTGTTCATCATCCAAGTTTGAGTTCATGTTGAACATCAACCTATGTCCTGTTGAATTGTTAGACGTACATTATTGCTGAATTTACCACTGCCCATACATACTGCCACTGTCTATGCATGTTTCCATCCATGTCAGTAGTGTTTTTCATCAAGTCTTGGACTATCTATCTCTAGACTTGTCGTCAACCCCTGTTGCCTATTATGTTGACTCTGCCAATTTCATCAATGTTATTGATTTCAATATTGTACCACTATGTCATTCCAACACTATTTTTATAAGTGTACCTTTGTTGAATTTAACCCTGTTACAAACCTCCCTTACCAGAAGTACCCCTACACCAAGTTTGCCCATTATCAGAGTTTTGTGTCACCCTCATATAACCTTTCGGTCTAGCCCATATCCAAATAGAATTTTGTCCATCAAATTTACGATGCCTAGGAAACCTTGATAGTCCCATCATTAACTACTTTATGAACAAAGTCGTGACTATATTCTTCTCTAAGGCTCTCTTTGTCTCTCAACTTAGTCAAATCAAACTTTAAGACCATCTCAAAGTATCGAAGACCAATTTATTGATCTCCATCTTTAACAAACCTCAGTTACAACACCATACTATCACCTACCTATGTGTCTGCTAAAATTATATGCGACTCCCCTAAATCACACATAACAATACTCATCTCCTTGGCAACCTTACATTTTAAGTTCATTCACCCACAAGTTATCTTCATGAAATTTAGATGCTTCCCACAACGTCTTAGATATCCTATTTTTCCCATGAACAACACTATATTACCCACTTTGAAGAATCAAATAAACCTCATAAATTCACCCAACTCTCTCAGCTATCTCACATGTAACCTACAAGTATAGAAATGAGCAACCATGTTTTGGTGATCAACATATCTTGTGCCAAAGTTCTTTGGTAAGTCTCAGCCTTGTCTAAGCATACACACATAACATCCCAGTATTGAATCTGTATGACTTGGTTTTCATACGCTATTGCTGTACCCAAGATACTTCCTCACCAATCATAAAATTTTATTGACATAATAGCTCTGTTGTCCAACCTTTGTCACAAGTTTCAACCACTGAAAATTCATGATATGATAGCCTAATAAAGGCATGCCATTTTGCTTCCATCACCATAAACCATCCGTCTTCACAATTCATAGAATAACCATAATTCTCTACTGCCTCCCTTCAAGACAATATGCCAAACAATCCTCATTGATTTGTTCAGCTCCTTAACCAAACCCCTTCCTCACTTGCAAAAAATTCTCCACGCTGAACAGTCTCATTGTCAAGTGCAGAACTCTCAAAATCCTCAACGCCATTGCCTTCCCCCACCAAAGCAGTGCACCAAACTATCCTCATCAATTTGTTTAATTCCTCAACCAAATCCTTAACTTGGTTGCTGAATTTTTCACCCCAAATAGTCCCCATCATCAAGGTGCAATGAATTCCCATCCCAGCATATCTGTTAGTCAAGATGCTTATACATATATTCTACCTCCTCGCCAATGTAGCACATTAAACCAAACCCTCGTATGGTTTAGTTCGGTTCCTCAACCAAATCCTTCTCGATTCGGTTACTGAATTCTTTATCTTGCATAATCCATCATCAAGATACTTCGAATCCCTAAAACATTATTTCCTTCATCCTAGCCCATTCGTTTGCCAAGATGCATACCATACATGTTCTGTTTCTGTCACTCCAATCTGTCTCAACATTGAAGTGCACAAAACAATCCTATATTATGCCCTACCCAAAGCAGTTAGCCAAGCAACATCTTCCACCACAAGGATTTTTTTTGACCAATTCTCACGTGATCCATTCCTCAATTCTATCTTCTTTACCCCGTATTGTCCATCGCCAAGGTTCCCTCCGAAGACATCAATTCTGCCTTTATCCTAGGTGGTCTGGCCAAACAACATCCTTCGTGAATAGTCTAGCCATATGACCAAGTCTCTTGACTTAACCACTAAATCTTGTTTCCATCACCTTGAATAGTCCATCATCAAGATACATAAAATCCTTAGATTTTGCCTCTACTAAAATAGAACATTCATACGCCAAATCTTTCACTGATTAGGTTGGCCACATAATTTTGTTAAGCCAAATGAAGTAAGTCTGCTTTTCATATGATTTTGTTAAACTATGTATCAAAGTGTTGCTAGAGCATTTGTTTAGCCAAATGACATAACCAAGAATTCGTATGCATCATACCTCGTTACACATGTCATTTTGTGCCCATCCCCTTCAGCAATTCTAACTTTCCAATACTTGGATCGCAAGTCTAGCTTTGTAAAGATGGAAGCCCCCTATAATTTGTCCATCATGTCTTGAATCAAAGGAATTGGATATTTATTTTTATTTATTTCTATCTTTTTTAGTGTCTGGTAGTCCATCTGTCTTCTTTTGAAACAAAACAAGAGTACTATAACGAGCCTTAAAAGGATGTATATATACAGTGTCAATCAACTAACCTAACTGCTTCCTTAATTCAACCAAATCTATAGGTGACATTCAGTAAAGGGTTGAGATGGTGGTTTCGCTCCTAACACCAACTCAATGCAATGTTCTACATCTCTCTTTGGTGGGAGTTTCTTCTACAGTCGAGACAACATCACATTCTTAAATTGCTAGAACACGTTAGTAAATTCTTTTGGTACCTTATCATAATAGTCTTTTTTCTCATCTACTACTATCACAAAAAATACTTTTCATGTTTTTATAATGCCTTCTAAATAGCAATGGTCAATATCAAGCTTTTTACTCTTTTAGTGGCATTCGTTATTGTGACATTGCAACATAGGACAAAACATGGGCAACCTTCACTTGTAATCATAACTCCATTTAGATATAACATTAAAACGATCTTGGATTTTCTTAATAAATCAAGACCAATAATGATACCATAATCATCTAAATTCATAACTAACATATCTTGCTTACCTCTTTATTGATCCAACATAATCGACACATCATAGGACATACTTGCAATCTTATATGTCTTAAAATTTACTACCTTTATGAAGGTGTGGCTATAACTCAATCCCAAACCAAAATCTTTCACCAATCGATCAGCTAAGAATATATGGGCTGCACCCGAATCTAGTATGGCATTAATTAGCTGCTTATTTACATCGATTTATACATAAATCAGACCTTTTACCACTGACTCCTCTTTTCGCAATGCATTAATCCTCATCAAGTCTTGATCAATAAGACTAGTTTCAGCAGCCGCATCCAATGATTCAGCTACTCAAAAATTAACACACGTATATGATTGACGTGAGTAACTACCCCTTCATCCTTATCATTATCTCTAACCCGAATAATATTTAGTTTCTCCCTTTTTGGACATTCCCTAGCAAAGTGAGGACCATCACAAATGAAGCAGTCAAATTTTGGTTTAGTACTTTTACCTTGTGCATCCATTAACTTAGTCTTGTCTTTATCCATGACAACCTTCGATGCACCCCCACCAGACTTCTTCTTTTCTTCCTTGTCATTTACCTTAGAATTAAAGAAGGTTGACACATAAAAATCTCTAGTAGTTGATTTAAAATCAACCAAGTTGTCCATAACAGCGATAATAGAGGACAAATCTTTTACCTTTTGTTGTCTTAATTCTGTTTGTGCCTAAAGTTAGATTCTAGACATAAAGTTGAATAACAAGTCCTCCCCGAACATATTCTTGATGTCAAGAATCAAAGAACTGAAAGATTTAACATACATAAGAATTGACCTGTCATATTTGAGCCTTTTCAATTTCTTCCGTACAATCCAAGACATGTTGTTTAGAAGGAATTGCTTTTTTAGCTTTGGCTTTAGATGATCCTACATCTCAATCTTGGGACGTCCAACACTTAAATCCTCTTTGGTTCTTGTCCTCCATCAAAGTTTAGCATCACCCATTAGATACACCATAGTGGGATCCATTTATTCAGACACGCTGATCTTCACAATAATAATGTATTGCTCTATGTCCCAAAAGAGATTTTTAGGTTCCTTTAAACTTTTTGCCCCACCCAAAGACTTTGGTTTGGTCACTTTAGGCTTATATGTACTTACCTTACTAGGAGTGTTTGTTACTACTCGTTTCATTATGACAATAGTTTCTTCATTAGGTTTCAATAATTCACTCAATTTTGTCGCAGGAGAAATGTATAATCTTTTAACCATTTTGGTGCTTTTCGTAGCTTTCCTTAATCGATCAATGATAGAGTGTTTTTCACCCTCTTCCTCTTGTTATATCCAAGTCTCAAGACACACCAACTGTTCCTAAATAGCTTTGAAGACTTTAGGTTGCACGATCTTAGAACCAACTGCGCTCTGATACTACTTGTCACAAGGTTAATTTTTTCACCCCAAAATTCAGCCCTATATAGTAGTTTAGTCCCAACTAAACTAAGTTTTAACTCATCATTTCATTCATGTTTCCCTACAACTATGTGTTTTGCTCGCTTATAGAGGTTCACACAATTGACTTGTTATAAGCAAATAACCAACACATGTATGAAAAGCACACAATAAATATAGAAAAATCTCCCAACCTTTATTAATCTCGTAAATAAAAGATTTACACAATACAAGTGTGTGTATTATACACAAATATTGCATGCTACACAACTAAAGCTTTCTAACCTATTTATAGACAAAGATATGTGAATTACAAGGCACAACTATCATCAATATTTTTCAAGACATAGTAGGGTATTTTCTCCCTCATGTTCTCTATTAACTTAGCAGCCTATTTTCCAGCAAGTGTTGGGCAGTTTCTCTCCCATGTTCCCATAACTTTAGTGGATTATAGAGCAATCCCATCTCTACCCCATGTTCAGCCATCTATCCATCATGATCTGGATGTTTATAACTGCTATAACTAACCCACAATCCGTATGTCTAAATGCCAGCCCCTACTTCTAGTTTTTGTTATGTTTATTACCAGCTTAAAAGGTTCATGATCCAAGCCCCACGTTCATTCCAAGTCAAGAACCCAATAACTTACACAAACCAATGCACGTTGCCTGTTGAATTTATCGTTGCCTATGCAAGGCTATCACTGTTTATCACTGTTGAATTCTAGGCAATGTGCATTCATTAGCATATCCCCGTGCCTAGACCTCTAACAAATTATCCCCACCAGAAGAGTTTGACGTCCTCATCAAAATAAAGATAGGGTTATTCATGCACTTTGTCTTTGAACTGCCATAAATTGGTGTTATTTTCCCACGAAACCTCCAACCTTTTCTCTCATTTTACTATAAACTCAGTTTGTCAATTCTTCCTATGCTAGCTGAGCTAACGATAATCCATGATCTTGACAATACCATTGTCAAATTGTTTGTGAATCGTTGGAGGAGCTCTTTGCAACTTACTTTCTTCTAAATCCTCTTGGTCTTTATGGAAATGTCTAAAATAGCTTACATGAAAAGTTGGATGAAGCTTTAGTCATTATGGCAACTTCAATCTATAGGAAACAACCCTTACTTTTTTCATGATTTTGAAAAGTCCATCATATCTCAGCACCAACCCTCGATGCTTTGACTTCCCTATAATGTTTTTCTAGATTTATAGAGTTAATTTGAGCAAAAATTTATCACCCTCACTGAATTCTAGTAGCCTTCGTTTCTGGTCAACATACTTCAACATCCTTTTTCTTTCCTTATGCAAGCTATCTTGGGCTTGCTCATACAATTTTTGTTTTTCCATTGCAAACCTATATGCAGTTAGACTTTCCCACTAGATTTTTGCACAATAATCTCGGTAGGATTTTAGGGTTGTGTCCTCAAAACTAACTCAAATGGGCTTACTTATGTTGCTGAGAACTTTTAAAGATTGTAGCAAAATTGCACACTATCCAACAATTTCAACCAATTTCGTAACATTGCCATCATGAAGTGTCTCAAATATTCCTCAAGTAAAGCATTTATCTTTTTTGTCTGCCCATCGGTTTGCGAATGATTGACAATAGAAAACTTCAGTCTTGTCCTTATCATGTTAAACAATGTTGTCCATAATCTGTTTGTGAATCACACATCATGATCACTAACAAAATCAGAAGGCACTTTAAAATACTTTACCACATTTTAATATAACAACCCAACAACAATCTTAATTGTACATACTATCGAGGTAACCACAAACACTACATAGTTGGTGAATCTGTTCATGACAACCATGACGGTGTTTATGCCATCCACCTTCAGAAACCTAACAATGAAGTCCATTGAAATTGATACCCAAGGTTTGTTTGAAATCAGCCATGGCTGTAACAAGCTTGCCTCTTACTATCATAAGGTTTTGTCTTACTAACACACTAGATAAGTCTTGATGTAAAGTTCTATATCGCCATCCATCTTTTATCAATAATAAGTCTAGGATAAAAGGGCAAGCATCATCTCTCAACCTAGATGTCCAACCCATTGCAGGTCATGAGTCTTCATCATCAAATATTTTCACAGCTTCCTTTTTGGCACAAAGATCCGACCTTTTTTTGCACAAAGTAGGTCGTGTCCCAACCAATATCTTTGTATTGTCTCTTCTTATACAAAATCAACCAACTTTTTATACGTTGCATCTTCCCCAACAACTTGGCAAAGTCGATCTAGCATGTCCGACTCCAACTAAATAATAGCAAAAATTGTAGCAATTACCTCGTGTCTACTGAGTGCATTCGCAACTTGATTATACCTCTTTGGTTTTTTTCCCATACAAAGTCATATTCAACCAAGAATTATTGCCACTAAGCTTATTGTTGTGACAACTTCTTTTATCTTAAAGAAGGTGCAACGTTATTGGTCTTGATAATGAACCTTAATCCCAACAAGTATACTCTCTATACACAAAAGTAGTGTACTACTATTGTCGTTTCTTTATTAAAGATCGAGTATTTATGTTCAACATCATTCAACTTCTAACTCTAAAAAACAATCAAATGTCCCTCTTTTACCAGTACTCCCCCAATGGCCTTATCTGAAGCATCAACATGGACTTCGAATGGCTTCTCAAAATCAAGTAACCCTAAGATTGGAGTCGATGCTACTGCTGTCTTTAGTTTTTCAAAAGCTAGTTGGTAAATCACTTGACCATTCTCATCTTTTATTTTTTTTTAGAACATCTAAAAGAGGAGTTGTTTTCTTGTTGTAACCCTCAATAAATCACCTGTAATCGTCTACAAGCCCCCAAAAAGGATCTTAACTCTAGGATAGTTTTTGGTGCTAACCATTCAATGAAGGCTTGAATCTTGCATTAATCCATCTTTACCGGTCCTCCCCAATTAAGTGGCCTAGAAACATAATCTCAGACTTTACAAACTCATATTTTTCTCTCTTTAGAAACAATTCATGTTCCCTCAATCTATTCAAGACTTTCAAAAGATGAATTACATGATCTCACATCCCCTTACTATAAATTACAATATCGTCTAAATAGACAACAACAAAACTGTCTAAGAAATCATACAGGGCATCATTCATAAGATTACAAAATGTTGTTGCAACATTTGTTAATCCAAACGGCATAACCAAGAATTTGTATACATCATACCTCATTATACATATTGTTTTGTGCTCATCCCCTTTAACAATTCTGACTTGCTAATACTCGGATTGCGAGTCTAGCTTTGTAAAGATAGAAGCCCTACATAATTTGTCCATCAAGTCTTGAATCAAAGGAACTATATATTTATTTTTAATTGTCACCTTGTTTAGTGTACAATGGTCCACACACATGCAAAGACTCTCATCCACCTTTTTTTAAACAAAATTGGAGCACCGTAAGGAGCCTTGGAAGGACGAACATATCCAGCGTCAATCAACTCTCTCAACTTCTTCCTTAATTTTACCAACTCCATAGATGACATTTGGTAAAGGGTTGGGATGATGGCTTCACTCCTAACACCAACTCAATGCGATGATCTATAACCTTTCTTGGTGGAAGTTTCTTTGGCAGCTAAGGCAACATCACATCCTCAAATTGTTGCAACATATTAACAATTTCTTTCAATACCTCATCACAACAGTCCGTTTTCTCATTTATTACTGTTGCAAGAAACACTTCCCCACCTTTTCGTAATGTCTTCTCAATAGCAATGGATGAGATCAAGCTTTTTCCACTCTTAGTGACATTCGTTGTTGTGATATTTGTGTATTTTATGAAGATCCAACAACCAAGAAAAAAAGATGAGATAAAGTAATGTGTCAAGAGAGAGAAATAAGGGAAGAAAAAAATGAAAGAAAAAAGGGTCATCGGGAACACAACAGGACTCTATTTTCAATACATCTAGTACCATTAGAAAAATCTTGACGAGAAGATTTTAACTAGGAAAGAATTATGGAAAAACACTAAATACCCAGTTTTGAAGGAATTATGGAGAAGTGGGCATGGACACGTGGCGAAAGTGGATACAAGAAAAACCGAGAGACTTTGATCGGAAAATAACGAACTAACCTTAATACTAGTGGCTAGTGGCTACTCTCCTAGCATAATGGAAAGCATGAGTAACTGCCATGTAAGCTGACGTGGCAGGCACCCAACGGACCATAAGCCACACAATCTTTATTTAGTCTGTTTGGAAGTATGGTTGCGGTTGCTTTTCAAAGTGTTTTTCACTCAGAAATGTATCAAAATAATATATTTTTTTATTTTTTAAAAATTATTTTTGATATCAGGGCATTAAAATGATTTAAAAACATCAAAAAATATTAATTTGAAATAAAAAAATTAAAATTTTTTAAAAATATTTTTAAAACACAAAAATAAAACAGGTCCTTATAAAAGGACACAAAACATCCATCCCTCCATGGCTCCGAGGAGGAAGTAAACAAATAACAACGACAACATGAAAATTAGTAAACAAATCAAATATTATTTATAACGGTAGTGAAACAGTAATTTTTTTTATAAAAAATAACTGACTACTGAGTATTATTACAACGCGTTAATGTCCATAAAAAGAAACATTATTAAGGCCCCGTTTATTTGCTGGAAAGTAGTTTCCTTTTGGAAAATAAATTATGGGAAAGTGAATTACTTTATGATGTTTGGTAGTGTAATGAAAAATAAGTTGAAAAACAATTTCCAGTGTTTGGTTATGTCATGGAAAATGATATGGAAAATAACTTATTAATATTTTATTTTTCTCAAGTTTATTAAAATAATAAGGAACAAATCTTACAAATTAAATAGTTGAATGAGAATGAAATTGAAAAAAAATATAATTTCATAAATTATCTCAAATAAAATAAATAATAATCAAAATAATAGAGATCAAATCTAAAAAATTAAAAAAAATAAAAGATGAAGAAATTAAAATAATAATAATCAACATTTCATAAATTATTTCAAATAAAATAAGTAACAATTAAAAGAATGAGGATCAAATTTGATATATAAAAAATTTCAATAAAAAAATGATAAGGAAAAAGCAAATAGCAATTATAAAAATAAGGACTAAAGTTAATATAAAAATTAAATTTTAAGAGATGAAATTGAAAAATAAATATTCGAAACAAAATATATATAACAATCAAAAGTTTAAGGATCAAATTTGATATAATCAGCAAATAATGACATTTCTAAATTTTTCACAACTTCCTGAAAGTGTTTTCTGCTTAAATTTTTCAGGAAAACACTTTCCTGAAAACCAAGCCAAATTTTTCTTTGACTGGAAAGTATTTTTCGTTGACCAACTTTTCTGACGGCAAACAAATACATGAAAGTTTGGAAAGTGATTTCTCAGAAACCACTTTCCAGAAAACAAACACAGCAAAAAAGAAAAATATTTTCCTGAAAACAAAGTTAATTTTTTTTGATTGAAAAATGTTTTTTGTTGACTAAAAAGTGTTTTTTTTTATTAAAAAGTATTTTTTATTGATTAATTTTTTTAATAATAAATAAATATAAAAAAGTTTGAAAAGTAATTTTAACATGCCATAAACGCTAATCTGACGAGGATTGTTGATGTGACGCTGTTTTTAATGTTTATCACTCAATAATTAAATAATTTTATGATAATTTTTTCCTTGTCCACGATTATAATGAAAGATACTATTAGCTATACTTATTTATAAATTGATACTCCTAAAATTAAGAGCAGAGTTTCTTCTTCTTCTTCTTCTTCTGAGAAATAGAGAGAAGAAAATGGAGGTAGGGTTCTTGGGGTTAGGGATAATGGGAAAGGCCATGTCCATGAATTTACTTAAAAATGGCTTCAAGGTCACTGTCTGGAACAGGACGCTCTCCAAGGTACCCACCTTTTGTCCTCTACTACTACCCTTAGTTTTGCAAAAAAAATTCTCTCTTTTTTTTCCTGTTCTTGGGATCTGATTTATGTGTTTTTATGTACTGTGAAAGTACTTGTGATTAATGTGGTAAATAAGGTTCTATGTACTTAATGGACAGTAGTTAACTAGATAAACATGCTGCTTTAGTATTATTTTTGTGTTCTTGCTTAATTGATGACTAAAAGTTTGGTTGCTGTAACTGCAGTGTAATGAACTGGTGGAGTTTGGTGCATCAATTGGAGAAACCCCTGCACAAGTAGTCAAGAAATGCAGGCTTACTATTGCTATGTTGTCGGATCCTGCCGCGGCTCTTTCGGTCTGTAATTTTACCAAAATGTTTTAGCTTTTGGTTTTTGTTGAATACTTCCCTTTTTGTGGAAATTATTATGAATAATGATTTCTGAATGCCGGGTAATTTGACTCTTCTTACTGAAATCCCTTTGTTTAGGTGGTTTTTAATAAAGATGGTGTACTTGAGCAAATTGACAGCGGAAAAGGTTATATTGACATGTCCACGGTTGATCCAGAAACATCTTCCAAGATCAGCCAGGTTCTAATTGGATGATAATGCTACTATTTACTGTCAATCCTTTCTTGTGTTTGGTAGAATGTCAATGAATTTTTATGGAAACTGTCATATGCTATGCTTAGAGATTTCCAATTTGGTGATGGTTAGTCCAAGAGGAAATGATACTCCATTAATTTTCGAAAGAGATGAGATGAGTGAACTGCATCTAACATCAATAATTTGGGAATTGTTGAGGCGTGCTAAAAAAAAACAATAGGAATAGCTCTCGTTATGCTCTTGGTGTATCTTCCTTATACTGCCCTTGGTTGAAACTTTGAAGGGTAGATTAAAGGATTGTTAACTGATCATAACACTCTAGCAATTGTTGGATATTTCTTTTTAGGCTAATATCCTAATATGAATTTGGACTTTGTTCGAGGAAGGAAAAGAAAAGAATTTTAAAAGTACAATGTGTTTAGAAGATGTCATGTTACTAATGTGTGGACTTAGGATGCATAAATCCAAAGCTTTGGAGACCTTCCCCTTTATAATTATCTGTTCTACTCCTGTTTTCATTACTGAAGACTGCAAAACATCTGGCGATGGTTTCTTTTCTTATGAGCAAGATATTGGTTTCCACTTTTTTATAAATTACTAAGCCATGCGGCTTATATCTACAGGCAATTACATCAAAGGGCGGTGCTTTCCTTGAGGCTCCTGTGTCAGGTAGCAAGCAGCCTGCAGAAACTGGTCAACTTGTAATCCTTGCTGCTGGGGATAAGGTCAATTAGTGAATTGTTTTATGATTGAGCTGTTTCTTGCTATCTGATATATTTGCATGTTTGCTGAACTATTCCTTTGAAATATCAGAGGCAGTAAAATCAACCCCCATTTCTGCACAGGCTATTGCCATTTATTTGCATACATAGATGACCAAGTTGTATCTCTTAAATAAATAACTTCCAACTGTGGATTCATCTGATTTTGGACAACATCTCGGGCATATTTCATCCAACATGTTGAGATATAGATATAAATTGAATGTAGAAAGGTATAAATGGATGGAGTTTTACATGACTGTCATCTTGTCCTGTAGTTATTTCCACCTGTTACTTTTGCATGAATAGATTGATACTCTAATTGATCTTTTATTGCCACTTAGATGGGAAAGTTGCTATCAGAATTATCACTGCTATAAATTGGTTTCATATGTACAATTCTGCAGCATCATGTCTTAATAAATAGTTTGAAGCCGTTGATTGGACTGTGCTAATGTACAATCTAGTAGTTGTTCAGAAATGGTGTTGCATGCGACATAAATTTACTATTAAACTTTACTCTTAACACTGACGGATGTTGTAATTCCTTCCCGAGGTTTGTAAAATGACAATATAGGGTCGTGTGGGATATGCAAAGGATTCATTTGCTTCTGTTGTTAAGAAAGACAATTTTGATAATACAACTATGTAATGCAGACGTCTTGATATCTACATTGATGTGAGGAACAAAAGTATGTTTCTGTATGCATCTGTTGTTTACTGCTGCTTACAATTTATAATTTTAGGGGTTGTATGAGGAATCAATTCCAGCTTTTGATGTTTTGGGGAAGAAGTCTTTCTTCTTGGGGCAAGTCGGAAATGGAGCAAAAATGAAACTTGTGGTCAACATGATAATGGGCAGGTAAAGATTGCTTTTATCATTGAGGCAAATATAACTAATATATAGTTGCTTCTATATCAGCAGTATTTAAATGTCAATGTATATATGAGAAACCAATTTTAACCTTGCATTTTGCATGTTAGAAGTGAATATTTATTGTGATCAGAGCTGGCACAATAAACTCTACACTCCGACTGAGTATTTGTTGCAGCATAATGTGCATTTGCCATATGTTGAAGTGTTGATGCTCTCAATGTTGGATATAGATTATGATCGCTCGTGTTTTGCAGTATGATGAATGCATTTTCAGAGGGACTGGTGCTGTCAGAAAGGAGTGGACTCAACCCACATGATCTTCTTGATATCTTGGTGAGATAGGAAACAAGAAATTTCATGTGACTTGTGTTGGATTAGTGTCCAAGTCTTAATGAGCTACTTTTCTGGCAGGATCTTGGTGCAATAGCTAATCCAATGTTCAGGGGAAAAGGACCAGCTATGCTCAAGAGTAATCACTCCCCTGCATTTCCTCTGAAACATCAGCAAAAGGACATGCGGTTGGCTCTAGCTCTTGGGGATGAAAATGCTGTGTCAATGCCAGTAGCAGCGGCAGCAAATGAGGTTACACTCCTTTCATCTTAGTTATCTTTTTCAAACAAGTTGTTTGGTTCTGGTGTTAAAAAGCATATGATTTAGTATGATCAGTGAATTTTAAAAAGATGACACCCAAGAACTGGTACTGGATCATTTCAAACAAACTGAACAAGAAAGATCAACATGTGTATAGTTTTTGAATTGCAAAAATGATAATTCCAACTTGACTATGAGCTACTGTTTCTTTTTGTCTGCATAAGATAGTTGGATAACTTTGTAGCTGTAACTTTTTCAGATATTTTTCTGCCCTTGCCAATTAGTTCATTGCCATCTATTTTGTTTTTTATCCCACGGGGAAGTGTGGTTTTGAATAAACCGTGCAAGTAGTTCTACAATTGTCTTTATGACCAGGCAACCTCTCATATTTAGATTTGCTGAAGTTTTCAATTCATACTGATTTGCTGTAAGATCTTTATGAGTTTCTTGCTCATGTTAGCTCTGGATGGTCAAGTTAGGTCTTGTTGTCTGCTAGCACTAGGATTGATCCGGTACTTTGAGAATAATTATTGAATTTCATGGTGGTGGTTTTGTTGTTGCACGGAGCTAGGAGGGTTACCTCTGATTATGATAGATTGCAGATTTGAAACATCCTTCATGAATATACTAGATGTATAGAACAGTCATGGAAATAAGCTTCTGTGAGTTATTGAGTTCTTTCCCCTCCGGCCTTGCTAATCATCAGTGAATGTTGTTTTGGAGTCTGTTTGATATGGATTGATATTGATGCGCATTCTTGTGTCAGTTTAGAAAAGCAAATGTCAGTAACTGTTGAAAGTAGAAACGAGTAGCTTCGGATAATTGAACCCAAACTCAGCAATTGCATTTGTTTGCAGTCTTTCAAGAAGGCCAGAAGCATGGGATTGGGGGACCTAGACTTTTCAGCTGTGCATGAGATTCTGAAGATGACCAAGGATTAATCACTCCTTGATAGTTCACATGACATTGATTCAAAACACAATGCGCAGCTCGGACTTGGTTTGCAGCCCTGGAAGTTGTAGCCTAGTTCATCAATCACAAGCTAGATGATGAAGCTCCTTTAATGAATGAATTATTGACTTCAATTTTTGTTCTGTTTTTTTTTTTTTTCATTTCTTTCACCAGAACTCTTTGGCCGTGAAAATAAACATAATTTGCTTGGCAGGATAAACAGCAAACTTTCTACTTGAACATACACTTGGCTTGTGTAGCAACAAACCAATTCCAATATAGAATTATAGAATCAAAACGCTATGGTTAATAATTTCCCACAATTGCATGAAGGCATAATAACAGAGAGAAATATAGGGCAGAGGAAAGCGGATCATATGCTCGAATAAAGAAGTTGAATAACTTTTTGACAATTTTATTTTCCATGCCAAAAGTCGACTGTCAGGTATACATGGACAAAACTTGATTCCTTCATACCAGAAGTAGAAAGGAGCAAAACCTTCACTACAAGAAACATGGGAAATGAGCTTCTTATTTTGCTGCTAAAAGGGGGCATTGTAAAGATATGAACGAAACTAGACTTTGATATATATATATTTATAAAACTATTCAATGCTGTACAACATCTAATCACTCGGACTGCACTAGTACAGCAACGGTCAAAGAATGCAAAAAGTCAAACATTGACTCTACAAAAGACATTGATTGCCTTCATCCCTTCCACTTGGACCTAAAAGTGCATCCCAACGATTCTCCTCGTAGCCAAAACCTGCAAACCATGCATTGATGACTAGTGCGATGGCCATATTAACCCTTGATGTTTTCCAGGTGCAGATTGAGGGCCCACTTGCACAACCTCAATATCAAACCTGGGTATATTGCTGGGAAGTGTAGTTACCTGCAGAGAAGCATTTCCTGACGTCAATGAAACAAGAATGGCCACAAACAAAGTTAATGTCTTTTAGAGGTGGCAATCAGTAGTCCTAACATATATAGTGCCCGTTTATGACAAATGCCTCTGGTTTTTGCAAGTAGAAGAAAATAATTTTGCAAAAGATGCTAATTTCCACAGATTTTTATTTTTCTGACTTACTAAATAAATTAAAAGGAGTTTTATATTAAAGACAAGAAAATATATAAAAGACACTACTGGCATCGTAATAAAGCACCAACAATCCACTTAGCATGAATTCGGTTGTTTCTGTGAAATCAAAGTTACAAGAAAATGCAATTCTAGTTTTCATCAAAGATAAAATAAGAGATGAATCTTTTCTACTGCCTGGACTTTATCTACACAAAAATAAGAATTATAATAATAATAAAAAAATCCCAGCAGTTAAGCTTGATATATTTCAACACCATTAATGAACGAATGTGTTCACAATAAGAACATGCCCGTACCTTTGTTCTTGGCTTCCTGCTTGTTTTCACATCAAGTCTTTTCCAAATATGGAGCAATTAATTCATCCAACTTCATCAACCAAAGTGCAAGTGCAGATGATGTTTGAGGCATAGTAGGAAAGCATGTGATGATTTCTTCCATGTAAGTACTGGAACCTTGAGCAAGATTGCATTGACACAGCCAATCCTCATTAATTGCAGCAACAAAATCAGCAACTACCTGAAAGGCAAATTAAGATACTCTTTCAGAAAATCATGCTACTCTGGTTGGCTTCAGGAAAACAGAGTTAAACCCAGAGTCATTTGTGCTTCTTTGAGCACAAAATGTAGAGGACAAGAAAATAAAACCTGCAAAAGTTCAGCCAAAGAAGATGTGCGTCTAAGCCGTCTGACCCATAACCTATGAGCAGATTTTGTCCAGGCACCCACCAAGGCATCTTCCGGCATAACGGTCTGTATGATGGGGGCAATTTATTGGAAAATAGATGTTAGATGAATAAGAGTTTCTGCCACAGAAACGTCCACATGCAAGAGTTTACCTCATACATATACCTCACCACACCTTCTCATTATCTTAATCTCACTCATTTCTTTGTGTGTGCCTGTGAATTTGCCATGATATGCGTGTTTCTAATAAAATTCACATACAACCACAAATTAAGGACAAATAGAATGATGAAACACCACACCTGCCTAAGAAACTTCCTACGTCTTGGAGGCTGACCAACCAAAATACAAGCGAACTAGTTGTCAAATGTCAGCACATCATCCATGGATCAGAATGATTACTACAAGAAAAAAATTACCTGACCAGGCGCGTGCTACTCTTTAGAAGTCAATGGGTCTGGAGGACTCAAAAGCAGAGCTCGATTGACTTTTAAACAGAATTAAAGAGGATGATACAGGTGAAACTCAATGCTGCATTAGAGGTGCTAGTACAAAAATATGCTTCTAATTCTTCCTCCTAAATTTTAGCAATTTAAAAAATAGTATGACAGTGATGTCTTACTGTCTGGTATGTTTAACACACAAACACAGTGAGATATACATGCAAGCAAAAACAAGCACATGCCAGCCAAATCATGCATAAATGAAATTGTATTGGGACAGAGATAAACCATAAGAGCATACCTCAATTGCATAAACTGCAGCTTTCAGTGATTGCAACTTTGATGAGAGAACTTTATGCTTTGGACACATCACATTGTCCTCTTTCTGTCTACAAGTAGCTGAATGGATGGCATATCTTTCCTCGAGATCAAAATCAAGCTCAAATGTTGTATGACAGATCTTGCAATGCTTCTCATCTCTCCAGTACAAGTCATGACAAGTTTCACATCTTCTAAGTGATTCAAGATATGACCTTTTACTTCGTTTTACTGCATTTAGATCACAGTAAAAGCAATTCCATATCCAGGTATCAAACTGTCGGAGACGGTTCCATTTCTGGTTTTCTTCTTTCCCCTTCTTTCCTGTTTCAAGAACTATTGCACTCATTGGCGGCAAAGAATCATTTGCAATGTCAGTAAGGGTTAGGTTGTTGTCTACATCAGACACTGGAGAAGAACTGTCTTCTCTAACTGTTTCCAGCTCAGACTGGTCTGATTGTGTGAAGTACCCAACTCCACAATCATTTACCATCTTACTTGACATTTCTTGGCAGAGAAAAGCTTCCCTTTTCTCCAAGGATTCAATTAGGAGGGCCTCCCGTCTTCCTCTGTCGTCTAAAACTGACAATAAGGCACGCAAAGCCTGTACTTGGAATAAGCAAATGCAAAGAAGAGGTGGTTGGAGATATATTTCAATAATACCATAAACAAAGCATGCAATCACTTTCTACAAACATGTGCAATCCAAGGCACAAAATTAAAAAAATTAGCAATCAGTAAATATCAAGACAAAGGCTGAGAAGTCTACCTCTTCAGTATCAATCACTTCCCAGTGACCGTCTTCAGAAGATTCAAAATAGACTCTCTTATGGCCGGGGTCATATGAGTTACATGGGCCCAAGAAAAGCCAGTACCTATTGTACCTACGATCAGACCCTAAAAAGATGGATTGCATTGGGTGCAAATTGATC
The DNA here is from genome assembly GCA_007827005.2 of Populus simonii. Taxonomy (NCBI): domain Eukaryota; kingdom Viridiplantae; phylum Streptophyta; class Magnoliopsida; order Malpighiales; family Salicaceae; genus Populus; species Populus simonii. Next base: position 14,158,813 of record CM017477.2, read on the forward strand.
TCAAGTCCCATCCCTTCTGTCTCTTTCTCTTTGCCAGAAAGTTTATCCTTGCCATCTAACTTTGAGAATAACACTGAAGAATCAACAGGGAAAAACTTGGATGATGTGTACGCTTCTTTTGTGTCATTTATTTGCCCAGCATGGACCCAAGATGGCCTGGGCACGTTATCTTTCGTTGATGATGATCTTTTTATTTTTGCTCCGGAACCATGGTGGTATATGTTAGGAACAGATTCAACTGTAGGTTTTGCTAGATCCTACGGGGGGGAAAAGCAGCAGCAATCACTCAATAGTTAAATCAAGATTATATTCATATAGAAGATTGTTATAAAGCTAATAATTTGAATCAACCATTTTTCTAGTTACAAAAAGTAGGAGATAATCACAATTAATGGGAAGAATGCAAGGAAAATGAAATACCACATTAGAAGAATTCACACTAGGAAAACTCTAAATTCTTAAAAACCAGTAAATACTCAGCGTTTGAAATAACAATCCTTACAATGTGTCAAAACCACAGTTACCAACCCAGTAAGAAAAGCGACGATTCAATTCAATTGAAAACTGATTTATTAAATCATGATATCCATCCTACTTAATTCATTAAGACAAAACAGATATCTAGTTGCAAACAAAGTAACCTGCAATGAGCTTAAAAACTTTCATAAGCATGGACCTGATAATTACCAACCAAAAAAAAATGGTATAGACACCCAAGGTAGAAAACAACCTAGTTCACAAGCTCCAATCATTTGCAAGAAAAACTTTTTCCCAACTTTCTCATGTTGGGTGCATTTGTCCATGAAATTGATTTTCCAAAAGCAATTGGCTTTCCTGCAAAAACCAGAGCCCTAAAATCTTAACTTCATTAAGGTTATAGCTGTTACCTCCAATCTAATACTGGACCCAGCACTGACAAGATCAATCAATGCCACTAATCCATTCAATTTTTCTTCAATGCTTAGATCTGAATATTCACCTTCCATTAGTCCTAACAACCACACTTCTCCTGGACAGCTCTCATCAATTTCATTCTCAAATGTAAGCATCTTGTTTTTTCTTTTGGGATAGTCAGTAAGCTTAAGATTTCTTGGACTAGAATTTTCTGAATCACAATCAGAACTGCTGCTGCTAGATGCACCATTATCATGGAAGTCTTCGTGAACAATTCCGGAGTCCTCGGTATCTGATTGAAAACCACTGGCTTCCTTTGCAAGAGTATTGATTCGCAAACGAAAAGTAGATGATGAAATCTTTTCAAATAAAGTGATATCGCTTGAAAGAGTTGAGCAGATCAAAAGCTCCAGCTCATCAGTTGTGCCAGCAAGATTTAATTCCACGATCTTCAAAACAAAACCAAACATTCATCACTACAGGATCATTCATTAAGTACCAATTTAAAGAACAAGATTGAGAAAATAGCTATCTAGTGACATCATTTCCTTCAAAGCTGATGGAGTAACTTACTTGAGAAGACTTGGCCAGGTCAGAAACTTTCAATCCATTATTTCCTTGAACTGACAGAAGTTGAAATAGTTCACCTTTAAGAGTTCCAGGATGTAGGCCATACTTCACCATAAGGCTCATCTCCTAAGAAAAAAAAAGCTTTAGGTGCTGATTTATGTCTCTTTCAAAGAAATATTGTTACATATAAGAGTCTGACATCGATACACAAATTCTAGATTATAAATAAAAGATGAAAAATATCAAAAGAAAAATTGCAAGCTGATTAAATAATACCTTGCTGAGGACTTCCCTACGAAATCCACCTTGCTTTGAACCAAAACCAGCTGCAATCAAAACTTGACACAGTATTTCAGTCCATGTTAGAGGGTTGAGAGAATTTTTCCAGAACTCCACAACAAATTCTTGATCTTCAACCTGACAAAACATAGCAATAACCATACTAAGGTTATGGATGGTTATTTGAACTTCTACCCAAAAAGCTGAGATTGAGAGAAAGAGAGAGAGACTAGATATGATATGTTCCACACTCCCCAAAGGAAAAGCACAGAAACTAGATAATAGAAAAACCGATCTGTAGAAAGCATATATATTCAGAACTGAGAATATCCCAAATATTTGTCCTTTGCTTAAATATACATAATCGGATTATGAAAGGGAGGGGATGAGTGGAAGAATTCATTTAAACATTATTGACTTATCTCCAATCATTTATTGTGTCCAACATCATGATTCCCATACATGAACACATCGAGAATTTATTAAAACTCTCTGTTGTGCAGGTGACTAGAGATTTCTGAACTTTGTAAAATGCAAGATTTGCATTAGGGCACATCATAAAGCCAAAGAATTCTAATAATTGTGTAACATTTTCATTATTGTACCTGAAACATCAACAAGTTTTTCCTTGGAAATCAAGTTACTCAAAAGTTTGTTTCAGCCTGAAACTTTGGTATTCAAACACAATGAATTCTTATAGAAATGCCATTGCATCCCAAGGGCTCAGAATATAAAGTTAGCAAAAACTTCAATTGCTTTGTGGATTTAACTAACCATTCCCTGTTCTAAAAAACATTTTGAATAATGTTCATTGGCACTATAAATTATAATAACATTTATACCGATGCTAATTGTCACCTTCTCTTTTATAGTCCTACAATAACCACTGAATGAAAATAATCCTTTTCAATAACAATCACTTTCCATGTTTCTCAGCATCTTGGACCTTTTATTATTAGTTGTTAGTTGCAATATGGCTTTACTTGTCTTCATTGGTACCACAGCTGGGTCATATGCAAGCAAAATATCAAAATTTCTTGATATCTGACAGTACTACTACCTGAATTAATCTTTAACATACAAGATCATTCAACAAAACCATCAATGCGCTTGTGGACCAAACTTATGTTCATGGACTTGAGCTATATAATATACTCACTGAGTGAAGGAGTGCGAGAAACTTGCAAGATATGCTCAAATGAGGGAGGAGTCCACAACTGATCTCTGTTTCGACATCAGATAAAAGAAGCTTCAGAAGGGCCACATGAATTTTTCCAAGTAAAAAGGAATCCTGAAAGTCACATACAGACAGATGAAACCAACGACAACAAATTTAAATGCAAGAAAATAAAAGAAACTAAGTTAAGTACAAGTTCAACAAAAGAACTAGTCAGAGTTTCAACCTTATCATGGAATGCTTGAGCCAGCTCATCAAGAGTGAATGGGCATATATCAACTGTAACAGAATAGGTGTAAAGAAAATGAAAGACCTGCAAAATACATGCCAACCTAACTTCAGCAAGAGAATTTAATAGAGAAGAAAAACATATTAAATCCTATACAAGGTAGCATAGACAATCAAATTAATCTTGGGGGGGGGGGGGGGGGGGGTATTTACAGCTATTAGTGCAGCAAATGTGATGATTCTGATATGCATATTACACTAATTAAAGTGGATAAAGTGCTTTTTTTACCCAGTCAGCATAGGTGATAGCTGATTGCATTCACATGCTGAAGTGCAGGAGTGAGACTTTACTGGCTTCCCAAATGATTCAGGGAGAATTTTGGAGACTTTAGTCACTCGTGAGAGTATTTCCTCTAATATGTAATAAAAATGGGGGATCCTTGCTAGACATAAAAACAAGGTACTGCCCAATTCAATGGTAATTGGTAAATGCATTGGGGTTGCAAACAAAAGGTTGCAGATTTGATGCCTGAGAGCATCTGTTCATGCAAAATCACGAAAGGCTTGGACTACTAGGACCCTGCTTTGGCACATCCACACCTACCTAGCCTCCCCCTCTGGCACAAAAGAAAAATAAAACACCGTTGTCTTCTTGAATCCAGTACAAATGTAGCAAGTAGGTAGCCACAAAGGAGTATTTTTATTAGTGATTTTTTCAAGATCATGTAGATCAGACAAGCACTAATCAAAAGCAATCTAAATATACAAGCAAGATGATTATGCACAGAAGAAAACATCCAGAGTTTTGACTCACTTATGCAGGTGATTAATGTTAACCACTGCATCTTCAGATATAATCTTTAAATACATAGTATTGACACACTCAATAAATATATCATAGGCCGGTATATAAGAGTGCAATTTACATAATAGAAGTATTTTTAAAGAAGATAAGATACATTGAGTATACATTACTAGGCCATATTCATGGACAAATGTTGCAAGCTGCTTCTAGGTATATCATATTTGAGTAAGAAATAAATTATGAATTCTCTGAAAAGGATAAGATAATAACAAACATCTTTCAAGCAAGATATATGCTACATTGCAAAGCACTAAACAGCTATTCATCCTCCACGCACCTTAAATAGTTTCTTGACAGCCTCTGGAGAAGAATCCCAAGGCTGCATAGCAAATGGTTGCTTCAACTTCACAGAATTTGGAGGAAATTTCACCAGCAAATCTGGAAGAAATCACTTATTGGTAGAAAGAACTCAAGTATATCCTATATGTGATAACTACATAGACACTTCTTGAGGCACACTGAAATACAGCCAAAACAAACCTTTACAAAGGGAACAGCCATAGAGTCTGTTTGCCGCAAAGTGTTCCGTACATGTTAGTGGATTTGGTCCAGCTCGTAACTCTCTCAGCTCTAGCTCTTCATCATCCACTAGCATAGCAAATTGATTAAGGCGTTCCTGATTCATTAACCTTTCCAGAGCGAGTTCACATTTTTCCCTGAAGGACTGCTTCTGGATCTCATCTCTTTTAGATTCCACCTGCATAACAGGTAAATTGATGTTACCACATTGCCAGATATGAACTGTTCCAATTCATTAAAAGCACTAAAAAAATGATTACCTCCCTCCTTTTAACAGAAGGCTTCCTCTTCTCCTGTAATTCCTTTTGCAGCATTCTCTGTTTCTGAAAATGCAAAACAGTGTCAGCAAAGTGGAAATAGCTCAAACTGAAGAATTGATCGATGCAACAGATATTTGCTAAGATGTACCCAGGGACAGCAAACAAGAATGATAATTCATCAAGAACAAAAGATCTTATGAGAAGCAGATTAGATGACTAACAACTAGAGAAGACACTGGCGGTCTTCGCTTCTTTTTTTGAAGAGGCTGCTTCCGTGGCACGGGAGTTGATATTTGAGGTGTGACAGTTATTTGAGAGCCACCACAATGAATGCCAGTGGGAATATCTCCACCATCAGGGTTTGTTACTCGCCATACTGTCATCAAACCCTTCCCCATACCATGTTTCTTCACTGGAGCACTCTCGTTGCAATTTTGATCATCAAAAGCAGCACACATGGATACCTTCAAGTGAAAAACAAACATATGTGAAACCTTGTAAAAGAAGCGGGGAAACACTGTCTATGTAGAGAAATTCTTTGCACTACCTTTCCCCTTTTGTTTGCTCTTTGGTTCTCTTGGTGAGCAGGATGAGAATTTCTGGAATCTAAACATGCAAATGCTGTATGAGTACCATAAATACAGAGGTGCAAATTGGGACAGCAAGGAAGTACAAACATTATGCAGTCACAATCCATATCCATCTCAAAGTTCTTCATATAAATGACAGAGAGGAACAAGAATCCAGTTGGTCACTATATTTCTCCTACTATTCACACATTAATCCACAGCAAAGACAAGCAAAAACATGAAGCTCTTCCCTGCATTTATTTCAATATCTTCTAAAAATCTTCCAACTCTTAATCTCTAAGGGAACAAATAAATAAAAACGCAATAGATGGTTCTGGTTTTAAATAAGCAAGAACTACTTATCTGTAATGCAATACCATTGCTAACCAAACAACAATAAAAAAAAGTCAACGCAAACGTTTTACCTTCACAACCATGAAATGCTCTAGTAGGAAGAGAATCAAACTCCAAACCAAGGGGAGGACCATCTTTGCGAAATATCTTCCCCAGAATATAATCAGAAGTCAGCAAATCCTGAATGAGCACCAACTTCTTCTTCCTCTTGCCTATCCTACCCTGAACCTCTGAAGGTGCATGTTTGTACTTTGAAGATGAAGGTTTGTTCGACTTATCTGTACTACTAGCGGACAGCTCCAACTGTTTAAGCATTTTTCTAGCATCAGAAGCAACTGCAGCTCCCTTTCTTCCTTTGAAAACTGACAGTTTCTTGGTCAAACGTGGTGGTTCAATCAATTCATTTTTGCTTTTTTCACTCCTCCTTTTCTCGATAAACCATCCGCGAACCTGCTTGAATGTCAAGTTCGAGACCACAGCAAGGTCTTCCATGGCCGTTTGCGTAGGATACTTATCCTCTGCTTCACGCAAAAACCATTGCCGCCGGCTTAGAAAATGAAAACAATATAGAATGCATATAATAAAGCCTATAAAACAACACAGTGCTCTGAACAGATTTCAAGGGAGAGTTTAGATTTAAGAAGATTAGTAAAAGTAAACAAATCAAAAATAATTAACAACAGTAAGAGAGGGGAACAGATAAGGCGATTAATTTGGTTTTTTTACAAATCAAAAAGAAGAGGAGGAAGAAGCTGTGGAGGCTGGGAAAATTGAGTTGTTACTAGGAAAAGCAAATGGTGTTTTTTATGAAATAATCAAACCACAGAAACTTCCCTTCCCTTACGAATTAAAAACTATAATTAACTCAAAATAATAATAAAAAAAACAATACAAGAAAAATCCCAAAATATTGAAAAGGCAGGTAGATGATAATTCATGAGATAGTAAAAGACCTGCATAGAATTTCAGAAGGGCTTGAAGCTGGAGTGGCGATTTCCTCTTCATTTCCGTCTGCAGTGAAACCTCTCCTTTCAGTTAACGAATTTGACGATAATTAATCAAATTGGATTTCCCACATCCTGACCACACCAAACAAACCAATCCCACCATCATCAGCAAGAAAACCAAATATACTCGGATAGAAAAAAAAACAAAAACAAAAACAAAAACAAAAAATTGATATAGACTATTCATCACTCTCCACTTCCTTCTAAAGCCACAGATAATGAAACACTCCATTCCTATGAAAAACAAAATGTTTCCTAGGGTAGACAAATGAAGTAGAATAGAACAGTAGCAATCAGTTGAAAATAAAGAAAGGAGGATGCATGAGTGTGGATATTTTATGAGAATTGTGGAGTGAGTGGAAGAGAATAGTGGAAGATTGCTTGCTTACTCTTACAGTATTGTGGCGATAGTGAAAATGAAGAGGTGTGTGTCAGTGCGCGTGAGAGAAGGGGTGGGTGGTTGAAGAAGAGGAAGAAGAAACAGGGAGAGGAGGGGGTTAGGGGGGAGATGTTACCAAAAGCAGTAGGGTTTTGGGTTTTATCATCTCCTTTTTTATTTTCTGTTTTTTTATAATATTAACTGTAATATCCTCCTTCTAGTTTGTGTCTGCTCTTTTTGTTTTTTTTTGTTTTTCCTCTTAACTCGTAAAAACAAAAATAAAAATATCTGCTGTTGCTCAAGTCTTTACCATATATCTTCATCATGCTACGCTGTCATCTAGGGGTTTTAGACCAGGAATAAAATGGGCCAGTTTTGGGCCGGACCAAGTAATATTTTTGAGGGCCAAAAAAGATAGAACCTGTAATGTTTACGGGCCGAAAAAACAAAGTGATAAATGGGCTCCCGTGAGAAGCCCAGCCCAGCCCAACTCCCGCCAACCAGAAGGCACCATCACCCATCACCTCCTCTTCTGATTGCGGGGCAATCTTTCCTTTCTCTGGGGTGGTGCTTCATAGCAACTTGTCGGAGAAAGCTCGCAAGCAAGAATGGAAGACAGAACGGAAAATGATTCGGCCCCAACATCGAAACGACAGTCTCTTAAAACCCAATCAATTTTCAACGGTTACCCCTCTTGGAAAAACAAGGTTGGTTTTTCTTTTTCTTGAATGAATGCTTTGAGTTTTTAGACTTGTCTAAATAAATAAACAAAAAATTTCGATTTTGTCAGCTGAGGGAAAACTGTTACAAAAGAGTGCGTGAAGACAGGACCCGATTGCTCTGGAAAATGAGGTTGCCCACTGCTAAATCTTTAGATAATAAGGTCATCTTCTCTTTCTTTTACTCCCTTCTTCTTTGTTGCTTTTTTTATCTCTTGAAATTCTTGATTTAATCCCCTGTTTACTGTTTTTGAGTTTAGGATATCATCAAGTATGCTCTCCAGGGCATAGTTTCTGATGAACTGGAAAAAATTAAGAACTCGTCGTCGTTAAACGAACAGTTGAAAATTCCAACTCGTGCCCTTGAGGCGAATGATGATATGTTGTGGGAATATGATGGTCTTCATGATGCTTATCAAGGCGAGTGCGAAGAGATTTTGTTAGAAATGCAAAAGATCTTCTATGAAGATCTTAGGGATGAGACAACTAGAGAAGGTTAGTGTGTTTCTCTCTTACAAAAATTTACTAGTTTCTAGAGGGAAAAAAAACAAATAAATCTTTTCCTGCTTATATATGTAGGAGTGGGTACGCCCAGGTTCTGTTATCAGCATATATATAACTTGAATGTAAATGCAAAGTTAATTGCTTGCAGTTGTTATTGCACTTTCTTCATTTTTATGTTTTGCAACTTGTTTTTCTAATCTATCGCCTGAAAACACGCGGGGAGTGTATTTGATTGTCAACTAAATTGCCAATCTGAATTTTGCATACCTTCAGTGTTGCATTTGCCCATGTTTTTATGTCTGTTTATGTGCTAAGGAGGTTCTAATCAATTGAATCATGTTTTTTGAGCTTAATTGTTTACTCTAACTCCATGCAGAACCAAAAAACTATATTGAAACCTGGGAAGACAAAGAAGATGATTACTTGGCTCATGCTGTTTATGAGCACATGCAACTGAGTGATAAGAAGGTATGATAGCTTGCAGATATTTGTCTAATCAAGTCTTGATTATATATCTGATATGCACATAGATGCACAGAATACTCATCCTTGTAGCTGACATTAGCATTTATAGGTTTGATTTTCTACTAGCTGTCAATTATAATGCCATTTAGATGCATTTCATGCCCACAATTTTGGGTAAAATATTAGTGCGTGTAAACAAACTTGTGGTTTAAGCCCACTAGATGTTATTTTCCACATCCCAGCTAGTGTTTCCCATCCCAGCCCTGGGAACGTTACCAAATAAATACAACCTGTTAGAACTTGCTAGAATGGTTAACCAAGTCGATGAAACTAAACAAGACTATTTGATTGAGTCAACTTAGTTAGCTTGAGATTCAAGGAACCAATTAAAATACCAAAGATTGATAGAACTGTAGCCCGTTCATATGCCAAATGCAATAGTGGTTAAGTAAAACCAGAGGACAGATAGTGTGACAGAATGTGGAGATTGAGAAGCCCTAGGCTTTCTGCTTCGTGTATGAAGTATATCTTCTTATCCTCTCTGACTTCTCCTGGTGTTATTCATATATATTCTTATTAGAAATTAAGATTAGGATTGTGGAATCCTTCTTGCTAGAAATTATTTTTCTTCTCTTGTGCCACTGGGCATAACAGAAAATGCAGTTGTGATCAATAAAGCTTCTTTTGCTGCTGTTTTCATGCTAACCTAAAAGAAATGGAGTTTATAAAGCTTTCTGACATTGATGCTAGGTGGCCAAGGAGATCTGGTGTCCCATATGTAAGCAAGGAAAGTTGCAAGAGAACCATCAGCGCATATATTGCACTCTCTGTGAACTTGAACTCAATAAAGGCGATGAGGTTTTCCTTCTCAACTTCACTGAATTTTTTTGGCATGTAATAAATTACCATGCAATTACACTTAAAAAGTTGGCATATAGTTTACTGCAATTGTACCTCATTTTAAGTACGACTTGAGCGTTCTCTAGAGCCAATTTTTGACAAAATCCCTTATTGCTGGCATCATATTAGCTGGGGGGAATTCTTAGTAAAACAACTGATATTACTGGTTCGTCATTTCAGATTAATCTGGACGTGTTGCAGATCCGACTGGGAGGAGCCCACGACGAACATCTTGACCGTGGCTGTAGATTGAAACCAAAGTTTTGCATTGAAACTAGATTTGGTTTAACTGCATTGTTTATTGTTTGTCAGGATTGCAGCACCTTTGAGGTGGTTCTATAGTTTCTTTTTCTTTTTCTTTTGTAATAATCACAGGAAGATGTCTAGTTGATGCATACAGTGCAGTGTTGTTCAAGTGTTTGCTTGTTTTACAAACATCATGGAACAATGGCGGTGTTGATTTTTCTTTGGAGCTATTGCATTTGGCTTTCTCAGAGCTGTGGCTTGTGTATTACCTGGAAAGCTACTGAAAGAAGCTCCAATGATATGACTGAGAGCGTGAAATAACGGCACATGCTCCCTCCCATGAAGTTTTAAATCTTACAGTACAAGAAAAAAGAAAAGAAAAGAAAGGAAAGAGGAGTGCGTTCCGCTGGCAAGGCAGCGACGGGGGAAAAAAATGCACTGCATAAATGTAAGTGTGAAACGTAGGGCTGAGTTATTGGATCAACAATAATCATACAAAGCCAATATATCGTCGTTTAACATATATGGTATCACTCAATATATCACGCTCTTGCCCACTAAACGGGTAACCCACCAAAAAAATATGATTATAAAAAGAATTAACACAAAAAGACCACTTCCATCCCACGCAAAATAGGCTTTGGCACCTAAATTTGACAATCGTGTCAAATGCAGACAACCCTACATGAAGAAGCATCCCAACTTTCAGGTGCCGTGTGTTTGTTTGAACATGATTTACAGCAGCCTGAATCAAGGGAGGGCTGGCGCGCGCCCCCCCGCATCTCGACCACTAAAAAGAAACCTCCTAAGCCCCCCTCCCATCAGCTTATGTTCTGCAGTATCAATCAAATCGACAACCGCGGCGGATGTAAGAGTAAAAACACATCTGCCATAAGAGTTGAGCGTTTCCACTGCCAATGAACCATGCAGTGGCCAGATCGAGTACTCGGAGCAGAATATTAATCACAGGGTTTCAGAAAAGCTCTTCTGAATTTAACTTGTTCCATGCTTCCTATTTTAACAAAAGAAACTCATGATGAGAGCAAGGCAATGAGATTGAGGGGCCACTACTAAGTATTTTCACACATCACAGATAGAGACCCGCAATGCTTTTCCTTTGCCACATAGAGATCGAAGAAATACCTTAAGTAAGTCAAACACTTTCTCAGCAACGTATTTTTGTTGAAGATTGGCGCCTTTTTGTTGCACTTTATCAGGATGAATGCATAAGGTTGCTTTTCTATAAACTTTTTTAACCGCAGCGCCAGTGATCAAATCGGTCAAGGAAACAGGCTGCCATCCACATTCAGGCCATAGCACCTGATCATTGCACAAAATATTTTAGAAACAGAGAGATGAAAACAATATTCAACTTTACAATGACTAACAATAAAGAAAGTGCTATAATTAACCAACAGCTAAAGATCATAAAAGTGACGATCACATGTTAAATATTCTAATGTTCGGAACTAATAACAAGTTTTATGGAAGAGCTCATCCTAGGATCTTCAAGGCTACATGACGGTCTTACCTCCTCCTCCTTCTTCTTCTTTTTAATTCACAAATTAACAAAAAAGAAACAACATATACAAATCAGTTTTCTTATTTTGACAAACCTATAAAGTCATTGTTTTAACAAAACTGCAGGGAGTAGTCTCTTCAGAGCTAGTTAAAATCAAAGGTGCATCTAGGATAAAACTCAGCACCTGAAAGTAGCATGTGTAACACAGTAAAGAATGAAGTGAACTAGGGGAGCAGCCAGATCTGTCATCTTAATTGACAGATAAAGGAAAGGAAGCAAAGAAAAAGGTATCCTCGTGCTCAGGTTCTTTAGATGAGAAGATTTCGTGTTCATAAGCTCTTTCAAGGTTTCAGTTTCAATAAGATGGAAAATAATTTTAGGAAACACTGGCAAACTCACCAGAAATGAGGTGCTCCACAGATAACAAATCCACAAGGACTATTATTTATTACTTCAAGAGCCTAAAGGTTCAAATCAGTTCTAAGAAAAAAGACAATGGACATGAGCACATGGACAGCTAGATGTTGAATAATACTACTATGCGTAAATCGCAGTAGCCAAAAAAAAAATCTGTTTAATATTGATGCACGAGATAAAGGGTATGCTTTTTTTTGGGATAAAAGATATCAATAAAGGATATGGAAAAACCCACTTAGTAAAGGTAATCCATAAATTATTCTCCACGTAAGTATTATGCTGGATGTGATCATATAGGATCCAAAAAAAAAACGCACATATTGTAGTGTTGATAGCAGAGCACGGAGATTCCCCTCTTTTCCTGCAGCCCAACGCTTGATCTCAACATCCAATGTTTCAGCAATCCTCTGAAATCAATGTAAAACAGTATCAGACATCTAACAATTGGGAAAAATAAAAAGCCACGAGAAAAGAAGAACAAGATGCAACTTGAAACATTTTTCACACTCTTGAATACTGGAAGGAATGGAAGAAGAAAAGAAGCTAGGCTTCAATCAACAACATACTGTTTGTTAACTCTCTAAGAAATGAAACCTATTGCAATCAAATTCCAATAAGACAGATAAATTTGTTTGGTGGGCTGAAACTTGTATTTACCATTGACATAAATGAAGAACCAACTGATACAGTGGAACTGGATTCAGCTTGGTTCACTTCCGGATTTGAGAACAATCAATGGACTTACAGTTGGGAGTAAAACATCATTCTCATAATCACTTCTGGCTTCCAATGTTGTCCAAGGCCTGAGCCTCTGTATGACACCCAAGTCCAGCATAATCACAATCTTAAGTAGTTCACTATAACAACTACCCTCTTTTGACTCAATTAAATGGGTCAATGTACATTCAACAAGATATGTTTAGCTACTAACCACTAACCATTTTGGATATATTATGACTGACTTTTGTTGTAATTTTGCTTTCAAAAGATAACTTATAGATAGTTAGAGCCTACTTACAGCCAGCCCATAGTAGTTAAACCAAAACATGACCAAAGTTTGACATGGTTCTGTCTATGAAAATCCCACTCAGGCCAAATAAAAGCCTTCATGCTGCTGCATATAGCATGAGCAAAAACAGTATTGACTCTAGAAGGAAAAGTCATTAAACTCCAAATCCAACCCCTGCCACCCTGGCTCCCCCATCCCCAGTTTTCAGCAAAGATTTAAGACAGTAGGAATAGAGACAATGCTAAAAAAGGATTACTGAAGGCTGGGCCACTTACATGTCTCTCTGCTTGATCTCTCTGAGCTTGAAGGTCACGTTGATTCTTCTCGGCCAGTGCTTTTGCCTGAACATATAGGCTCAGTGATTAAAATCTGTGGAACTAATGTGCAGTAATAAACAAGTATCTGATGTAACTCTCAAAACTGTCAATAAAATCATGTCATGCAAAACATACAGCCCGCTCCTGAGTCCTCTGGTGGCGTTCCAATCGGGCTTTTCGCCTTTCTTCAGTTTCCCCTTCAACATCTTGGAACTCTCCAGATGATCCAGTACCTCCTTTACAAAGCAGAAGTAGTTCAGCCAATTCACAACTAAAGAGAATCATGGTATCATGAATAAACATTCTCATGGACAGCATAACTACCTCCAAAAATCGAAGTTAAATCATCAACAACATTTGTTGTTGAAGATGTTTTTCTCATGCTAGACTGTAGCCCCAACAGATGTCCTTCTAACTGGTTCAGGCCCTCCCTTGTTCTGGCTGTCAGAGAAAGGATCCTGTAATATAGGTTCAGAAAATTAACCCACTGATACCACAACAAGTCAGTGAATGAATGAAAGCTTTTGGTCCTAACCAAAGTGTTTGTCCTAGGTCTTTGTGCACTGGTTGCTCGAGCACTGAAGAATGATTCAAGATCATTTTCACTCTTTTGTTGATTTGCCCTGGCGGAAGCGGCAGCGGCAGCGGCAGCCCTCTCTCGAGCCTCTGCAGCAGCTCTTTCTACAGCAGCTCGTTCTGCTCTAAGTCGAGCATCAGCTTCAGCCCTTGCAACAGCAGCTCTTTCCCGGGCTTCCCTCTCCCTAACTTCAGCATTTGCCCTTTCCCGGGCTTCTGCAGCAGCCTTTTCTGCCCTTTCTTTTGCCTCTGCTGCTGCCCTTTCACGTGCTTCGGCATGTGCTCTCTGCACAGCAGCCCTTTCTGCTCTTTCTCGAGCCCCAGCAGATACTTTTTCCACAGCAGACCTTTCAGCTCTTTCTCGAGCCCCAGCAGATACTTTTTCCATAGCAGACCTTTCAGCTTTCAGGCGAGCATCAGTAGCTGCTCTTTCACGTGCCTCTCTAGTAGCCCTTTCCACTGCTTGTCTGCCCTTTTCCCTTTCTCTCTCAATCTCCCTTGCTCGCTCCCTCTCTCTTTCAAGCCTCCTTTGCTCTCTTTCTTTTTCCTCCCTTTCCCTCTCAATTTCACGAGCCCTCTCCTTCTCTTTCTCAAATCTTCTCTGCTCTCTCTCCTCCTCCTCCTTTTCCCTCTGTTGTCTCTCACGATCAAATCTCTCATGTCTTTCCTTTAATTCTCTCTGCTGAGCATCTTGCATATCTTTATCCAGCTGACCAGCTTCTTTGTTTCTAGCAGCCTTTAGATATTCCCTCTCCCTCATTTGGCGGAATTTAGCCTCTGCTTTATCCACGGCCTCCTTCATAGCAGCAGAAGCAGCAGAAGAGGAAGTTTTATCTGCATCATCACCAGGTAGAACGTCTGCAAATTCATTGACATTATTTTGAGTCCTTACCGTTACAAAATCCTCAAGTTCATCAATTTGAGAAGTCACTGAATTCCTGGAAGCATGGTCTGGTCTAGTATTTTGAGAGTATGAAGTGGAATTTTGGAAAGAAGGATACTCATTGAACTTCTTTCTAGAGTTTGTGGAAGAAAAAGAGCCAAACTCTGACTTTGATATTCGTGGTGGTCTCGGAGGTGGGGGTCTTGAAGGCGGTGGTGCACTTGTGAGTTGAGTAAAAAGAGGGATTTCAGACACAGTAAGCCATACATCATCAGATGATTCAGAGACCTCTTCAGATCTGGGAGAGGAATTTATCTCATTAGCATTGATATCCACATATGAAGGAGGAGAGACATTTTGACCAAAAGATCTACGAAAATCTGTTGAAGCAGCAGGGATATCAAATATGGCTTCATGAGATTCCTGATAATCATCTGGTGTCTCTTCTGCGAGTGGCCCACAGCATTCTCCAAGGGATATTTGTTAACTGATTCTTTACTCACAGAGGAATATGCACCACCTGAGCTTGATCTTGTTCTTAAAGGGCTCCTATTCTCCCCTCCCTTGTTGATCTCAGGAGGCACAGATTTCCCAAGATCATTAAGGTGATCTAGGTCATCAAATACTGCCATATTTACAGATGAACTATTAATCTTAGTGTTTCCAGTGTTACTGATTTTACTAATTTCTTCCAATGGGTCTGTGAACAGCCCCGATGATGAAGTTGGAGGGGTTGAAGTTGACTCTAGGACTACAAAGAGATCTTCCATCACACCAGGAACTGGCCTGGCTGAATTTGAAGATGGCTTTTGGAACTGACCAGACTCGGAAGTTGACCTGTGAAAAAATAGTATGGTGCTAAAATATTAATCAACTAATATTTACAATACAAACAAATAAACAGAAACAGATATGTCTCAAATTAATCAAACATAAAATATGGATAAAACTTTTCTAACTAAACATGATTCACAACCAACATCAGTAGTTCTTTTTCCTGAAGTGGTCTAAGCTATGGCTAGACTCCAAATGCATCAGAAACAAAAGGAAAAGGAATGATGACAACAGTAGGATGAAACAAAAGTGAAGACACAGGGGTCTTATGCTCTGTTTCTTTTCATTTTGCAAACATGATTACTCTCCAAAAAAAAAAGGGCACGTTTGTAAACATAATACAGACATCTAACCAATATCTTGTTTATTTGCATATAAGTAATCTGACTCGTTTAAATCACGGAACATAAATGGATGGCAAGCCTGCTTACAAAAACCTCCTAAAAGAGGAACTTAAAGCCAGAAGGCAACATTTCATGGTTCCATATCATAGGCGCCCACTGGGGGGGGGGGGGGGGGGGGGTGCGGGGTGGTGTTTATCTTTTAGAATTAAAAACAACAAGTACTAGTGATACTTCCAGCCACAGTGCAAGTGAAAAGATAATTTGGGCCCAGTACCACAGCATGCCTTTGGATTCAGTTACCACCAAGATGGTAAGGGGGAGGAATGAAACCATCCCCAAAACCTAATTTTACCTCCAAACTCAACATCCTGGCAAATGCATCATGTATTAGTTATGCCATCACATATTCACTCTACAACTAGTTATAGTCTAATGAAATGCTAATGGATGCTATTGTAAAACTAGCCAATTCTCAATTTTTCTTCTTGTTTTTTCCCTTTGTCCCAACCAAAATGCTTTTCCACCAAATTCCCATAGATTTGAAGCTGATTTGAGCCAATTTTTGCTTTCACGATGAAACTTGGTGAATGCAAGCATATAAAAAGGAATGAGACTGCAATGACTTCGGTGGGCAACTCAGCTTCTTAGAACATTATAATAACTTCTCCACAATCAGCTCAACCTTACAAGCATAGAATGAAAGTCGAATACTACTTATTTCTAAGACAACCATGCCAGATAAAAATTTGAACCAATTCTTTATGTAATTGCTAAACGAAAAACTTGAAATAGTCCACACAGAGTTTCATTTAAAAGCCTTGAGTGTCTTGAAGCAGCCCTACCACATCATGATTGTAAAATGCATCAAGGCATGGCATAACATCACATCGAAATCCCAACAGTATTGTTAAATCATTCAGCTCAAGAAATGCAAAACCACAGTTCTCTGTCACCCAATTACTATGTAAATCGCCTAATATGCAAATTCAAACAGCAATGCCAATCTACATAATATAAGCTAATTTAGCAAAATCACTCTTGTCAAAATACAAAAACCGCAGCGACAACAACAGTAATAATAAAATTAGTACCTGTTAACACTAGGGGAGCTACTGCCACCAAAACCAGGAAGTAAATCATCAAAAGCCGTCGAATCCTTTTCCACTTTACGACTTTCTGTCTTCGATTCCGTCTCCTTTTTGCCTAAGTTCCCCAACAGATCATCAAACGGCGAACTCTCTCTCGCAGGCGGCCTTCGATGCTGCTTCGGTGGTGAACTGACGGAAGCAAACACATTATCAAACTTGGGAGCAGCCGATGCAGAACCACCATCAGTAGACGAATTCTTCAACCCAGGCAATCCATCAAAAATATCATCATCATAAACAGGCTTATCAAAAACCGGCAGCGACGCCGATTTGGAATTCTGATCCTTGAAAATGGAATCATAATCAAATGACGATGTAGTAGTGGAAGCTCCGCCACGTGATTCTGAATACTTCAGCGGACCATCGAAGGCGTTGTTGAACAAGAGACCGTCGGTGCCGACGTGATCGTCGAAAATAGGAGCGGATTTGTTGGAGATGGAGGATCGGATGTGAACGGAGCCACCGGATCCAAGGTTAAAACTAGTATTATCACTGTTTGTGTTCCGAGGTGGAGCCATGGGTGCCGATTTGCCTTGGGGTTTGTACCCGAAGTCGCGAGCTAACAGACCTGGAAAATCATCCATTAATTTGGATTAGTTTTTTTCGTGCTGGTGGATCTGCGGAGATTTTGAATTTTTTTTTATAGATCTGAGAGAGAGCCGACGGAGGGGAGACGGAGAGCGGCTAAATGACAAGGAAAATCATGTGGGCACGGAGGTGGAGAGAAAAGGTCACTGGTCAATTACTTTGTATAAATGAAATCTAAAATGTGAAATAAATGAGGACGGGAGAGAGAAATGGGAAGGACGGGAGGAAGATGGGAGATGGTGGTAGAAAGAGGACCAAATCGTGATTGGAATTTTCAGCCTTCTCTCCCTTTTTTCTCTGGCTTGTGTCCCTGTTCGAGTTTTGGGGAAATTATTTCTTTTTCTTTTTTCTTTTCGTTTTGTACGTGGTCCTTTGTAAGTTACATTTTGTTTTCATCTACGTACAGTATATTTTAAAAGTAAAAAAATATATATTAAATTAATATTTTTATTTTTTAATTATTTTAATATATTAATATAAAAAAAAAATTATTTTAATATATTTTCATATAGAAAATATTTTTAACAATCACAATACACTTCATATTTAAATATCTTACCATATAAAATATCCTAAACTATATATATTCTCTAAAAAGTACTTGTTTTATCAATTGGATCCCTAAGAATTCGATAATTTAGATCAAAACTTAGGAAAATTAAGGATATAAGGAGCTTTGAAAACATTTTAATATAAGGAGGCAATTGCGTGAAGAGAAAACCCAGATAGTAAAATTGGTTGCGGGGTACTCAATCATGAAATGATAAATAGCTGGGGGGTTAATCTAACATTTTCCCCATCTTCTTTTTTTTTTCCTTCACCATCACATGAACAATGATCTAAAAACAACTAAATTTAAAATTTACTTTCCGTTTTTCTTTTAATAAAATTTATGTTTTATTAAATTACAAAAACACTAAAAGGGATGAATGTTTTAATATAGAACCGTGAATTTCTACAGTGTAATAATATTTTAACCTTCACATTAGCAGCGAAGAGTGAAAATTGGGGAGCAAAATAGTTTTTTTTTTACGAGGTTCAATTAATATTATTAAATTATTTGGGGGTAAATGAACTCCTTATATTTTTTAGCATAATAAAAAGATTTAATTATCTTTTTAGAAAATTAAATAAAATGGTGAATATAGGTCTTTTAGTCTTTTCATTTTTGTTTTCAAAACAGTAAAATAACTAAAATACTCTTAAAAGCTAATTTTACTAAACTATCTTTCAGGGGTTTTCATATTTTCATCATGGTTTTTTTTTGTTGTTGCAATCAAGTGTATTAAGGGGCAATTTGATATTTTAATAAGTATAAATATTATTAAAAAAAGTTATTGACGCGTGTGTTGCACATGTCAACATATGGGTGGTGCTCACCCACTTTAGGCGGTGCGTGTGGTGTCATCCGATGGCAAAACACTAGCTTTTGGGGAGGCGTTGGAATCTCATCACTTGGCGGCATGTGTGAGGAACATACCTTCGTTTTGGCGTCAATGGCTTGTTTTTTTTTCTCTTTCCTCAATTCCCCCTTACCAAGCCTTTCAATTTCTTGAACTAGCTCTTAAATTTTGTTTTTCTTCGGATTTGGTTCTTATGTTTTTTTTTGTTACTATTTATTTTACTTGAAATATTTTTTAAAATTGGAACTTTTTTTCAATTTCATCATTCTTTATTTTTTATCATTTATCATATTTGGTCTCCATTCTTTTGATTGCTATTTTTTATTTATTTTATTTTACAATTTTGACCCTTATTATATATATATATATATATATATATATATATATATATATATATATATATTCTTGGTTTATTTTTTTTTTATCATTTTCTTGGTTTATTTTAGTTTTCAACTTCATCATTGATTCAGACTAACCACCAACACAAAGGATTCGCAAAAGGTGTCAACTAAGCCAACTACAATGTCAAGGCCTAAGAAAGGATTCGCAAAAGGTGTCAACTAAGCCAACTACAATGTCAAGGCCTAAGAAATTAAAGGAGGTACAAAATGAGCTTATTTAACATATTTAGGCCAATATAGACTTCAGTCTATAACATCTATAGGGCAACTCTTAATTAATTTAATTTAAGAGCAAGAAGGGCTCAATTCATCCACACCATGGGTTTAGGGTTGACAACAATATAGGCAACCTTGTTTGAACAATTTCTCCATGTGCAACAAGAATCTCAAGGGCAGCTACACTTCCTATCCTTACAGTAAATTGGGAAGTTTCCTAGTGCTACAAAGAAAATATATGGTGTAACAATAATTGACCTCTCTTAGAGAGGATTATTTAAATCTATAATTAATTATCATAATGAAGAAGGGGAACTAGAGGGGTGACCAAACAAGAAGCATGTTCCCTAGCTTAATTGAGATTCTAAAATCGACAATTGGATCCTAGCATACGTAGGATATTTATTTCGGTCATAATACTAAATAGGTTAGGGAATTAAGTTTATCTTAGGCTACTTCATAACATTATATGTGATAACTTTGGGTTTTGTATCAAACTTATTATTTATACTAGGTTTTAGGTTTATTTAAGTTATTTTAGGTTTAATTATAAGCGGGTCTAAATTAACTCACATCTTTGGGTTCATTAAGGATATATAGGGAGTATAAATACTTCTCTGTAAGAACTAGTTTTTAGTTTAATGATTATTGATATTTTTTACGCAACCCTCTGTTAGTATGGGTCCTCTACTCATATTTTTTAGCTCTTAAAAGAGATGAATATTGACATATCAAAGAATAACTACTTCGTGGCGTCTTCCTAATATTTCTTGTTCACGATTCTTTAATCGTTGAGTGGGGGTTTAAATTATAATAATGTTGGTGCCTCAATTCAAGGCAATTGTTGTGTCACACTCTTTTATCAAATCTAATTTTTTGCTTGCTAAATTGTGTTAATCTTGCTTGGGGGTTCCTAGATCTTCATATCCACGAGGTTCACATTAGTTGGTGTCAAAGCTTGGCTTTAAAAATCAAGTTAAATCATTCTAAAATTCTTCTTTTCAAATTCTATATGTAAATTTTTTTTGTGTTTTCTTAATCCCCTACTCATTTTTTTGTTATGACATTGATATAATACAAAAAAGAAGAAAGATGTTGAAAGGTGTAAATTTCCATTCTAGTTGAGAATAACAATTACAAAGGGGAATGAATCAAAACTCGTTGAAAACACCTATAAACTAATAATCACGAGATTTTGGGTACCATAACATCATATATTAAGTTTGAGGTTGTTTGGACATCCTTTTGTTTTGGTTTCAATTTTGATTGCGTAATTATATATTAGGTAAGTTTTATGTCAATATATAATTTCATATTTGCTACTATTGAACTTGATCTAATCAGTATAATAATCTTATATTTGGGGTATTTGAGTTATAATAACTCATTATCATTGTAATGACCTAGTGTTTTCAAAGCCAAAATCGATGTAAATTTTTTTTTTATATAAGTCGTCAGGTTCTGGATGTTTTTCACCATATCATTCTGCAGATTTATAATTACATTCCATTCATTAATAAGGCACAATCCACGTAGGATAACATAAATCATATTTCCATAAAACGGATTCTCAATACACATACTCATAATATTATATTTTTATACTCATTGGTTTATATTACATCAGATTGACATACTCATAAATTCACATTCTTGTTCCAGTCTCGTTATCATCATGAGTGCATACAAGAGGGCCGAACGACAAGTTACATAATTAGTACTTTTGTTATCCTGATCTCATGTAATTTCACAACATAACATCCTCATAAGAAGAATACCACATATGTATATCATACACATCATATCTACATGTTATCACATACACATTCGTGTTCCATTTTAATTTTTCATTACAAGTCCTTACAAAAGGGGTCGGACGACTAATTGAACGATTAATACGTTTGTTCATACATAACTCATATCACCCATAACATGCGAATATATAGTTCTTTTCAAAATGTGTGAGTCGCGTAACGAATTTCCTTACGCATCATGTTGTTATGATGTCCATGTTATAACACAAGGTAATTTTAAGCATTATAAGCAATTTAAAAATATAATAAAGCAATATTAACGATACATTTCATTCATGGACCAAAAGAGTATAATTCTTTCATTTCACCTTACTTACGTAAATACCACCCTTAATAATTCGTCAATTATCGAGGCTAATTACAATACTCAAACCCGGTCATCCATCTCGAATATTGTTAACCGGACTAACATTATTCTCTGTTTAAAGCATAAGAATCGTAGTTCTTTCATATACTTGGTATATACAAAATATAGTACACATGAATGCATCAATTCTTAAAACTAACTCATAACTCCCAAATCCTGCTATTTTATTAGGATGCCATTAGTCGAAGTCAATCGTTTATTCATCCCGGTCATCCATTTAGGATGCCATTAGCCGAAGCTAATTATTTATTCAACCCGGTCATCCATTAGACAAAGATCATTTATTCATCTTGGTCATCCACTTAGGATGCCATTAGCCGAAGCTAATAATTTATTCATCCCGATCATTCCCTTAGGATGTCATTAGCCGGAGCTAATCATTTCTTCATCCCGGTCATCCACTTAGGATGTCATTAGCCAAAGTTAATCATCTATTGATCCCGGTCATCCACTTAGGATGCCGTTAACCGGAGCTAATCATCTATTGATCCCGATCATCCTCTTAGGATGCTCATTTCTTCATCCTGGTCATCCTCTTAGGATATCATTAGCCAAAGCTTATCATTTCTTCATCCCGGTCATCCACTTAGAATGCCATTAGCTGAAGCTTATCACTTGTTCATCCTGATCATCCACTTAGGATGCCATTAGCCGAAGCTAATCATCAATCACAACCTGGTCATCTATCTCGGATGCCATTATCCGTAGCTAATCATAAAACACAACTCGGTCATCCTTCTAGGATGCCATTAATCGAAGCTAATCATTAACTAATCAAATGTTCCATAAGCGGTTTATGAAATCACTATAACATGATAATATATGCTTTGTAATGCTTATTTAAATGATTCATAACAATTTGACATTCACTATAATATAATAGTAGACCCTTCGTAAAACTCATACAAATATTCCGTAATAGTTTAACGTTCAATATACATAACCAAGGTTGTCGAAAATACATTTTTGACACGGCACGAAAAATGCAAAATAAACTCGGATCGTAAAATTATAAAATCGTAATGAATTTTTTTCATACATAGTTAAGCACCTTAAAATACATGCTTCAAATAAAAATTCATACATAGTTCAAGTATCTTAAAATACATGATTCAAATAAAATCAATATTAAAATATGAGATTTTCAATACCTAACCAGCCTGCACCTTCCATTCACCAATTATCAATCCGAGAATCCAAAGACAGCAATCCACATCACACAAAATCAATATTAAAATGCTGATAAATAAACGGAAGAAGAAGAAGAGAGATAGATGAGAGAGCTTAATAGACCTTTGTTGCCAATCCAAAATCAGCATCCTTCCACTTGTCAATCCTGACATAAGCATCATAAGCACAAATCCTCCTCAAAACCCCCAATATCAACCCAATTGCTAAATCAGCAACATCATCAGTCAAAACATCAGGGGGGATTAGCAACTCTAATCCCTTTCTCTTCACACTTTCTCAAATCAATTTTATCCAATCCTACACTGTAACTGGCAACAATTTCCAAACTTGGCAATGACGTAATTAGTTCAGCATCTGCACCAATCTCAGTGTTACCCATTACTGCTTTAATTGTCTTTTCTTGATGGGTTTTCAAGAATTTAGTTATTGAGGAGTTGCAGTGCCATAGTTTGAAGAGATTGAAGTGGGTTTCTAGCTGTTGTTCTAGGTATTTGTGCACCGACAAGTCATGAGGACTCCAATGGACTTTATTTTTATGCCTGACATTTTTTCAAGGTTAGGGTTCTTCTCCTTTTCTATCTACTGGGTTGTGTGGTGGTTCGTTTCCATTTTGAAAGTTAGTTAACATGGTTGATGAATTTAGAAGACAGTGCAATAAGTAATTAAAGGGAGTTAACGGACCAATAGTATTTTGGAAAATATATTCCATATAGCAAATACGAATTCAGAAGTAAAAGCTTAGTAATACTAGCAAGATTGCAAAGGCATGTAATCAAACTCACAGAGTATTACAAATGAAGTGGGTAATAGGCATAATTTAAAAGAAGACTCTTTAACATAGGCTTTCTTACGAAACATTGAAAAAATAGGGTAGGATATTACCTGAGTCCGCAAAATTGCTTGCAGATTCAGTTTCTTCCTGGCTTCACCCTTCTCTTTCATCTCCCCTGAACCCACCACAACTGGTATCTCATCCCAATTCTTCCTACTAGTGTTTGCATACCCAACTAGTGCTTCTGAAACTTTTGAAATCCCAGCGATGATATTTGCAATCTTCTTCTTTCTAGCATAGTCCGAGACAACAGGCTTCACTTCCCTGGAGAAAGTGAAGCCCTTCGAGCATTGGGAGAAGGCTTGTTTCCTTCTACTCGGAGATGGTTGCCTGTACCTGGATGGAACAATAATTGATGGCTAATTTTTCTAAAGCCGTGAGCCAGTTGATCTCACGGTGGCAGGTTAGTTGATCTCATGATGGTTGGTTAATAGAGAAGGAGATTAGGGATTTAATGTTCAGAGTTCAGACGCTTCTCATTAAAAAGGATGAAAGGAAGCCGATTTAATGTTCAACTGGTTAATAGCCAATAGGCACTAAACACCTAGAGCCTAGAGGAAACATATACTTCAGTTTATGTATTTTGTTAAAATCGTTAAAACAGTCCTGAAATTGCGTTTTTGTGCGATTTCACCCGATTTCAACCATTTTCAAGTTTTTCAAACAATTTAACACGTTAAGCATATATTGACTCGTAAAATCGTATGATTTTACGAGTCAAAACGTGATTTTAACAACCTTGTACATAACAATAAATCCTTTGTAATACTCGAACAAACATTCCGTAATAGTTTAGCATTTGGTATAACACAACAGTAAACCCTTTGTACTACTCATCCAACCACAGTTAATGTTCAATATAATTCAACAATAGATCCCTTGTAATACTCATACAATTTTTTTAACAATTTAGCATTATATATGCATAATAATAGATCCTTCGAAATACTCATATAAACATTCGTGACAAATAACCTTGAATATAATACAATGATAGATGTTTCGTAATACTCATACAAACATTCGTAACAATTAACATTCAATATAATGCAACAGTATATCCTTTGTAATACTCATACAATCATTCGTGACAATTTACATTCAGTATAATACAATAGTAAATCCTTTGTAATGCTCATACAACCATTAACATGACAGTTTAGCATTCCATGTAGCATAACAATAGATCCTTTGTAATAAATTCACTTCAGAAGCTAACATTACACTAGAAGGGGGGGTGGAAATCACCTACTTGCTCCTTTCATGAGATGTCATTGTCCGATCACGGGTCGGGTCCCGGTCGCACCACCTAACACATCAATGATTACAAATCAGTTCATTTGCATTTCGGTAATCAAACAACTCATCACCATACAAATTTCATGAACACACATGTTCAGATTCTAGCATTTATATATTACAATCATATAATGCAATCATTTTAATCATTGAACCAGTTCTTATATGTAATATGTTGTAGAACTTCATAAGTGAAACTAGGTTCACTGGTGACACAGATTTGTCAGCGAACTGATAGTTCAACAGCAAAAACTGATTCGTTGCTGACTCCTATAAATTCATCAGCAAAAACTGATTTGCTGCTGACACCACAATTCGACAGCGAGAACTGATTTGTTGCTGACACCATAATTCAGTAGTGAGAATTGATTCGTTGTTGACTCCACAATTCGGCAGCAAAAATTGATTCGCTGCTAACACCACAATTCAGTAGGGAAACTGATTCGCTACTGACACTACAATTCCGCAGGGAAATTGATTCGCTGGGAAAAACATACAGGGTGAAAATCACCAACCCACATGGACTACTGTTGACTCAGAAATTGTTGATAAAAATCGAGTTGCTACCGACTCAAAAATCCTCAACGCAACACAATTTCCCAGTTGACGTTGAAATCTTCAGCGCGAATGGTTTTACAGCCGACGCATAAATTGTTGATGAAACTAAGTCACTACCGACTCATAAATCATCAACGCAACCTATGTCGCTACCGATTCAGAAATCGTGATGATGAAGTCGTTTATGGTTTCACTTCTTCCCTTCGACCTAACGTAAGGCTTACGCTAGGCTTCCCTCTACTAATGTTTCTCACCCCATGTGGGCATAGAACCTCATCGAATCACACTCCATTAATCACTCATCACCAAACAACACATGTTCATTTAGCAAGGTTTTCCCCAATTCATCCCTTCCACCATCACTTTAAGTCCTCAACGGTATTATCCAAAATTCATCAAAACAATTTGTAGCAATTCAACAACACATAAACAAGTCCCACATTTATGCTATTTCACACCAACTTATGAACGGTAAAAATATTTCTTTACCTCAGTCTAGAAGGATGAAATGAGGTGGCGGTTTGGCGGGAATTCAAACCGCCATTCATATCAAGGGATATATGGACGCAATATATTGAGCACGTGAAGTCTGAGTGGTTCGCACGATGCCCACAGTCCGGTGCCGACAACCAGAACTGGCAAATTTATGGTTCGGTGACCACGCACACCGGCGGCTCCATTCCATTCAGTGCACATACGAAGTGGTTGATAAGATTAATTTAAATGAAATATATTGTTAATTAATTTGTTGTTGCTTATAAATATATTTAATTTGCAACTTTTTTTTTTCTTACAAGCTACGTCTCTTGGACGTGAGCCGAGCCCAATGGAGCTATTTGTAGAGACGCATGTGCGGAGTCAAGACAGCCAAAAGGAGGTGCAACAGTTCGTAGACAACCATGCTCAACACTTCGTGGTATGTTCGTTCAATCATTTTATTTCGTAAGTTATTATTTTCTTGAATTAAATAAGATTAAAAAAAAAACAAAATAACGGCGGAACTTAGAGTTATTGACGAAATATTTTTTTTTTACTTTTCATAAACTTTTAAACAGTAAAAATATTTCTTTACCTCAGGGATCAAAAAAATTATCGTGCTGTTGAACAAGGGTTTTTTTAGTTTTTTTTATTATTATTAATGTATAGTTAAAGAACACTTTTGGTCTTAGATAAGACAAAAAATCAAGTTTGCATTTTGGAATATTTTTGCACTTCATATGGGTTTTTTGGTAATTACCAAGGTCATTGGGATGTTTTGATATTTTCACGTTAACTTTTTAATTTTTTACTTGGAAAAGCTAATGGCACGTGCTCGTGAGTGGATGGCATCCATGCTACTCAAGTGGCACGTGTGACGCTACCCAGTAGCCAAACCTGACCTTTCGTTGTCTCATTAAATGCACCACTATGTCTTGTTTCATATGATGTGGCGCATGACAGCGTATGGTGGTCAGTTTGTCACCAACGGTCGTTTTTTCTTTTTTTTTCCCCTTCTTGTCTCTCCTTTGCTAAGTAAAATGCATGATTGTCCTCCTTTTTTGGTTTTTCAATTTCAATCCTCATTCTTTTAAGTTCTTATTTTTTTTATTCCTTTAATAAAAGTTTTATTTTTTTTTTCAATTTAGTCTTTCAATTACAATTTCTCATATGTTTTGTTTTTTAATTTTAGTTACTATTCTTTTGATTTTTAATTTTTTTTCCTTGACCTTTTTGTTAGATTTTTTGGATTTCAATTTCATCGTTAAATCAAAGCTTTTGTTGTTTTATTTTTTTCTAATTCGACCCTCATTCTTTTGATTTGTTTTTTCTTTTGTTAAGGCTATTTTTCAATTCAATTTAACCCTCTAATTATTAATATTTATTTTCACCCTCATTTTTTTAGATCCAATTGTGTGATTGGTTTTTTTTCTCTTGTTTCATCTTTCAACATTTGATTTGTTAGAAATTCGGTTTCATGTGATTTTATCGTTCTGTATTAGTTTAAAAAAAACATTATTTTCTATGATTTTATTCAATTTATTTTTTATGAGTTTATCCTTGTCTCATAACCTAGGTCATGGGTTTTGATGAGTTCGGCCTTACATAATATTTTTTAGGGTGTGAGTTTATTCAGCTAGTTTCATTTGTATTTATTTTTTAGGTCACGAGTTTTTTACGATGTGGATTTATCTTTTATTAATTTAAATAAACAATTTCAATGAATATATTCTGGTGAATGTCTTATTTTGTGTGATTGAATATTTTGATTTATATTCATCTCTTAATTTTTTTTATATTTATCTTTTGGTTATTGTTAATGTTTTTTTTTTCATTTATTTAATTAGATGCTTGCATAGATTTTTTAATTTAAAATTTGAATTTTTTATGTTAAAAAACACATTGAATTTCAAAAAAATTATACTCAGAAGCAGATCAAGGGTTAAATAGCCAATTCTTACATAAATATTCTTGATTCCCATGTTCATGTTCATTGACATTAACATTGTTCCATTACAACTACTTGCTTATTAAACAAAAATTCCTATTGATCTCTTTCTTTTTATAATTCATTTGTACATCATCATATTTACCTACTACAATTCCACTACTTTGCCACTTTAGGGTCAGATCATCATTAAACCAACGAGAGAGAGAGAGAGAGAGATGATGGCATCTTCCGTTATCTCCATCATCTTCTTCACCATATGTGGCTTAGCATTCTTTGTAAACTCTCAAGTAGATTCCTGCAATTCCAATCTAAACATCAACAGCCTCCCTTTTGACTCAGCATCTCTCCACTGTGTCAGTGCTTGGAGTTCTCAGGATTTCATCCTTCGAGTAAGTTTACTTTATTTACTTTACCATATATAATTGATTTCTTGATAACACTACTTGCTCTTGTTATGTGCAGTACGCGCAGACTTCATCAAATTTATGGAGCTTTGTTCTGTCAGCACCAGATGCAAATAGTTACATAGCTATAGGGTTTTCAAGCAATGGTTTGATGATAGGATCCAGTGCTGTTGTGGGGTGGATATCGGCAACTGATGGTTCTCCGGCAGTTAAAAAGTATTTTCTGGGAGGGCAAAATTCAAAGGAAGTGGTACTTGACGGAGGAAACCTAGTAATTAACACTTCCATGATCGTAACTCAGTCCTCACGTCTGTATTTAGCCTTCCAGTTGAACACCGACCAGCCGGCGCCTCGGATAATTTATGCTCTCGGACCGACCGGTGTGATGCCTTCTTCTCCAAGCTTCTCCCTGACCCGGCACGCTGACATGGTCTCCACAACCTTGAATTATGTTACAGGTAAGAACAGGCAGGCTATATGATTAATTTTGTTTTTTTCTTGTATTATATGTGTAAAATATTAATTAATTAACATAGTCCAATGTGCACTTGTTCATGAACCATTTGTCAATACAATATGATTGGTGTTGCTGTCCATATGCCAGGAGCATGCTATATTTTTAACCTAAACTTTATTTGATCAGGTCAGAATACTGATCATATTATAACTCTAAAATGTGATTTTGAAGTCACCATAATTAAGCTGACTTGTTAAGTAACTGGTCTTAAGAAGAAGAACAAATGCTTTATAACATTTTAAGTGAAAATAATAATAATTAAAGGCTATGAGTAAAATGTAAAATTACAGGTTTTCAAATGAATTTTTGGAAATTCTAAGAAGAATAATTACTACAAAAACAATTCGGTATTCTTCCGCAAGTAATTAAGATTTATTTATTTATTTATTTATTTTTGATGTTTGAATTCGGTAAATATACATTAATTATCATTATTATTATATGCAAATAACAGGTCAAACAAGCAATTATATATATGGATTAATTATCATTATTAAATGCAACTGACAGGTCAAACAAGCAATATCAATGTAAGGCCACAGTCAAGATTAAGGAAGAGCCATGGAGCATTGAACATGGTTGGCTGGGGCATTTTGATGATAATCGGAGCAATAGTTGCTCGCTATTTCAGGCAATGGGATCCTGTGTGGTTCTACGTCCATATTTGCATTCAATCATTGGGATTTTTACTAGGCATAGCTGGTGTCATCTGCGGAATTATCCTGGAAAATCGTCTTGGTGCTGATGTCTCCACCCACAAGGGTCTTGGGGTCTTCCTTCTTGTTCTTGGATGCCTTCAGGTCTCTCTCTCTCTCTCTCCCCCCCTCCCTCTCTCTCCCTCTCTCTCTCTCTCCCTTTCCCTCTCTCTCTCTCTCTCTCTGAGACTGTGGCCTGTATTTTTGTACGCAGGTGATGGCAATTTTGGCTCGACCAGAGAAGTCGTCAAAGGTAAGGAAGTACTGGAATTGGTACCACTACAGTGTGGGGAGGATTTTGATTATATTTGCAGCAGCAAATGTCTTCTATGGAATCCATTTAGGTGGAGAGGGACGTGAATGGAAGGGTGGCTATGGAGGTGTTCTTGCTATCTTGTTTGTAATTGCTCTTATTTTAGAGGTGCGAATGTGGATGAAAAAATGAGTTTCTTACACTAGCTGCTACACTTTCAAGGTTTCCATTACTATTTGTAACAGAATACTTCTTCGACTCTGCCTATGTTTTTTTCTTTTTAATTGATTGATAAGATTGGATTTTACCTGGGAATGTCGATTTATACTGTGTAGCATTGCCCTTCGTGTGTTAAGTGATACTGAACGTTTGAACTGGTTAATAAATGAAAATACTTTCCATGTTAATATCATTCATGTTTGATGATAGTCGTTTAAAATCTTAATTTTACCTAAAAATATAAATTGCTGTTGAAAAAGAAAAATTTTCCTGTCTTAATTTTGAGTTCTTAAACTATTGTTTGTATTGAGTGGTTTTATAGATGTTTATTAGGTGTTTTAAGGTAAAAAAAAAGTTGAAAAATGAATTTTCATATAAAAAATACCAACCCTAATTTTCTAGCCATAACTAATGGCTGGATTCCAAGAAAAAACGAGCGATGTGTTAAAGCTTATTTTCTTTCAAAAAAATATTTATATATCTCACATCGACGGATTTGGTCTGTCGGGAAAACTGTGAAATCTCATAATGATCCACCTCTTAAAAAAAATTCATCTAGGATGTGTGGGCCTTGGCTTTTTTTAAGCCTGGATGCGCTCAACCACCCAATTCAGACCTGCATGTCTAGATCTTTTTTCATCCATTGGTTTTTTTTTCTTTTCAATTTCATCTTTTATTGTTGATTTTTTATTAGCTTTTTTTTTCAATTTTAACAAATTTTGTGATGTTTTTAATAGAATATAATTTATTTTTTTACTGGCTTATGAATAAGATTTTAACATTTTTTGGGAGATTTTAGCTAAAACTAAGGTTAACATGATTGAGGAAGAAGACATCATTAATGTAGTTGTTTCTCAAGTCAATATGGTGATCAACAATTAAAATTAGGTGGTAGACTCTAGTACTACTAGGTATATATGTGCAAATAAAAAACTTTTCCCTCTCTATACACCCTTTAAGGATGGAGAAGAAGTGGTTTAACTTGGAGACTCAAGAACTACAAATGTTCTTGGTAAAGGCAAAGTCTTTCTGAAATTGACTACGGGCAAAAAACTAGCTCTGAATGGGGTGTTACATGTCCCTAATATAAGAGAAATTTTGGTCTATATGTCTTTGTTAGGAGAATTTAAGATCAAAATGTCATTTGGATCTGACAAATTTGTAATGACTAAAAATAATATATTTATGGGGAAAGGATATTGTAACTATGAACTTTTTGTACTCAATGTTGCTAATGTAATGAATGAAAATGCATATTTTTCTACTTATTTTTTTGACTCTATTGATCTATGACATGCTAGATTAAGACATGTTAGCTTATCTTATCTTAAGAAAATGAATTCAATTGGTTTAATTTCTAGTTTGAATTCTTCATCTATGAATAAATATGGAATATGTGTTAAAGCTAAAATTACTAAGAAAACATGTACATTTCTTAATAGAGAACTCAATTGCTTAGCTTAATACACACATATTTAGAAGATTTTAAACAAATTTTGACTAGAGGAGGTGAGAAATATTATGTGACTTTCATAGATAATTTTTCAAGATATACAAAACTTATCTACTTAGAAGTAAAGATGAAGCTTATAACATGTTTTTATTATATAAAGTAAAAGTAGAAAATCAACTAAATAAAAAAAACTAAGAGAGTTAGATCTGATAGAGAAGGTGAGTATGTTCTGATAAATGACTATTATGTAAAGAAATGTATAATATATGAAGTTACTCAACATTATTCACTCGAGTCTAATGGGGTAGCTAAAAGGAAAAAATAGAACTTTAAAGGAAATTATTAATGCTATGCTAGTTAGTTCTTCAACACTTGATAATTTATGAGATAAAGCTATTTTATCTTTATGTCATTTACAAAATAGAATTCATAATCAAAAATCTCATTTAACACCTTATAAATTATGGAAAGGTTATTCTTATAATTTAAAATATCTAAAAGTGTAAGGGTGTCTAGCTATGGTTATGTTACCTCAATAAAACAAAAACTTTTGATTGTATGTTTATTGGTTCTGTTGAAAATAATGTTGCATATAAGTTTTAGTTTTAAAAAGTGATGTGCTAGATTTCAATACTGTTATTAAAACAAAAAATATAGAATTTTTTAAACACATTTATCTATTAAATAAAAGATTTCTCATGCACATGTTGATAATAATAGAGTTGATGAAACTTACGTTGAGGAAGTGAGAAGGAGTAGGGAACAAAGGAAAGAAACTTCTTCAAAAATGATTTTTTTTACTTATTTTAGAAAGAAGCAGTTAAAGTTAAAATTGATTCAGTTTTACAAAATCAAACTTGGAAGATTATTTATTTGCCCCTAGGTGCAAAATTTATTAGTTACATATGGAGTTCTAAAAGAAAATATCTTCCTAATGGTTCTATAGATAAATACAAAGCAAGATTGGTTGTAAAAGGTTTTACTCAAAAAAAATATATAGATTTTTTTGATACATTTTCACTTATAACTAGAATTTCTTTAATTTGAGTTTTAATTGCTTTAGTTTCTGTCATAACCTTTTTATACATCAAATGGATGTTAAAACCATTTTTCTAAATGGTGATGTAGAAAAAGAAATATATATGTTACAACCTGAAGGTTGTATAGTAACTAGACAAAAGAATAAAGTTTGCAAATTAAAAAGGTCTTTATATGGCTTAAAGCAAGCTTCTAAGTAATGACATGAGAAATTTGATCAAGTTGTTTTAAATGATGATTTTTCTTCAATTAGTATGGATAAATATGTGTATACCAAGTCTATTGATAATGAAGATGTGATCATTAGTTTATATGTAGATGATATGCTTATTTTTTGTACTTGCATGAATGTCGTGTATAGTACTAAATGTTGCTTAGCCTTTAAATTTGATATGAAAGACATGGGTGAAACTAGAGTAATATTGAGTATTAAAATTATAAAGAGAGACAATGACATATTGTTAACAAAAGAACATTATGTAGAGAAACTTCTCAAGAAGTTGGGTCACTTTGATGTAACACCTGTGAATATTCCTTATATAACACTTAATTAAAGAAAAATAAAGATGAAGTTGTTGTTCATCTTAAGTCTAATGTATTTAATAAACTTCACTTGACCTGACATAACATACTTTGTGTATAGATTGAGTAGATATACACATAATCTCAATCATGAGCATTAGGCAGTGATAGTTTGGCTAATGAAATATTTGAGAGGTACCATGGATTATGATATTCTATATAGTGAATTTCTCGTTGTATTAGAAAGATATAGTGATACTAACTAGATTTTAAATTTAGATGGGATTAAATCTACTAGTGACTATATCTTTATTCTTGATGGTGGTGTAATGTCTTGGATATCATCCAAGCAAAGTTTAATCACTCGGTCCCTTATGGAGTCATAATTTATAACTTTGGAATAAGTAGGTAATGAAGTTAATTGGTAAAAGGATTTTCTAACTGAAATTCCATTGGGTACAAAACCAACACCTTTTATATCAATGTATTGTAATTGTCATGCGGCAATAGCCATTACTAAGAATAAATCTTTCAATGGTCAAAATTGACATATTTGATTAAGACATGATGTTATGAATAGCTACTAAAAGATAGAATTATTTAAATTAATTATGTGAAGTCAAAAATGAATTTGGTTGATCCTCTGACTAAACAATTTGGTAGAAAAATGATATTAGAAACATCAAGGAGAATAAGACTAATGCTAATTGAGAAATCAAAATGATAGCAACCTAATATATGTGATTAGAAATCCTATGAATTTGATTCATATAGGTAATAACAAAGTCTTTTATAATTCTGTAGTATTATAAAACAAGTCTTTTCCTATGATGTGAGAATAATGCTAGTCTGCAATTAAAGAGAGGATGAACTAAAACGTTCTTAATGAATTCCATATTATATATGGGTAGTGCTTAAATTGCAGTGAACACTTGATGGAATCACGTATATGAGTGTGGAGTGGGGCTGCTCCTATGAGATATCTACTAGCAAATCTCTAGAGTACTCATGAATAACTAGGCGCGTGCATGGCCTATTAGGGCAAAACCAAGTCAAACAATAAGAAATAGTGGGGCTATGATGTGATTAATAAGATAAATAACTTGAAATAAGGATTTTTGGTCTATAGAAGTTAAAAACTTCATCAATAATCCTATAAGTTAAATCTCATTATTTATATGATTTGGTTCATATTCTAAAAGACACCAAGTTTGATGCATTACACTTAAATAGAAATCCAACAAGTATATTCTTATTCTAAACAATATTCTGAAATATGTGAAGGGGGGGTTGCTGTAAATAATAAAAGATTTTTTCAAAAGATTTTTTTATCTTACATTGGAAAGATATTATCTTTCCCTTTTAAATTGAAGTATTTAAATCAAAAAGGTTTCTTATCCCACATTAGAAAAACACAACTTTCTTATTGTGAACTTAGAGTATATATATTAATGAGCTTCTTATCTTACATTGAAAAAATAAAACTTTTATATAGTGTTTATATATTGAATTTTGATATGAGATAGTAATCAATAAGAAAAGAGTAGTGGGCTCGCACGTATAAGATTGAGTTAAACAAAAGAAAAACCTTTGATTGCCCCTGTACGGTCTCCAGTAATAATTTGTTTTTTCACCCATAAACTAAAACAATAATTTTTTAAACTCCTAAAATCAAATCTTTAACAGCTCCAAGAATTAATTCCTTAACAACCTTGTTCTTTTAAAATCATTGTAACAGTTGCCTGAACTAATTCTTTAACATCTCTTTTTTAAAATCATTATAACAACTTTTTAAATTAATTGTCTAATAGCTCTTTTTTTTAAAAAAAAAAACCATTGTAATAGTTCTTTTCAAAACTATTGTAACAATTACTAAAAGACAACTCTTTAATTCTTCATTTATTTTGCTTGCTAGTTGTTGTGGTATGTGGTTTATATACATATATATGCTTCAAAGGAGCACAAGATGCTTCAAAGGAATAAAACAAGTCCAGGCATGAGCCTAGGCTTTAAGGCCTAGACACGCCAAGGCTTTTTAATCTAGGTCAGGCTCGCGTATCTTATTTTTTTAATTTAATTAATTTAAATTTATTTTTTAAAAAATAATTAATATATAATATTTATAATACATTAATTTATTAAATTCCCAAATTAATTAATAATAGATCTTATATGTTATTTTATAAAATACCGTTTATTTTTTCCTTAATTTTCGAATAAGAGAATAGGAGTTGTTTTATAATATTAGAAGGGTTTTTTTTTTCACAATGCATTATTATTTTTTGAAATTTTATTAGGTTGTTTTTTAGAGTATATTTTTATTTTTATGTAATTAAATAAAAATTATTTTAAAAAATTGATGTTATTAAGTTGAGTCGGATTTATGATTTAAGTAATTATTAGCTAGGGTTAATCATTGTTAATCAAAGATATCATTGTCATGATATTTTATGATATACATTCAATTTTAAATATATAATCAAAATTTTAATTATAAATAAAAATACATTAGCAACTCAGAGCTAAACACAAACCAATTACTCTAGTTTTTAAACTAGTAGGGCTCTACACAAAAACACCCCTTTTTAATTTAATTTATTTTGTTTTTGAAATTCACCTTTTAAATCAACCTCAAATATTTAATAAAAATAAAATCTTTTACAAGTTAAAAGAAAAAAAAATCACACCTCTTTGACCAACCCTAGAATCTAAGGTAGAATGTTGCCCCTCTGTAAAAATAAAATACTTATAATTTCGGGTTGAATTTGCTAAAATATAGTCACTGAAGAGAAGAAAAGGAAACGAGAAAATGGTGAGAACGAGGTTAGCGTGGTTCAGAGCATTTCCAATGGGAGATGCTATATTAAAGAGTCAAATTGATAAAATAGCTTTTTGAATAGTGTAAATATAGTTTTTTTTTGTTTGTTTATGTACATTCCAATAGTAAAAAGCTATTTAAAAGAGCCAATTATATTTTAATATAATTATATAACTAATTTTTTTATTTTTTATATAATATACTCATGATGTTATTAATTATATAATTAATATGAGTAATTTATAAAATTAAATATAAAATTAATGAAGTAATATGAAAGTTAAAAGATATAATTTTAAGTTCAAATTTAAAACTTTTAAATTTAAAATTTATTTATATAAATATTTTCAGTTTTCAATTTTATATGTTACTGCTAAAATTTTGATTTTTGAAAAGTATATTCAAATTCAAACTTTGAAAAAAACCGCCAACATTTTAAATTTTTATTTTCAATTTTTTAAAAAAAAAATTCAAACTTTGAAAAAATAACCGCCAATATTCTAAAATTTCAAAATTTAGAAAAAAAAAACTATCTATAAATATTCTCATATACCTAAACATTTTTTTCTCATCATTTTCTTCTCACCAATCTTTATTATATTTCATTAAAATTCATCATGAGTCATTCTAATTTTAATTTTTATGATGCTTTTGATTTTGATGATGACACTTCCATGTTCGCCTTTGAAGTTGCTACCGCAGTGGTTGCTGAAAAAGAATCGAATAATCAAGGGCGGAGAACAGAGTATCGTGGCTCTTTTCTTGGTCACAATATTGTCAATCGTAATAGAAAGGAAAGTGAGTTAAGACTATGTAATGATTGTTTTTCTGAAAATCCTAAATTCACTGAAAGTCAATTTCGAAGAAGATTTAGGATGAGTCGTCGTCTTTTTCTTCGGATCGCAAATGCAGTGAAAGCTCACAATCCATATTTAAAACAAAGGACAAATGTTATTGGTGTTCTTGGTTTATCTTGCCTTCAAAAGGTAACTGTAGCTTATAGGATACTTACATATGGTATTCCTACAGATCTTATTAATGAATATCTTCGAATTGGGGAAACCACTGTGATAGAAAGTCTTAGAGCTTTCGTCAAAGCAATCGTAGAAGTTTTTGGTGATTGGTATCTAAGGGCACCAAACGAGACCAATATTTATCGATTATTATCAATTGGAGAGCAATATGGATTTCCATGGATGTTAGGGAGCATTGACTATATGCATTGGAAATGGAAGAAATGTCCAACTGCATCGCATAGGATACATATTGGTCATTATCATAAACCAACTATAATTCTAGAGGCGGTGGCTTCACAAGATCTTTGGATATGGCATGTGTTTTTTGGAAAGCCTTGATCACTAAATGATATTAATGTTCTTGATCGGTCACCCATCTTCACTGTACTTGTTGAAGGTCGTACTGATCCTATCAATTATACAATTAATGGGCATGAATATACAATGGGATATTATTTAGTAGATGGGATTTATTCTAATTGGTCAACCTTTGTTAAGACAATCCCAAGGCCATTAGAAGCAACGAGAAAATATTTTGCAAGTAAACAAAAGTCTGCAAGAAAGGGTGTGGAGCGAGCATTTGTGGTGTTGCAATCTCGTTTTGCAATTGTATGCGGACCTATACGATACTGGGATGAAGAAACGCTTGCAAATATTATAAAAGCTAGCATAATAATGCATAATATGATTATTGAGGATGAAGGAGCAATGAACCTTAGATTTGACTATGAACATGAAGTCGATTCCTTTATATCAGTGTCACATGGTAAAATACCAAAACTACATGATTTTCTTCAAACTCATAATCGAATTAGGGATAGAGCAACTACCAAAACTACATGATTTTCTTCAAACTCATAATCGAATCAGGGATAGAGCAACTAGCTCTCAACTACAAAAAGATTTGATTGAACATTTATGGGAACAATATGGCAACAAGTATAATCATTACATTTGAACTTCTTATGTTATCATAATTTTCAAGTATTTTATGTTTTTATTCATTATGGTTGTTATCTTTTAAGTTAATTAATCCTACTTATTGTTGTTAAGTGTTAGAAGAACTTGAAAAAAGTATTATGAATTGATATCAATTTTATAACAATATATTTAAAATAACCCAAGAAATTTCTACATATTTAATTAAAAATACATAACATTAAACAATAAATCAATCAAGTTAATTAAAAATTAAAACTCCTCTTTTGCATAATTTCTAACTTTCTATTTTAAATATACGCTGCAGAAATTGGATCCAAATTAGAAATATTTATTTTCATAATTTGTTCTTCTTTCTCAATCATTTCTCTTGACTTTGTTGAATCATCATAGCTTGTTGCTCTAACATAATTTTTCTGTCTTGTTTCTTCTGATCCTTAATTTCAACTAGAGTATCCATGAATTGTTGTAAGAGATTTGTTACAGTTATCTCCCCAACTTTATCTTTTCCTTATCTACGTTTAAGTCGCTTCTTTGCAGCCTTATGACCAATTGGTCTATCTTGATAAATCAACGGTTCACTATCTTCTCCTAAACTAACAAAATCAGTGGTAGATGGAGCTGATGAAGCCGGACTTGCATTGACATGACTTTTTTGTTTCTTGTTTGACTTTTGATGTTGACTTGCACGCTCAAATTGCCATTTGGGTTCTTTTTTTTTAAGATAACCCAACAATGTTCTAGTTGAAATCATTTGTCGAGCATCATTAATCTGGTAAAAAATTAGAGAAATTCAATAATGTTAAAATATGTGTTAAACAATTAAACATGGAAATGAATATTAAAATTACCCTTGATTCTTCAGTCATTCCATTTTACTGATGATTTTCAATTTGAGTAACAAATCTAACAAATTTACCGACTTCTTTATTTATTTCTTGCCATCTACTTAAGATGCTTATTTGAGAATGATTATTGAAGTTTCCTCCATTCTTTACAAAGTAAGCATGTACTCGACTTCTCTATATTAGAATTGTTTGTTGTTTGTTTTGTTTGTTGTTCAACTCATAAGAAAGTTGGTAAAAGAGTTTGGAAAATTTGAATCCATCTATATTAAAAAAAAAAAAAAAACTCAAGTCAAAACTTCATAAGAAGGTGTAAGGGAAGCTCACATTCAATGTCTAGCAATTTTTTAGTTTTCATACATGTGAATTAATAATAAGCATTGCCTCCTACGTATTCTGACATTAATATAATCATATAACCATTATAATTTGGCCATTTTTAGGAACTAAAAGAAGATTGATATACTGGTTTAGTTGCATTTTCAACAAGACAAAATATAATTGACCTCAAATTAAAACAAACAATCAAAAATAAATTTAAAATATGTCAGTCCATGTTATCAATATCAGCTACCATCATTACTTCCTCTCAATTTTGTCGAAGACAACGACATTAAATAAAAATTATCTTCCTTAACCTATATCAAAAGCATAAAACAAGGAAAAAAAATCATCACAAATAGCAAATTAATATTAAAAAATCTCAAGAATCAAGAGATAAAAAAAATAGAAAAAGTCTTTAAGCAAGAGTATCTTTTGGTTTCAACTAATTAACACAACTGATGTTATTAATTAACTGGAGAATAACTAATTCTTGTTTTTCTAAATCACAGAGAAGATGAGACACAAGGCAAGGCTTTGAAATTTACAAATTTATTTTCTTCTTTTTGTTATGTTTTTAAAGAGGGAAAAAGATGTTGGCCAACAGATACAAAACAAAGAAAAAGGATATTGGCCAACGGATACATATCATTTCATTTACTTTTAACTTCTTGAGAAATGTAAAAATAGCTTTTCAAAACAAAAATAAACATTTTAACTGGTCATATAGCTTATCCGTTGGAATGTTTAAAACTAAAAATAAAAGGTAAAAATATAGTTTTATTTATTTATTTTGGCTCTTCTTTTAAATGTTGTGTTAGAGATAAAATAAAAATTATATAATCAAATTTTATATATAAATAAAAATACATTAGCAACTAGAGCTAAACAGAAATAGGACTCTACACAAAAACAGTTCTTTTTAATTTATTTTATTTTATTTTTGAAATTCACCTTTCAAATCAACCTCATATATTTAACAAAAATAAAATCTTTTACAAGTTAATAAAAAAAAAAAAATCACACCTTTTGACCAACCCTAGAATCCAAGGTGGAATGTTGCCCCTCTGTAAAAATAAAATCCTTATAATTTCGGGTTGAATTTGTTAAAAAATAGTCGCCGAAGAGAAGAGAAAGAAACGAGAAAATGGTGAGGACGAGATTGGCGTGGTTCACAGTGGGATTTTCGGTATCAGCAGCTGCAATTTCACAATTCGCTTGGAGAGACCTTTTCAATCAAAGATATGCCCTTTCTTATCATGTATAATGCCTTCCTCCTTTTCCTTTCCTTTCCTTTCCTTTCCTTTTTTTCATAATTGGTTTTCTCCATCTTTATTTATTCTCTTTTTTTTTTGTTAAACAGATGAACCAGAAATTTGAGGACCTTGAAGCTAGAGTCCTGAATCTGGAGTCTTTTTCTCCCCAGAACTCTAATCAGACAACCCAGGTTTGTTTATGCTTCTATCTTAGTTCTCTTTTATTCTAATTAATTTGTCAAATGGATTTTTTGATAAACTGAATAATTATTACCCTCTTGTAAAGAGCAAATTGATGGGCTTTCTCTGTGTTATTGTGAAGTATGATGAAGTGAAAAATGTGTTGATTATATAACTAATTGTAGTAATTTGGGATTACAAAGATGCTAAAACACTGGTTATTTGTAGCATGATATACGCATCAATAATGCAATTATCTTGAGTAGTCAAGAGCTTTGAGAAATACAGTGGAAGCCCACCTCATGGATCAGGTTTGGGTTTAATTTAAGAGCATAAACAATATTCCTACCATTACTGATAGCAAGTAGAAAGGATGATGATGATGATGATGATTTTGACGTCGATGGAAGGAAATTTGATTAAGCTGAACTGTTTTATGTTGTCTAGACTCTCCATTCAGTTCAATGGTTCAGTTGCGAGCTAGATTTTCTATGAGATTTTGCAATGCTAGATAGATCATTCTTTATGGCCTTAGCACATATCATTTTCAGTCAACCCTCAACCTAAAAAAAAAAGCGAATCAAATCTTGATGATCTCTTTCTCTGCCTGGTATCCCGTAGTCAATGTTGTACGTATCCAAACCATATTTAAAAACTCAAATTTGAGGTTGTTCTCGGCAGGAGCCCCCTCCACCTTCTCATGGGTGGTCTTGTTTCTTATCTAGACATTTCTTCTGTTAACAAACTTCCATTTTAACCTTACTACCTATGATACACTCTGTGCTTATGCTTGTTTCCACTGCACAACACTCACTACCATGAAGCATGGTTTGCCTAACCACACTTGCATAATATTTACCAACCTACTGTAGAGTTTTTATTGTATAACAGTCTAATTTTGCTTCCCCATTTCAACCACTCTGCCTTGGTTATATGGGTGATATGTTCCTCAGTGTTCCCTTCTTTTCAATGATAGACCAAAGTATCGGAAATGGTCGCAGTCTAGACCTTCTACTTTGTCAATGCTAACAATGTATTCGTGTTATTGATTTTACAATGCATATACCTTATCATGCAATGCTTTGTGTTGTTTATCCTTGACATTACTCTGTCGATATGAGCATCATTTAGCAATAAAAAAATCCTTGAGTTCATTTTCTTGCTTTGTGTTGCCCTACTTTTCCATATCCGTATTTTCACCTGCAATATCTCAAGGGGGAAGAAGAATTTATAGTTGACTGGCTAAGGTTGCTCTTTCTTATTTTATTATAGGGAAAAGCGCCAATAAATTCATTTTTGAAAAATAAATGACCATTAAATTCTATGTCACTTTCTTAAACCAATAAGTTCATTTCTATAATTTATCTACCAAGAAAGTTCCTATTTAATTACAATACCTCTATTACCCTCCACATGTATCTAAAAAAATTAACATTCAAGTTGTTCTTATTTCTTCTTTTTTTAGTTTGCTTAAAAAAAACTTTTACAGTGATTTTTTTTCAGATATTTAATTTTGCTCGCATGTAAAATAGTTTATTACTAGTTAGGTGTTCGCACTCTGTTGTGGGCCGGATCAAAAGTTTTTTTTCAAAGAAAAAAACTAGCACGGTCAATGCGTTTGTAATTTTAATCGTTTTCTTAGATTTTTATTATTATATTTAAAAAAATTCAAATGTTATTATGATTATAAAAGTAAAAAAGAATGATATTAATTCATATGTTTGGCATTGCGTTTCGGAAGCACTTTTGAAAAAATTTAAAAAAATTTATGTTTTTTATTTTTGTTTTAAATTAATATGTTTTTGATGTTTTCATATCATTTTGATATACTAATGTCAAAAATGATTTTTAAAAAATAAAAAAATATTATTTTAATATGTTTTGAAATGAAAAACACTTTGAAAAGTAACCGCTACCAAATTTCCAAACACCCACCTCTAAATATAACGATCAGATGTTTGGAAGAAAAACATGAAAAATGTACTTATTGATCTTGAAAAAGTATATCATAGACTTGTTGGTCTTTTGTTTCATAAAAGTGACCGTATTTATACTTTTTTTTCATTATTATATGTTATTTGCACTTCACTTTTGATTTGAGTTGTTTATTGATTGCATTCCACTTTTTATCCATGGCAGGTTGACAGTTAGATCTTGCCATGATCTCGTGGATTAGAGACCTTTTTCGTGTTGCCGTTAATTGCTTTGAGTTTCCTGTTGTCATTCCTTGCTTTCAAGAGTGAGAGCTTCTGTTCAACTTCGAGATATTATACTTTGATTCCCAACTTTTCTGCTATTTTATGTAGCTGTAATGTTCTTTAATAAAGGAATTATCAAAGCATGGACTAAAAGCAGTCGCGGTTGAGAGATTTGCATCATTCCAGATTAGTCACGGTTGTGGAGGGAAAATGGCTGTAGCGTACAAGAGAAACGGAGAACTCTATGCAATGTGCCACAGAATAAGCCTATAGCAAGAGCAGTTCCCGATTCGGAAAAGCCCTTGATCCAAACCTTTTCTTCTTATAAATGGTGTCAGAAACATAATTGAGCTTCTTCATAAATAAGCTGCTGTATCTGTTATAGCTAAAATCACTCTTTTCTGGGAGAAAAAAGATTTAAGTTCCTTACCATCATCCCCCGAAAATGAACCTGCGAAGAAACTGGTTTTTCAATCATTTGTACTGTCAGAATCCCCCTACGCAGCTAGCCATTCGTTTGTCTGTTGGGGGGGGAACGGGCTTCTCTAACATAATCGAAACAGCCAACCTAAATTACAGAAAGTCACTAATACATTCAGATCAGACTGAAAGATCCATACTCTGGGGCAGCAACCAGAGAGCGAGCTCATGAATCAAGGTTTCATTGATGGGATGATGGGGGGAGGAGGATGTTGCTGGCAAGCTCCTCATTCATCTTCACTGGAAGCGGGGGCATCTGCTTCATTGTCTCTGGCATGTCATTTAAGCTGCACAACTTACTAAAATTAGAAGCACGAATTAAGCTCTACATCTAGCAGCACTATGCTATATTGTTGTAGAATTGAGACCAACTTGCATGTCCACACACACACACGCCCCCCTATGAAACTACTTGAAGCGAGGGCTCTATACCCCCCGATACAAATTAACAAATTTAACCAGTAACCAATTATTAAAAACTACCTCGAAGCCTTTCGGGGTGATAAAAACCACCACCAGATACTTTGAAATTTTACCATGGAAGTCCCAAGAAATAATAACAGCTATAAACGATAAGAAAATAGGTTGACCAACCACTATGCTGCATTATGAAGTGCACTTGTTAGAAGATACCAGATGGTCAAGATATGATTGCAAGCACAAGGTATGAAGCTATGCCATATAGCAGAATTAACTCTGTCAGA
Source organism: Populus simonii (assembly GCA_007827005.2). Classification (NCBI taxonomy): domain Eukaryota; kingdom Viridiplantae; phylum Streptophyta; class Magnoliopsida; order Malpighiales; family Salicaceae; genus Populus; species Populus simonii. The sequence goes on from CM017477.2 coordinate 14,202,753, forward strand.
TGATAAATTAAGGAGGTAAGAGCATACTCATTCAAGAGAGCAAGGATATTCTCCCGACTTTTTCCTAAAAGATTGATATTATCATGTACCTGCAAAAAAAAAGATCCAGATTGGATATTATCATGTATCAGGAAACAATTAAATGAAGAATGCCGGCATTAATCATCCACTTTTGATTTTAAATAAGATGTTGCAACAGGTGAATATTTATCTTATAATGTGATAACACTGTAACAAAGCAATTTATTTAATTACTACTTGGTACCTCAGGTATCATGGTTCTGATCCAACAGAACAACAATCATTTATGCACAATGACCTCTATAGATGACAAGTTATCCCTCCCAATTTTCACAATTGCACTACGAAGAAGCAAAACGTGCCTAATAAAAAACAATCCACTGCAACATTCACAGGATCTGAATGTTCAACTGTAGCAAAATGGACGACTTTCAACATAAATAGAAATTAGATTCTCTCAAAATTCAACATTGTCATCACAGAAGCAAGTCACCAGGGAACACTTTGATGTTGACCACAAAGACTGTTTCTTCAAGTTCAAACGCTATGCAGAAAAGTTTGAACTGAAACAATTTCAAATAACAAACACCCTACTGATCTCATGCTCCTTTACACTGCAATTCATGTTGCACAAGCGTGTGGTAAAAAAAAGAATAAAAAGCAAAAAAAAGTACTAAAACAAAAGAAGTAAATAACAGCAATGGTCGTTGAGAACACAACTAGACACAATGTTAAAAATCTCATGCAATGACGACTGGTTGGCACTGATTTGGTGTCAAGTTTCTATATATCACCTGAAAAGATGAAAAATTTGAAGAAATTTGACTCAAGATTTGAGCATTTTTCTCGAGAAGTTCTCCTGTTGCACCACCAATATCTGCAAATGACACACTATCAGTAAGGGGGGGAAAAAGTGATGAACATAAATAGAAAAAAGAACATAGCTAATAACAATTTAATAGTGCATGCTCGCCATTCATGTCTTTAAGATCTGCAAATTCAACCACTACTCGGACAGAAGTATAATCAAGACCTATGCATTTCTGTACCATACACGATTAGCATTGGTTGGGAAAGCAAAGTCTTATTCTGTAATTATTAAACCCTATTTATGTTGTTACAACTACACTAAGATAACATAGGCTTTGTGGTTGCATTATGTCGCAATTTATGTCCCAGGAAGCATGTAACTAAGGGAGGAGGTAAACTTGCCTAAATCCTCCAACCTTGTGACATAAATGAGTGGATGTGAATCATTAGGACAATGGATGCACTTGCCTAAATCCTCCAACCTTGTGACATAAATGAGTGGATGTGAATCATTAGGACAATGGATGCACTTACCTCAAACCAATGCTATCAGTGTCCTTTTATTATGATTGTTTGAGGAAATCATTGTTTTCCCATCCTGAAAATTATTTCTTGTAGCTAGAGGTATTAGAGAAACCTGCAAAGCATGTTGGCTCTAGCTTGAAGGCTTTTTAACAAACTGACGACCAACCAATTGTAATTCCTATTGGTAGGGCATTCACTATCTTGAACTCTTTTGTCATTTCAGAGAATTCAAGATCATATGTATGCAGAAAGAAAATCTTGATTTTGAAAAATATCATCCAGCTGATTGGATTCTGTACATAGCAGTTTTAGAAATTTGAGGACCATATAGAAATTGGTGGATGACTCCTACCAACAACGACATTAATTAGAGGAAAAAACAGGAGGCTAAATTTCTTTTACACCAATAGCCAACAGGATAAGGAGTGAATGGTACAACCAAATAAGGAAGCAGCCAAATAAAGCAACTGAGGTTCCACCTACATCTACGTTCCACATTTTTGCCAAAATTTACTCAACATTAATAACTGGAACAACTAAAGAGGCAGTTTACAGTTTCAGGAAAATATCTCAACACATCCAAATTAGTGCATTTCCAGTAATGAAATCTCCTTGATTTTGTGATCATAATTGGTCATTATGGGGAAATATCAAATTCCAAAATTAGTAGTACTCAGAAAAATTGTACTAGATAACAAAATAATGAGCTATCCTAACTAGCACCATCAGTTTGGAAGAGCATAACGCATGAATATGAATAGTATTTGTCTGCCGCGTACTTTTCTATGTTCCTAATTTGTCCAAAACCAAACCAACCTTTGTAAGAAATCCCATCATCATTGTCTATGGGGATCATTGGAGCATATGAAGGACCATTGGGACGAGTTGTCAGGTGAGATGATGACTTTGTTGAAGAATCTGTTGCCTTTTCCTGCGAAACATATGTCAATGTTACATGGGCTTTTGAATACTAAAAACACAGAATAATCTACATAAATAAAATTAATAAAACAATAATTGGTAAAAACCATTCATCACGTTGATGGGGTAAGATGGAAGACAACCAGAAGCTTTATATAAAATGCACAAAACAGCCCCATCACCATCCCATGACAAGGAAACAATAGAATACACTATTGCAGATCATAAAGCAGTTGTGACTCTTTTTATGACTATAATTCCAAATACACACGTTAAATAAATGACCATTGACCATCTCAAACCCAAGCCAAAGGCTGAAACTTGTCCAACAATCAAAACTCCAGGTACATGTTTTATGCAGGCATTCCACAAATGGGTGCTCCAAAATACTAGTGGCTAAATGCGTGCAACATAAGATGTGGATATATAAATTTATCTACATGAGTACCACTAAACTTTTGGTCTCTATAGGAATCATCACCGTAGCTCCAACCTAAGGGGTGATTCTCTTTTTGTTGAATGAAAGAAAGAGCTCTAGGTACTCCCTTCACCGATAAGCCTGAACGCCTGCTATATTATTAGTAATGGCCTTGACAATTTTATCCTTGGTGGCAGAGAATAACATAGAAAGCCAAGGAGCTCGCAATTTGCATTAGACTGGTAAGGAAGACCTACCAACGAACATTTCTAACTACCAGGAATGGTATAAAAATGTCAATAAACTGACTCAAGAGCTCTTTCTCTACCCTCCCAAATCAGGTCTTAAGATAATCAGGCAGATTTCTTTTGGCTTTCGGTGGAATTTCAAGTTAAGGAATTAATCCCATCCTTGCATGCTCTTGAGCGACCGAATGGCTGAATCTGCTACACAGAACAACCTAAGGGGTAATTCTCTTTTTGTTGAATGAAAGAAAGAGCTCTAGGTACTCCCTTCACCGATAAGCCTGAACGCCTGCTATATTATTAGTAATGGCCTTGACAATTTTATCCTTGGTGGCAGAGAATAACATAGAAAGCCAAGGAGCTCGCAATTTGCATTAGACTGGTAAGGTAGACCTACCAACGAACTTTTCTAACTACCAAGAATGGTATAAAAATGTCAACAAACTGACTCAAGAGCTCTTTCTCTACCCTCCCAAATCAGGTCTTAAGATAATCAGGCAGATTTCTTTTGGCTTTCAATGGAATTACAAGTTAAGGAATTAATCCCATCCTTGCATTCTCTTGAGTGACCGAATGGCTGAATCTGCTACACAGAACAAATCATGTGACTAGAAAATATACCGTGTTACTATGCTACCACATAGTTCTGTTGAACTTGATGAAATATGTAACTTCATCAATCTTTAATGTGATTGTTTGTTTACGTAAATATGCTGCTATGCATGAACACAAATGTAATGTTTGTTCCGGTGTTTCAGTTATGCTGTCCACAAATTTTCTAGCCAGTATGTTTATATCTGCTGTATTCCAATGCCAGCATTGCTAGTTAATTAAAAACTGCACAAAATTGTATTTGAAGGTTAGAACATACCTTTCTATCCTTATTTTTCCTTGCCGAATGATCTTCTTTCCTTCTCTTCCCATTTTCCTTTTTCTGAAAATACAAATATAGCCAGTTAGACTACTTAATACACATGGCATACTAAATGTAGCATTTTTTTATGCTTGCATGAATCTACTTTGGCCATCAATCATGTTAAAAAAAAGAGTTATAAATATATATATACCTTTTTAGAGCCAAAACAACTTTAGAAAAGAAAAGAGAAGAATAACAAAAAAGGGTAAGCCATCCTTCAAGAGAGGTTACAAAACAAACATGGGACAATGCCATGAAACAAATATCAACCATGAATGACAATTTCCTTAATAAACCTCTCACAGAGATCCCGTGCTTCTCATCATTCACATATAAAGATTCGAACTCTTTCCAGGTAATCCATCCCACAATTTTATTTGTCAAACCATGTTTCTATTTAGGGATGTCTGAAAGTTTTGTCCATTTTCGCAAAGCAGCACGAGGAAAGATATGATTTTCCAATCTTAACCTAAATTATTTAATTAATTACAGATCTATTTCAAAATATATGGACTTGTATATTTTCCAAAGTTTTTGAGAATTTGCACAGCAGACAATGCAATAAATGATAATTTGATAAATAGTTAAAAATTCAATAGTCGACGAACAAAATGGGATGGAAGGGGGTATATGTTTTTAGTATCGAACTGGAAAAAAGAAGAAGAAGAAGAAGAAATTGCACAATGTGTAACATCATAGAAAATTACAATGAAAAATGCAGTATGTTGAATATTCCATAACTATTATGTGATGATATATACAGTTTCTACAGGTGCAAGTCACTAAAACCCTTGAGACCATATAAGTGATGCGGTTATCCTCTAACTGCTGCTTCTTTTTTTCTTTTTTTTATTCTTTCATTCATTTGTTTAGTTGTATTCAAGAGCCATCGAGGGTTAACCACTAACTTGACCCACCATCCTTGAAACAGACTCCACTTGGATTGCAACCTATTTGAAAAATGGAACCCGTTAACCGAAAACCACACATCCCACGTACACTCCCTTTCTGCTAAACCAATCTAGAGGGTGGCAGGGGGGAGCAGCCAAAAATCACCTCATATAGATATCTTCCAATTAAAATAGTTTTAACTCTTTCATAAATAAAGAGATCCTCCCTCTGTAATACCCCTCCCACTCCAGTAAGGCAAGAGTGCATCTAAGTATATTGCATCATTTCTAGAATACCTCCAATAACATCAGGCACCAGATTCCCAAAGAGTTCTCTTCAAAAATCGTTTCTCTATTATTACTGACTCAACATTCATGTAAGTTTTTTGCAATGAGACCAAATTATTCATCATTGAATATCATGCAAACAAGATCCCAGAAAAAGGCGCACACAATTTCAAATTAATTGTATGCGTCCTTTTTGCCAGATATTTTGTTATCTTCCAACCTATTAAGCGGACCTAACCACAGCAAAAATAGCAAACTCGTTAAAACTCCATCTTCCCTAAACTCGAAAAGCTACCTCAGGTATCCTAGAGGTAGAGGCTAACATCAAAGGTCAATTTTACTACCCAAAATACCCAAATGCACGCAATACTTTTTCTCCTGCCAACTTAAATCATTGTATTAAAGATATAAAATAAAATATAATGATAATAATAATACTGCACCTTCATGGAAAAAACAAGAAACCTCCCTTGCTGGTTTACCAGAACCTGTCACAGCTTCACTCATTTTCTCTTCATCAATACAAAACTAATAATTTTCATTTTATTCAATCACACCTCAGCATTATAGGAAAACTAATCATTTCCCATTAGAGGTGAAACTAACTAGATGGGGTTTATCCAGGTCCAATTTGTTGACGGGAGTTTGCATGTAATCATTTGATATATTAAACTGGTAGTTTTTTAAGCCACCCATGCTAAATCCAAACCCTTAAATGTTAAGCTCCTCGCAAATTGATTGGTACAGATAATATGCCTTTCTGAGCCGAGCCATTGACATTCATTGTCTTGATATCATTGCCAACATAACTGTTAGTCCAACACGATTACTTTACCAATCAAAGACTACTTTTATGTTTAAAGCAGGGATCTGGTTTAGCCAGCATCTCTAAATTAATATGGTGGGCAGGTGTTTTGACTCGAAAACAGGACATCAGCATTAGATTATTCATATAATCAACCTTTAAAAGTCAAATCAGTTCTAAACATCTAACATTTAAGTTGGAAATAATCAACCATTCGAAACCACACAATGGCACTTACGGTCATCCACCTGCAACGCAGCGCCACATCTCGAACCGTTTTGTCCTTTAACTTCATCGCAATCTTAGCATACCGGACTAAGTTTGATTCTGATGCATACCTGCAAAAAAAAATTATAGCACCACTCTCATTTAAACTAATAATTAAATTTAAAATAAATAATAAAACAAAAAAAAATATAGAAAGAAAGCTTACTTGGAGAGCAAATCGTCCAGAATGGACTGTTCATCGGGACTCCATTCGACGGAAATACCAGGATCGTGCCTCAAAGACGACAGCGTTTTGGAATTCACGGCGTCTCCGGTTGAAAGGTTGTTAGAATTACTAAGACTAGCCCCGTTGTTGGTCGAATTCACAGGAACGCCATTCGCCGTTGACGGAGGTTTCTGAGACGCCGTGGCTTCCTGATTATTGCTGTCGTTATTGTTATTATCATTATTATTATTATTTGCACTAACAGCCATCACCATTAACAACCAATCGAAGAAACAAACTGATAACACAAAAACCACTGCCTCTGCTTCTCTCTCTGTGTCTGCGTCTCTATCTCTATTTCTATGCCATTTATGCACACAGGGTGACACGCAGTCTCTCTACAAAGACAATTGGCTATGAACTAGCATGCAGGTGGTGGTAGACCAGAGGAATGGAATAGTGGTGCTGATTATTATTATTATTATTATTGGGGGATTATTTGGTTGTTAGAAAATGGAATCTCTCTGGATTTTGGGCATTCAACGCTCCGAGTAGAGCAGTTGCTGCTGCCTTTGCTTTCTTTTTTTCATTTTATAGCTTGGATAATGATGATGATGATAAGGATAAATAAAAATTTATTTTGAAGTGCCGTAATACTTTGTCTTTCTCATTTTAAAAATTATATTTTATTTTATTTTATTAATACTAAATTTAAATCTTGAAAAAAACAAATACTAAAATGAATTATTATTTTTTACCTTTTTCTTTTTTATTTTCCCCTCCCGCTTCTTTCTCTTCTCTCCAGGACATCTCCTAGACTTTCTTGGAAAAAAATATATGGTACGTGGCTTAGATTTTTCTTTAGAATAACTAGGAAAGAAAACTATCAAATTCATTATTTGTAGATTTAAAAACTATATAAAATAAGATTTCTCTCCATATAAAATTAAAAGAAAAATCTAAAATAAATAGGGAAAGTATTGTATATATGTCTTCAATTACGGATTATGACAGTGAATTTATAATTTTAAAAAAAAATTCATTAAAAAACTGTTTTTTAAGTGATACAATGATTTATCATTCTATAATTATTACTATCAAATAATCTATTAATAGTGTTTTAATTAAAAAACTAAAAGGTCAAGGAAATTTTATTGTAGTTTTTTATTCATTGAAATAGTATAATTATGATATCGTTTTTGAACAAAAAAAATTCTTTAAACTAGATATTGAAGATAAAATGGTTATTTTTACTGTGATATAATTGTTTTTTTTAATTGTATAAGGTTGTATTGGTAATTTTGCTTTATTTTATACAGTAAAAATATTAATTTAACCCTATAATCAAATAATCTAATATCTACTACGAAGGGACATATTTGTATTTTTAATTTTTTAGAACAATATAATTACTATGATGTCTTTAAAAACAAAATCAATTAAACTCTCGCCCAGAGGTTTTTTGTCATTTCATTGATTTTATTGTAATTTTCAATGGTGCTCGGGGGCATTGTTGTAAATTATATTTATTAAATATAATTAAAAAATTTGTTGGGACATGTGCGGCACACGCCACCATGTAGACGACCCACGTGTTGTTCAGACGGCCCATGAGAGTCGTCCAGCCAGCAAAACAGCGTTTGAAAGGTCTCGACGACCTGAATTAAATAAGGTGGTGTGTGTTCCAAGATATATGGTGGTTTGGCAATGGCAAGCCTTTTTCCCCTGTATTCTCTCTCTCACACCTAAATTTTCATGTCAATCCCTTAAAAATTCAAGAACAGACCATTCATTTATTGGCTCTTCAGATACGGTCATTTTTTTATTATAATTTTTTTTATCTTAAATAATTTATTGAATTTGATCCCTACTCTTTTTATTGTTATTTTTTGTTTGGTTTCAATTGATTTTGTTTTACGATTTCACCCTCTTTTGCTCTTTCTTTCCTATCAAATTTAATTCTTATTCTTTTTATTACCGATGTTTTAGGCTTGACAAGTTTTTATTTTAAATCATAAATGATATTATTTTACAATTTCAAACTCCTTTGTTTTTTTATCAAATTTAATCCTTATCATTTTTATTGCTATTTTTTTTATTTGACAAGTTTTTAAAATTGATATTTTTAAACTTGCTCATAATAAACATCTTAATTAGACTTGGATCCATGGCTTCACAGGTTGTGATTTTTTAAAATTTGATTAGGTTCAAGATATTTTTCCGGGTTTGCTTGGTTTTTACAAATGTTTTTCAATTTCATCCTCTATGATTTGTTTTTTATATTTAGACTTTTGTCCTTATTCTTTTAATTGTTATTTGTTTTATTTGGCATCATTTTTTTAATGCATCCTCCTTGGGTTTTTTTTTAAATATTTTTTACCGATCTCATCTTTCAAAATTAAATTGGATAAGGATTAGACTTCGTAATTGAATTTGGCGCAAATATTTCATAGATTGTGACTTTTAAATATTAAATCAGGTTTAAGAGACTCACCGGGTTTGCTTGGTTTTTTTTCTTTTTCCAAACTTATGTTTTCTTATTTTTTTTTATCCTCTTTTTTTTTTGTATTTTGATTCTATTGGGTTAACCCTCAATAATTTCTTTATATTTCACCCCCTATCATTTTTTAATCTATAAATGGTCTATCAAGTTACAAATATTTTTTTGATTTTCACCCCCTATAATTTTTAATCTTTCAAATTTAATCCTCGTTTTTTAATTGTAATTTATTTTACTTGGGATTATTTTTAATTTTTTTTTCAAATTTTATCTTCCTTGGGTTTTTTTTGTCAAATTTTATCCCTGTTATTTTTGTTGTTGTTTTTTTTCTTTTGCAAGTTTTTTTATTAATGTTTTTGTAACATCCTACTTTTTTAACTTTTAACACTTAATGTATGGTGTTTAAAATTGTCATATTACATGCTAGTATGTTTTTTTTTTTTTTGGACTTCAATTAAGGATATATGTATTATTTATATGGATAGATAAGTTATATGACGTGTTGTGTAATGATGATAGGAATACAGTTCAGGATGATTGGACTAGGTAATGATGGTTGTTTTTGGTAAATGTGAAATAGTAATTCCACTCTTGTTAAGGTATATATTCAGTTTATTTCTCATTCTATGTAAAGTTATTCGAGATTTCATAGTTTTTTTCATGATTTCATTCTTCAAAATTAAATTTGTTAAGAGTTAAGTTTCTTGAAGGATTTTACAAGTTACAGGTTTTAGAGATTAGACTAAGTTTAGGAGGTTCGTCCGAATTTGCTTGGTTTTTTTCTTTTTATTTTTGTTTTCTTGTCTTTTGGGTTTGGTTCTATTGAGTTAGCCCTCCATATGTTTTTCAATTTCACCTCTTATCATTTTTTTATCTATAGATAATTTATTAAATTACAAATATTTTTCAATTTCATCCCTTATGATTCTTTAATCTTTCAAATTTGATGCTCATTCCTTTAATTGCTATTTATTTTGTTTTAGATTATTTTTTTTTCAAATTTCGTCTTTCTTATGTGTTTTTTCTCATATTTTATCCTTATTTTTTTTGTTGCTTATGAAAGTTTTTTTTATTAATGTTTTTTAATGATTTCATCCTTCAAAATCAAATTGATTGATAGTTAAGTTTCTTGATTGAACTCAAGTCCATCATTTAACAAGTTATAAGTTTTTAAGATTAAACTAAGTTTAAAAGGTTTGCTTGAATTTTCTTAGTTTTTTTTTTAAAGCTGATGTTTTTTTCTAAGTTATATATATTTTTTTTAGTTTTTTTTATTAGGTTACTATTGAGTTGTTTGATAAATTTAAGTATAAATTTTTTATTGTTGATTTATTTTATTCATCATTATTGTTTTTTAATATTATTTAAATCACTTGATCTAATGACTCAATACTTAAATTTTTTAACCTAACAAGTTTTTTTTATATAAAAACATTTGCTCAGCTCGTTGAGCACCTACATCCCTTTCCGGTGGTTTTCTTTTGCAGCATCCTTCTCCGACGACAATTAAAATAATTACAATTAAAAACTTATTTTTAATATTAATAAATTAAAATAATTAAAAAACATTAAAATATCAATTTCAAACTAAAAAAAAACGACCAAAAGGGATATACGCGGTTTTAGTTTTGGTAATTGCATGATTCATCTTTGTACTCTTCCCAATTTCTTTATTATAGCACCTTTACTCTTACTTTTTTAATGGGGTCCTTCAATTCTCTGCTTTTTCTTAATGTGACCCTTCCGATGACATCCCGGTCAATTTCCCAGCCACGAGTGTCTTGTGGCATGACATGTTAGCTAAAAATAAAATGTGAAAAAAAAAATTATTGCTTCATTGCTTTATTGTTTTATTTTATTTTATTAATATCATAACCATCAATTATATCTGTTTTTTTTTTATCGTCATTCATGACCAATATCACAAATCATCTTTTTTTTTTATTTTTATTGCCACCATCAAGTACAACATCCGACTTCCCATCTTTTATGTCATCATTATTATTATTATTATTCGAGATTTTTTTGTATTAACACGCTCAAGGTCTAATCATGGGAGATTATTATGGTAAAGGGTTCAATGAAGTTTGAAAATTAAAAAAAAAAACAAGATTTTAATTGAAAATTTATTTTATATTGAAATGAATCCAGAGAGATGTGGATAAAGAGATTTGATTGTGATTGAGAATTTAAACAATACTTATGGCCAAGAAATTAACTGGAATCATCGGAGGGGTCAAATTAGGAAACTGAAGAGAGTAGAGGGATCACATTAAGAAAATATGAAAAGTACCTAAAGTATTCGAAGACCCTCCGAGACCAAGACGGGCGGCTATAAAAGACAATATTGGATAGAAGAGCTCAATAGTTTTTTGTTCGGTCATGGACTCCAATTCCCAACAACCAGGTTCCTTCTCTTTCCTTTATTTTCTCCATCTCATCACCGTAAGAATCACAGCTTCGAATTGGAGGATCAAGACAAGAAAAAAACCCTCTATTTATCTGTTTAATTTTCTTCTAGAGAAATTAAATTATTTTCAATTGATGATTCTATTTCTAGCTCCCTTATATATAGATTTGGAGAATCTGTAACTCTTGATTTACTTGCTGTTTTTTCTTTTCATGTCATGGGTAGTTTGTAATCTGTAATTCTTGTTGCAGGTAGTAGCCCTCCTCCTAAACCGTGGGAACGAGCGGGAACATCATCATCTGGCCCTACACCTTTTAAACCGCCATCCCCTGGAAGCACGAGTGACGTGGTTGAGGCGTCTGGAACAACGAAACCGGGAGAAATTGTTCCTGCTACTGGTGGGAATACAGTTGCCACCGCAAATTCTTTTGGGAGACCTGTTCCCACTAGGCCCTGGGAGCAACAGAACGCTGGAACCATGTATTCGGGTATTTCGCCTTTCTTTCCTATGTTTGCAAGTGTGTGCAAATGGTAAACAAGTAATCTGTGATTTATGTTAAATTCACAACAAATGATGTTGAATTCATGTGGGCCGTTGATTGAATCACTACGGTGTACTTAATGGGAGTAGGGTCTTGGTATACTGAAGATTAAAATTAAAAGCTATATGATACGGATTAAAGGTGACTGCTGGGTTGGATAATAGCTTTGCTGCTTTATTTGACTAGTTTCATGTGTGGGTATTGTTATTTTTGTGCAGGTTATAATAATGGGTACGGTACGGGAATGTATGGAAATTCCTATGGTGGAATGTATGGCTCTTCGTATGGTGGAGCTGGAGGGTATAGTGGTGGGATGTATGGGAACAGTTCATATAGAGGAGGTTACGGGGGGATGTATAATGGAGGCATGTACGGTGGCGGTCTTGGTGGCGGTCTTGGTGGCCCAATGGGTGGTTATGGAGTGGGCATGGGTCCTTGCGGTGATCAAGATCCAAATAATCCCTTTGGTGCTCCACCGTCACCTCCAAGCTTTTGGGTTTCTTTTCTTCAAGTTGTAAGGGATCTCTCCTTTTTCTTGTCTTTTTTTCTTCTTGTTGTTTTGGCTTTGATTTATGACCACAGACCACCACCAGATCAAATACCAGTACGTTTTGTAGAGAGGAAAAAGTTTGCTCTCAATAGCATTTATATGTTTCTTCTTGGGTCAATCCTTCAACTTAGCTTGTGATAGGCTGTTTGATGGAATCTGCTCTCATTATTTGATACCTCCAATGCCAAACAGTGGCTGTTAGAGCATGCTGCCCATAAAATAGTGGTGTACTTTATAACTTTGTCTCATTCACTATGCATTTATAAACATTTTTTCATTCTAAGGAATGGCGTTTGGCTTTCATAGATCTTAAAATGGCCCTTCACTGTGCTCCTATTCCTGGCCACGGCTGTAGAATAGAATTACAAGCCATTAAAATCCACAGGGATTGTTTGGTGCTATGGAAGTTTGCACAAAATGCATGTCTACAATTCTTTAATCTCACACTTGCAGAGTATTTCATCAAGAACCATCAGATGGACCATGATTGGTATCTCTTAGTATTTGAAGGGCAATATTCATTGTCTCCTTATGTGCTGTCTTACAATACCAGCTTGACCAAGTCTTTTACTCATAAACTATCTGGGATGCAAGAGTAGCTTTTTAGGTTAAAAAGAAAGAAATAAATGCACCCGTTCATATTGAACTTAACATCTGATTTGTTATGTAAATTAGCAATGGTGATTTTATAGATAAATTATCATTTCTTAACCTGCTGTACCTTTCCATTGCAAGGTTCAATTGTTTGATGTTTTGTTATTTTGAACTGTACGACAGATGCAAGGTGTTGTGAATGTTTTTGGCCGGATATCATTCTTGATTGACCAGAACACCCAGGCATTCCACATGTTCATGTCTGCCCTTCTTCAGGTTAAGCTCGTTAAATGCCCACTTTTCCTTTCTCTGAAAATAGACTTGATATTACAAAGTGAGCCCTCGTGTACCTTCATTTTAGTTGTGCTTCATGACAATGTCCTTGCACAATGATTCATGAAATTGTCGCTTGCAGCTCTTTGATCGCACAGGGTTATTGTATGGAGAGTTGGCTAGATTTGCTTTGAGATTGTTGGGAATCAAATCAAAGCCCCGGAAGGTTCAAGGGCCAGGACCTGATGGATTCCCTGTTCCCCACAACCCCCGTGGGAATCAGAACTACATTGAGGGCCCAAAGGCTGCTCCAAGTGGTGCATGGGATAATGTATGGGGAGGCGGTCCTAGCAACTGAGCATATTAAATCTATATCTGTTTTTCTTGAGAAATCACAAGATTCTAGAGCTGTATGATGGAGCAGTTCAGATGGAGGACATACCACTCCTACCTTTCTAGTTCCGGCCTGCTATGATGAAAATGCCGCTCCTACTTTCCCAGGTTGGGTTTGCTACGCGTCTTTCATTCGCTTGAAATAATCCTCTCTGGAAGAACCAATTGTGTCCTCCACAAAACATATATCATGGTCTTGCTGTATGTGCTCATTTTGTACCATTAAAACCTTAAGTTACTGAGAAGATATGGATACCACCCCCATGATGTTAGAAAGAGATGGCTGATAATTTGTCTTGGTATCTTCAACTTTTCATTAATGCAATTTGAATAATGAATATTATCTGTTCCTCTTTGCGTCATATACTTTGCAGTGAATCATGTGACAATTATAAATGGATGATGATTTCCCAAACCCAGAAGCATCTTGCAACGCCATCCCCTGCTTGTCCAAGACTTTCCAGGGAAATATTTAGATTGTTTGTTTGTGCTAACCCGCAAGTCGGATCAATTTATTTTTAGCATAAAAATAATGTTCAAGCGTTGTCAACTTGTTTTTCAGGAGCAAATATTTTTTAATTCTATAAAAAGTAAATTGATCAATAAAAAATAAATTGAAATAATTATAAAATTAATTTTCAATTATCAAAATTCTAGAAGGATGAATTTTTTCTTATAAAAAAAACATTTAGTTAAAAAAAAAACCTAAAAAGAACCAGTCAAGTTATGAACTAGATAATCTTATGGAAAATAAAAAAAAATAAAAATTATGAAGTTTAATTTAATAATGAAATTAAAAAAATCAATTAAAAATAAGCACAAAAAAATATCCAAGTAAAAAATGGGTTACTTTTCAAATTTACATGTGTTATGAAACCGGAATAAACTAAAAAAAAAAATTGAAAAAAAAAATGAAGTTCAACTCCCACCCAACATAATGTCCAGGATGAAATTAAAAAAAAAATCAATTAAAAAAATAATCCAAGTTAAGCTCTCAAACCCACGACCCAAGTCATGTTACAGGAAAACCCACAAAAAAATAATGAAGCTTAATTCATAACTAACCTAATATTTTTAATTTTGAAGAGTGATTTTTTTTTTTAAAAAATCAATTTAAAACAATGATAAAAAGAAAAAAACTCAATTCAATTCAGGTTAATATATCAAACCCGCAATCTGAGTCATGATACCAAGATAACCTCATAGAAAGCAAACTTAAAAAAATTACGAAGCTCAATTTTAAACTAACTCATGTTTGAAGGACACAATTGAAAAAAAAAGAATTATATCCAAAGAATGATGATCAAATTTGATATTTAAAAACATATAACAACTCACTTTGCTTTTTTTTAGAGAATCAGACATGAAAATCAAGAACAAGAGAGAGAAGAAGGAAGAAAAAAAGAATGGCCTGCCAGAGCCAAACTATTGCACTAACATCATCACGCGTCATCTTGGAAGGAAGAACTGTCAAGACGATTCAAACGATATCAAGGAAGGACATCTTCAAAGTTTGATGGCCATCGTATGCTCTACCCAATTGCAGTGGCCCTTCTCACAAGCTGACACATGGGTTACACGCACCAACCACTTCTCTTCTTTTCATTTAATTCAATCCCTAAACACTTGTTTTGGTTTCAATTTTAGTCCTTAAACCTTCAATTGTTCTAAATTAATGAAATCTAATTTTATTTGGCCAAATGAGCATCAATTGATAGCCAATATTTTTCTTCAATGCCAAGATAACTTCATACAAAGCTAATTGAAACAAATCATCAAGTTCAATCCTAAATTAACCCAATTCAAAAGGATAAAGTTAAAAAAATAGTTAAAATAGAAAATTTTTGGCACTCATTACAATCCAATGTTTTTATTCCTTGATCTATTGTGAAATCCAAAACAATCATTGGCTCCGTTTGTTTCTTGAAAAATAGTTTCTTTTGAAAAATGAATTATTTTCTGATATTTGGCGGTGTCATGGAAAATAAGTTGAAAAATAATTTTCAATATTTAACTATGCCGTAAAAAATAAATTGGAGAATAACTTATAAATGTTTTAATTTTTTTTCAAATTTATCTAACATATATATATAACATTGAATGTATCTAGACCACTTACAATAAAAGAATGAAATATAAAAGATATAATTATAGAAAAAAAAAGAATTTGTTATATTATATATTTATGTATAGCTTATCTTATAAAATATAAATTACATATAATATAAATATTTTAAATATAATATTATAGACATATAACCTTGTTAAATATTTTTTAAGCAAATTTCATTTTTAAAACATCAAAAAAAATATATTTTTTAATTAATGAAAAAGCTAAATAACAAAAGCTTTTTATTTTGTACTGAATTACAAGAGGAAGACTATCAAAAAAAGTTTTAATGAAGGCGTAATAAAGCAGATGCCGGTAATGTTAAAAATAATTTTGATAAAATAAAAAAAATTTATTTTAATATATTTTTAAATAAAAAATATTTTAAATCACAATCGCTACCAAGACATATAACCTTGTTAAATATTTTTTAAGCAAATTTCATTTTTAAAACGTCAAAATATATATATATTTTAATTAATGAAAAAGCTGAATAACAAAAGCTTTTTATTTTGTACTGAATTACAAGATGAAGACTATCAGAAAAAGTTTTAATGAAGGCGTAAAGCAGATGCCGGTAATGTTAAAAATAATTTTTATAAAATAAAATAATTTTATTTTAATATATTTTTAAATAAAAAATATTTTAAATCACAACCGCTATCAAAACATATAACTTTGTTAAATATTTTTTAATCAAATTTCATTTTTAAAACGTCAAAAAATATATATTTTTTAATTAATGAAAAAGCTGAATAACAAAAGCTTTTTATTTTGTACTGATTACAAGATGAAGACTACTAGAAAAGTTTTAATGAAGGCGTAATAAAGCAGATGCCGGTAATGTTAAAAATAATTTTTATAAAATAAAAAAAAATTATTTATAACCTTGTTAAATATTTTTTAAGCAAATTTCATTTTTAAAACGTCAAAAAATATATATTTTTTAATTAATGAAAAAGCTGAATAACAAAAGCTTTTTATTTTGTACTGAATTTACAAGATGAAAACTATCAAAGAAAGTTTTAATGAAGGTGTAATAAAGCAGATACCGGTAATATTAAAAATAATTTTTATAAAATAATTTTTTTTATTTTAATATATTTTTAAATAAAAAATATTTTAAATCACAATCCCTATCATAATTTTAAACAAACAAAAACAAAAGAAATTGGGAAATTGGGTTTACCCTTGTTCTGAATATGCACTTCCTCAGCTCCACGCGGCCAGCCTCATGTCTATTTCAGATTTGTACCTCAGAAACACCACAAAATATTTGCTAAATATTGCTATTTATAGTTGTGGATTTTGTTATTTATAGGTGAGGATTAACAACTGACAGCTTGTTTTTTCATTTTAAAAATACTTTTAAAAAAAACTGAATTTATTTTATATTTTTTATATCATTTTTATATACTAATATCAAAAATAAATTTTTAAAAAATAAAAATTCATTTTAAAAAACATCTTTTCTCCAGAAAATAAGTAATGAACCAAATACACTATTGCAGACATTGAGCTCTCTACCCTTTTTTCCAAATGCATTCGTCTTGGACTCATAGCTTCAACAAAGTCCACTGATAGTGTGATCCCCAGTCCCCATAGCACATTCCTGATCCGTATTGTAACTGTAGATAAAAAAGGAAACCAACAGCAATATGGTTGCGGGGCACAAGAACACCGAATTCACATCGAGTTTAAAAGCCAAGGCATACCCATTTGCATGTAAATCTTCTAGTCACAGTGTTAATTTAACTATCAAAATAAGCAGCTAACCCACACTAAATTGCACCCAATGGTTTTCTCAAAAAAGTGCCATCCATTTTGTTGATCACGACAAAAGTTGCTGGCATCAGCCCTAAACAATCCGAGATAAAATTGGAAAATAACTATTCCTCATCTTACTAAAAAACCCACCAAAGTCTTAGTTTTGGATAAGCATAAATTCCTTCTGAATTTACTCATCATCTTCATCATCGTCAGCAGCAGAATTGAGAGCCTTCAACCTTTCAACCAACTTGGCCTTTCTTTCCTCGTAGGTTAGCTTCTTCAGGTTGTATCTGCAGAAAAAATCAAGACTGTAAACAACAAATCATGATGAACAAAATTCATCAATAGAGATATCCAGAATGGTCTTCATGAAAAGTTGTCACCAAAATACAGTCAACTAAAAGGAACATCGCCAATGAGCCGCAGCTCAATTAACATGTCACTGTCCCCATCCCTACAAGTCTCCTAGTAAGCAAACAACTAAAAAAAGCTCATGGGTATTTCAAATTGGGTATCATGATTAATACAAGCAACACATTTTTGCCAAGAGTTTGTGCTAGAGGAGGGGGGGAATCACACCTCTTGTGCTCCTTTGGAAGTTGCTTCTCACTCTTCTTTGCAGTAGGGTCCGCACGTATAGCAGCATGGACCTTCTTGTACAACTCCTCCATGTTATCAGGTTCAATGCCTCTCTTAATGTACTCACTGAAATGAGACTGATATTTCTCTGGCTCATCTTCCATCAGATTCTGCACAAGTTCCCAATAAAATTAAAAGGAGAACAAATAGTCTTTACAGAGATGTGTCCTGCCTGTAATTAAGTTGCAGCAAAATCACACAATCTCCCTAGTTAGCAGACAAATAGGAACCTTACCCTCATATACGCAGCAACATGACCGCCATAAATGTACTTGCGGTGAACCTCAGCATCAAGCTGTTTTCCATCCTTGTTGAATCCAGCAAACCTCTTGTCGCTATGAGGAATATCAAGTCCACCATCCAAAGCTCCCTAAATTTGAAAAGAATGCCAATGTCCTGTTATTAATTGGTTTGTATCCTCAAGGCCACAGAAGTAACAAGATCTCCACGTTTGTAAACAAGTTCATAAATTATTTGGACAGACATGACCAAGAATATAAGGACCCAGATGAAATTGTCTACTAAATTTTGTTTTCACGGCTACAGATTTCATTAAAGAGTTGACCCATTTTTTCACAATTACAACTGATAGAAGAGCATTACTGATCTGTGAGGAAAAAAAAGTCAGCAAAATATAAGGAAGAGTGGGGAGTGCCCAAAACAGATATTTGAATGAACTTGTTTTCCTCTGACTTTGTTTTAAGCTGAACTACACGGGAGTGCCCAAAACAGATATTTGAATGAACTTGTTTTCCTCTGACTTTGTTTTAAGCTGAACTACACGACAAGAATACTGCATACCTTAAGAGCACCAAAAACACGATTCCCAGTTGTTGTCCTCACGAGACCAACATCAAGGAGAGCACGGAAAGGCCTTCTGCTATCTGCTGGTTCAACAGAATAATCTTCTCCCGTTGCCTGTGCACAGGAAGAATACATATCTTACAATCCACCCAAGTAGAATAGAACAATTTTCATATTGATAAACCACTGTGAATCAGCCATATACCTCAACATTTCCTTCATACTCCTCATCCATCTCAAGCTTTTTCAGAACTCGACGGGCTAAGAGAAGCCCGGTACAGTAAGCTGGAATGTAGCAGAAGCAATTAGAGCACCTGATTGTGAGAAACAAAGACCTCAAGTATTCTGAGACAGATTGTTATACCTGCTGCGTAATTTGTGAGACCCACTTCAAGGCCGTAGTGGGGTAGCTCATGGGAATAGGCAGCTGCAACAACAATATCACCGGCCATGCTAGCATGTATGATTTGTGCAGTTACATCTTTGTTAGTCTAATATGGGTGTTAAGGTGAAAACATTAGAAAGGGGAATAAATAAATAACCTATTAGAACAAGATATCCAACAGAAATAGCAAAAAAAGAAAAACCGAAAACAAATTGATAATGTAAAATTAGAAACTGGATACAAATCGCATAACAAAACGGTATTTTGGAGTGTTGTATTTGTTTTTGTCCTGGTTGATAAGACGTATCCTCGCCCTGTAGTCTGTCTTGCCCTCTGCACAATTCAAACAGATGTTTATGTCAAGAAAGAAGCAGCCAAAAGATGGAAATCCATCTGAAATAAGTGAAAAAACCACCTCGTCTTCTCTTGAATTTCACTTGAAAACGCTTGTAGTAAGCTCTCGACTTTTGGGCTTTGGCAAATGCCTGTTATAAGCAATCAACATTATCACAGCCAATACTTGATCACTTAACAAGCACTCAAAAACATTCTATTACATATATGTTTATATTGGTACACCATCGTTAAGAAAAGTTTCATGGTATCATCACAACAGTCGAGTAGGGAGAAGAATCTCAAAAGGAACAAAAATGATCTCAACATGAATCAAATATAGAAAAACTTTACTATCTCGTTGTCAATAATTCATACACCATCCCCTAAAATACGACTTGAACAGCTTGTTTGCCAAACTTCAACTCGTTATACAATAACAATAATCACTCAACTGGGCCTAAGCCAATCATTTCACTCCATCAGTTCAGTTTTTCTAGTACATGAAACCAGAGCATCAAGCCATGCTAAGCAAGAATAAATAGCAAACGATCTAAGATGAAAGAATAAAGAAAAAGCAAAACCTAGAATGAAATCTTTAGATAACAGCAAGAAAAGCAAGAAGAACGTTAAGATAGGTTGCTAAATCAAGGCATTGACTTACCATTGGTGATGCTCAGTGTAGCAGCAGAGTCTGCTTCGGAGGGTAAAAAAAACGAGGGAGAAGAAGAGGTGCTGCTGCTAAAATACTAGTAAAACCCTAGTGTCTAAACGAGGCAAATCAACGGCCACGATTTGTTTTTGATAAATCGGGTACGTTTTAGGGTTTCCAGTTTATTGAAAACAACAAATCAATCCCTTGGTTATCACTTTATTTTCAACCGGGTTCCGAACAATAACTAAAAGAGACCGCTTGGAAAGTTTTTAAAAATTTTAATTTTTTTTATATATTTTAAATTATTTTAATATGTTAATTTTAAAATTATTTTTAAAAATAAAGAGTATCATTTTAATCTATTTCAGCATAAAAAATATTTTAAAAAACAACCACAATCACAATTCCAAACAAGAAACTTTTCACCATCATTATTAATTAATTTTAGTTAAAACTTATTATTTTTATTATTATCATTACTATTATTATACTACTATATTAATTAAAAAATAAAGATAAAAAGATTTTGATGATTTTTCCTATAATTTGTGTTTTAGTGATTAATTTTGTTATTAAATCATTAATACTTCATAGAATTAATATTATTGACGGATGTATCTAGATCTAAAGTTGTACTGAATACTGGTTTGCTTTTAATAAAACAACAAAAATCAAAATAAAATAGTACTTTAAGTAGATAAAAATGTTTTTCATTTTTTAATCTTAATTTTTTACTCCATTCTCAGTTTTTATTTTTCATTGAGAAATTAAAAAACTTGTTCATTTTTTAAAATTTCTATGCATATTTCAATTCAGAAAACTACAAAATGTGTTTACACTATATTATTTTCTATTTAAAGAAAAATAGAAAAATGAAAATCATGTTCAGATTAAATTTATTTGTTAAAATATTATTTATATTTTGACATGAACAAATATTTATTTTTTCATCTTGAGGGTGTTGTCTATTTTTTATTGATTTATCTTTATTTAGAGAAAAAAATTAACATTGTTAAATTGAATGAAATGCAAGAATAAACACAACAATAATAAAAATATTTTCACATTTATTAATAATAAAATTTGATTGTATTATATTAATTAAGATACAGTAAAATTAAAAAAACAAAAAACAATACTCAATTAGCTTCATCTACTAAATTCCATCGTATTATTTGAAATTATCCCAACTGTTAACTTCAAGTTTAATACAAGTAGCTAATGCAAACCAATCAAGAATGCCATCATCCTTTACTTTTGTTTTTTTAGTTTAATGTGGGTATCCGGGCCAGCTTGCACGCATCTCGACTAATCCCACAGACCCTGAAGTTAACGATCATGTAAGCCTCTAGTGGCCATCATATGAGCAACCACAAGACTCGAACCTGATACCACAAATGGAACAAACCTCTTGGTCCCAAACTCTTACCACTAGGCCACCACCTAGATGGTTACTATTTTATTGTGTATACTATTTTATTGTATATACAAGTTTCTCTTCATTTCATTGTTTCATTACCGCACCGATAAAGTTGTACAAACTTCACATATAAATGGGCTTTTAGGGCTATGTTGTAGACTGTGGTGATTGGGCTTGAATGTCTTGGTTTGATGCATCCTACCAAACCAATCCCTTGTCAATAAAAATAACATTTTAGTGCTTAAGTAAGTAATATACAAGGAGAAATAATGCACTAGAAAATAGAAAATAGTATGAGTGTATAAGAAATTGTGTGTTCTATTTATGAATGAACTTGTTGTGTGGCTTGAATTTGTTATAGGTTTGAGTTCACCTGGAGTTTCTTATATGGTGACCGACATATTATATAAATTTTAGTCATGTTGTCTCACCTCGTGAAGTGTGGCATCATAGGTAACTCATTGTGAGAAAAAAGTGGTGTTACAGGTACCTTGGCGTGTAGAATTATAAGTGCCTCGTGGTGAGTGAGTGGAGAAAAATAAAAATTATCGCTGGAGAAATTAGTACTTTTCAATGGTTTATAGTGTTCGTTGTGTATTGGTAGAGAAGTGTGAGCAAAAAATAATCATTAGTGAGAAAATGATATTTGATAACAGCGAATGCTTCAGCACTAATTATGGTCAGGAGCTCGATTGTGGATGGATCCCTTAGTGTTTCTTTTGGATGCCATAGGCCTATTAAAAGATCGATGGCAATTGAGAGATTTTTCTCTCTATAGATGGAAACAATGGTGTTTTTATCTAATTACATTCACTTTCTCTATTTAAGTATGTTTTTTCATCACCTGTTTTATATTAAGAAGAGTCTGATCAGGAAGACTATACAATCATTCTTATAAAAAAAATAGTTGTAGACCCCACTAGTTAGGGCTTCAATGACAATGAGTTCAAGCAATTTTTCATGTTAGGTATTTTCTCACTAAACCCTCAAAGATTTACTTCGGTACTTTCATCTTCTTGTTATGTGATGGAAAGAGCTTAGTGACACTTTTTTTTACTGGTATGCTTATACTAAAACAAGAAATGAGTTTCACGCATAAATCATGAAGGCCAATGATAAAGCCAATCTAAAGTTTATGATACCATATCCGAGCATATCCATAAAATATTATCAGGAGAATTTCACACATAACATCATTGTTTTGTGTTACAAGCTCTAAAATATTTATCAAGTTTTATATGTACACTTTTGGGTTTATAAGACTATCATAGTTTTTCAAGTTAGCCTTCGTGGAGACCCAGTCTTTAAAGAGATTTATGTGCAAATATTAATGATAATGTGTAGAATTTCCTCCTTGGTTGAGGTGGCGATATTCAATTTTAAAAGCTTGTGTAGTTACTAATCTCACTTTACGTCTAAGTATTTTTTTATTAAAAGTATACGAGCGAGATTCAAAATGAGATTGATGGCGCTAACCATTTATTAAGGAGCTTTCCTGATAACAATAATGCATTTTTAGGTGAGTTGGAGTACAAATGTTCTTATACCTACTTGTTAGCACATTGATATCTTCTGTTCCTTCAAGGAATTAAAATTGTTTTTGTGCATCCAGTGGTGCATATAATGGAGCTAGCTATTGTGTGTTCTCATCAAGTGAATAAAAGAGTGTGGAGTTGTTTTCTGTATAACTAAAATAACATTGTTGAGTATGTTGATGAGTGAGTTGATGGAGATCTAGAAAAGCTAGAGACCTATATTGAATTGGATGTATTGAAATATCCATTTGTCATTGATTATTGTACTTTTCCAAAGAGACTTGTAGCTAGGGGTGAGCAAAAAAACTGAAAAACTAACTAAACCGAGAAAACCAGAAAAAATAACCAAAGAAACCGAATTATGAAAAAAACTGATTAAACCAATTAGAATTTTGAAAAAACCGACCGATTCTACAAGCCTGAAATCGAAAAAACCGAACAGAACCGAACCCAAACCAGAAAAAACCGAGCCAAACTGGTTTGAACCGGTTTTGTTCTAAAAAACCAAACCAAAACTGGTCGGTTTGAACCGGTTTCAGTTTTTTTTAAAATTTTGATTTCGTTACCCTTCTTTTTATATAAAAACTAAACCGAACCGAAAATGATCACCCCCTACTTATAGCTTCGAACATGATGACGTAGAAGAAAAACTCATAGAGATTTAAGGCTTCAGGATTTCATTGCTTTTCTAGTATATCTGAACTACAAATTTAATAAATTAATCCATGTTAATTTAATATATTATTATTTTAATAATTTTTTAAAAACTCATCTTAAAACCTTTTTATGTTAATTTTTTTTTAATTTGATTGGTAAACGTGAGAATTAACCAAGTTAATTACTATTCTGTACTAAACAAAGCTAAAGTATTGAAGCTGAAGGTTTTACCCATTTTAATCTTCCAAAAAAAAAAAAAAAACCAAAGAGAAGAAGAGAGAGAATGAGCTAAATACAAAGCCATGGAAATGATAAAATTGTGGTAGCGAATTCGATTTAAAGTGTTTTTTTGTTTAGAAATACATTAAAATAATATTTTTTTTTTATTTTTTTAAAATTATTTTTAAGATCAGTATATCAAAATAATTTGAAAACACATATAAAATTTTTTTTAGCAAACAAAAAAAATCTTAACGTTTCCAAACGGAGCCGAAGACAATAAACACAAGCGAAACAAGATAAAACATGAAATAATAATAAAATTATAACTGGTAGGTTTTTTTTTTATATATATATATATATATATATATATATGTGTGTGTGTGTGTGTGTGTGTATTACTTAATTGAAAAAAAATAAAACAAAATAAAATATAAATATTTTTTTATATATTATTATTAAACTTATATATTAAAAAATAATAATTAAATATTTTTTTATTTTAATTTATATTAAAAATTAAAATTAATAAATAATATAATAAATTTACTTATAAAATCTAGATCGGATAGAACATTTAAAACTCAATTATTTTTGGATGTAGTTGATTTGAGGTCTAAATCGATTTAAATTTATAAAAAAATAAAAAAATTAAATTGATTTAACTTAGATAAAAACTCAGGTTCTTCTATAATATGATAAACTCGAGGTAAAATTTTAATAAAAAAATTCGTTGAATATTTTTAAGGTTTTTTTTATTAAAATAAAATCAATTTAATATTTTTAAAATTTATTTACTAACCCACCCTGTTATCAAGCCTAGCCTTTGTTATTTCAACCATTTTGGAATGATAACCTTTACCTCCTCGGAAATACAAAATGTCCCTCTTTTTTTTTTTTTTGTCCCAGAGTTGAATCTTCTGAGCAGCTAACCAGTCACCAACGCCAAAAGTCAAGAGTGTTTGCAACAAAAGACACAGAGGAGAGGAGAGGAGAGGAGAGGAGCTTCAGATTCCTTGGATCAAAACCTCTCCATCCATCCCATGAATCTTAACTAACTGAACAACAACGATAAAAAATCCATTACCACAACTGCCAACGCTGCTGCTGCTCCTCCTCAAGTTGTCAGATAATCAAAATGGGATTCCAGGAATGATAAAATTCTGACCATCAAACCGAGGATATGTCTCAATCTGACATCTCGTACAGGTAACTAAATCCTCCACTTCCTTCCATTTTCTCCTCTCCGCTCTTTGCCTCTGTTATCAATCCTGGTTCATGTTTTTGTTGACTTTTTTTTTTAAAAAAATGAAATTTCAGTGTGTTTTATGTGCTTGTCATTAATCAAAAGAATTGATTTGATTTGACCGCTGAATACTACAAAGAATAATCACCAACATTTTGTTCATAAAAAATGTTGAAATGACAAAAGAATTTACTGGGGGTGGTCCTTTCAATCAACCAGATCCTGCTAAAGGGGAGTAAAACATATGTTCTATCTGTATGTTTCATTGATTCTGTTTTTCGATTATTGGTCGGTGAAGGAAGTGAAGGCAAATGATTGGATTTGTTTATTGACTTGCTTGGCATTTTTGTTAATACAACTCTTTTGAAAAAGTAAGGTCTTGGGTTGTTTGGGTTTGCATTAGATGATTAGCGAAATAACAACGTTGATCCGAGAATTGTCTGTCGGTTTTCTAGGCGTAAAACAAGGCAATCTGCAAGAATTAAGCTTCTGTTTGAGCTGCAAAGGTAAATTTTGTTAATGGTAACAATACAACAATACGGTGGTTCTTTCTTAGTCATATGGCGTGTGGACCAAGTTGGGGCTTTGTGTTGGGATCTTTGTTTGGGCTAATCCCCAATAAATTGCGTGTTCTTTTGTATAGTTTGAGGAAAGTTAGTCAAGAAATATTGTTTAAAGAAGTTGTGCAGTGGTGAATTATCTTGCCCAATTTTCATGTTGTTTGAGGGACTCGCTCAGTTAAATTGCTGTTTTAATCCCTTGCATCTCTTTTGTTATTTCATATCCTAAAAGCACAAACCCTCCTTGTCATTCTTCAAGAGCATCAATATTGCTTTAGTTACCGGTCAAGAAGGCAGCAGCTATTCAATTTAGTCATACTTAGCTGTCCTTTTTTTTTCCCTTTCACTTGACAATTTTTGGAATACTTATTAATTTCTTTGATTTAATGTTAATGATATCTAGCAGACTCGTTTTTAAGGGTTGGATCTGGCACGGCTTTTTCTTTATACAATAGCTTTTCTACCACCATTCTAGGCCTTGCCCCTCAATGCTGAAATCCCCAGCAGACCTCTTTTCTGACACTCTACATGTCATTCTTAAAATTTTGATGGATAAACTCAATACTCGGGTTATCAGACATGTCAAGAAAATTGTGACAAAAATATGCCAACTAAAATGCATTTGAGAGTCAATATGTATTCTTTCTCTGTTGAATTCCTTAACTGTTCAATCTGCTTGGGGTCATAACTTGTTTCTCGTTATTTTTCCAGTCTTGAAATTCCTTTCAACGGTGCTTCCACTGATCCCCACCATCATATCTCTTAGCCATTTGTACTTGCTGATATTCCAGACTGCCAGGACTCATAACTTTTTGTCCACCGATGTTCTTTTGTATCTCTGCAATCTTTTATCCATTCAAAGCCTCTAGCCCTGCAAGCTTGCTCTCTTAGGTGTTATATCTTCTCTTTTTGTGCAAATCCTGTTCTATCCAAAAAGCCAAAATGGTTTAGAATGTTAAAAATCTGAGCCTATTTGCTTGAGATATAAACATCTTAGCAAATCAGCTTTCTTATCTATCCTAGCCTTCCCCTCCTCTTCATCAGTTTGGTGTTTGTTTATGTAGTGAATGTTGTGATTTTATGTTTTTCTTACGGTGCATTTATTGATGGTTTTTCTCCTTTGCAGCTGTGGCTCTTGTGGATACCCCTTGAATTTAACATCTTCCAATCGAATCACCTCCAACATAGGTTCTGGATACCAGAAATCTATAAAGAAAGGTTATATCTCCTTCCTTTCTGTTGATCTTAGTCGATTCACACAGGTTGATGAGGTAAACTGTCTTCCTGTGTCTTGGGGTCGTTATCATTCAAAAAGTAAACTTCTTTGTCGTAAATGTGGGGTTCACGTAGGCTATGGATATGGAGATTCGCCCGCGCTATGTGGTTTTGACTCTCCCAACTCATCAAGCTCAGCTTATAAAAAATTTACCATAAAGATCCGAGCTCTACAGCCTTCAGAAGAGTGCTAACAAAGTCATCATGGAAGAACCTTTTAGTTGTCTTCTTACCCCCATCATGCACCTGCCCGATGATTGCCTGTCTATTGTTTTTCAGTTGCTTGGCTGTAGTTCTGATCGTGAATCATTTGGTTTGACTTGTCATTACTGGTTTAATATTCAAAATACACACTGTAGGTCCTTACAATTTCATTGTTCGTTGGCCTTCTTCCCCAATGTTTTCTTCTTTATCTCAGAGTAGGCTTGTTACTAGCTCCTTCCAACTTCACTGGCTGCTAACCCGCTTCAGCATTTACAGTATTTGCCCCCATCTGGTCGCTCTGAGATGCCTGATTCATGCCTAAGCTTTTCGCAATCCTATGCTTTGAAGTTTCTTTCTCTTAACCTGGACTACCGTTTTGGAATCACTGACAATGGACTTTCACTGGTTGCCGCTAGTTGCTCCTCCCTAGAGGTTATTAGTCTATATCAATCCTAAATTACCGATGCTTGGTTACAACTTTAGCTAATGGTTGTTCAGCCTTGAAGCACGTCAATCTCTCTTACTGCTCACTTGTTTCTGACTCTGGGAGAACCCGTATTCAATCTTGCTGTCAGCTGGAGGCAGTTAACGTATCTCATTGCAGCGGAGTAAATGGTTCTGGGCTTGGAGGGTTTTCGCCAACTTCAACTCATATAGATGCTGATTCTTTTAAGCTTGAGCCAGAAGGCATTATCGGGATTGTAAGTGGAGGTGGAGGTGGAGTTGAGTATTTGAACTTGTATGAAATGGTGTGTAAGTGGAGACGCAGTGCAGCAATAGGTGCAGGTTTTGCCACTTGGCTTAAAATTCTTAACATTTGGCTGTGCAGGACCTATGGAGATGAAGTCTATTGCGGCAATAGCAAAGGGATGCCCGTTGCTTGAAGAATGAAATTTGGCTGCGTCATGGGGTCAGGATTGCAGGACTGCAATATATTGGGATCTTCTCCAATAAATTGGAGAAGCTTCATTAAAAGAAAAGCTTATGCGGAAATTATTGTTAATCCATACTCATACTATTAGATTACAATAGTAATTCAAAGTGTATTATTTTTTCTTTTTTTTTCTTTTTATAATTTTTTGTTATTATTTTTTTAATATTTTTTTTATCTATTTTTTTTTAATATTGATGTAATTAAAAATTAAGTTTTATAATTTATTTCTTTTCATTTTGCTTTTTTACAGGGTTAAAATGGTTTATTTATTTGTTAAGGTAACCCAAGTTGTTTCGGTTTACAAGTTTGGTGAGATTGTTTTTTTAATTGAACTTGACTTTGTTATTGTTTATCCCATATAGTTAAAAACAATAGTTTCAGAAAAAAAACCATTATACATAAAGCTAAAATATGTGAGAAAAATATTGTAACTCTCTTCATATGTTATTGTGGATTACTATAATATTTTTTTTTCTTTTTTCTTTTTGCCCTCCATCCAAAATTATCTTTGTCAATTTTATTTTTTTAATATTGAGCTAGTTAAAAATCTAACTTTGTAATTTTTTTTTTAAAATACTGTGGATTGATATAATGTTTTTCGCATTGTTTTTCTATTTTATTAAACATAAAGCTAAAACATGTGGGGAAAATACTGTAGCTTTCCTCACATGTTATTATGGATTGCTAGAGTACTTTTTTTTTTGGTTTTTCCTACAATACTTTCCCCTCTCTTTTTTTTTCGTCAAAATTATCTTTGTCAATTTTATTTTTTTAATATTAAGTTGGTTAAAAATTTAGCTTTGTAAATTTTTTCCTTTAAAATATTGTGGATTGCTACGGTGTTTTTCCATTTAGTTTTTCTATTTTTTTTAAAAAATTATATTTGTAGATTTTATTTTTTTAATATTGAGCTGATTAAGAATTTAGTTTTGTAATTTTTTTCTTTAAAACAGTGTGGATTGCTACAATATTTCTTCACATGGTTTTTTTTTTGTTTTTTTATGATTTTTTTCAAAATTATCTTTGTCGATTTTATTTTTTAATAATGAGCTGGTTAAAAATTACAGTTACAATATGTGGAGAAAGCACTGTAACTTTCCTCGCAAAGTAATGTGGATTGCTACAATGTTTTTTTCACATGTTTTTTTTGTTTTTTTATATTTTTTTCTTAAATTGTCTTTGTCAATTTTATTTTTTAAATATTGAGCTGATTAAGAATTACAATTACAAGTAAATATAAATAAGGCTAAATCATGTAGGGAAAACATTATAGCTTTCCTCACAAAACACTATGGATTGACACGGTTTTTTCTTATATGGTTTTTTTCTAGTTTCTTTTGTGTTTTCTTTTTTTTTTGTAATATTTTTTTTCAAAATTATCTTTGTCGATTTTATTTTTTAATATTGAGCTGGTTAGAATTTAACTTTTTAATAAAGCTTAATCATGTGGGGAAAACACTATAGCTTTCCTTACAAAACATTGTGGATTGCTACAGTATCTTTCCGTATGATTTTTTTTTCTTATGATTTTTTCAAAATTATCCTTCTCAATTTTATTTTTTTAATATTGAGCTGGTTGAGAATTACAATTACAAATAATTACAAATAAGGCTAAATCATGTGAGGAAGCACTGTAGCTTTCATCACAAAATACTGTGAATTGCTAAAGTGTTTCCAAGATGGTTTTTTTTCTTGTTTTTTCTTGTTTTTTTGTTATATATTTTTTCTAAAAATTTTTTTATCGATTTTTTTTTAATATTGAGCTGATTGAGAATTTAGCTTTATAATTTTTTTCTTTAAAACACTGTGAATTGCTACAGTGTTTTTCCACATGATTTTTTTATGATTTTTTTCAAAATTATCTTTGTCGATTTTTTTTTTAATATTGAGTTGGTTAAGAATTATAATTACAAATAAGGCTAAATCATATGGGGAAAGCGTTGTAGTTTTCCTCGCATAACACTGTGGATTGTTACAGTATTTCTCTAAATGGTTTTTTTATGATTTTTTCTAAAATTATCTTTGTTGATTTTATTGGGGAAAACACTGTAGTTTTCCTCACAAAACATTATCAATTGTTACAACGTTTTTCCTCATGGGTTTTTTTTTTCCTTCCAAAATTATCTTTGTTGATTTTTTTTAATATTAAGTTGGTAGAGAATTTAGCTTTGTAATTTTTACAGAAAAGCTAAATCATGTGGGGAAAGCACTGTGTCTTTCCTCACAAAACATTATGGATTGCTACAAGTTATTTTGTTCAGTCTCTAAGTTTTTGATCACCAACACAACTTTTTTTTTTCCATCATGAAATATTGGTTTCATCATACTTTTAGTTTCTATTAACGCTGATTCATAATTATAACACTATCAAATACATTTATTTTATAAGCTCATGGCAGCGCGTGAGCATGCCATCTTGTGTCAATCTGTGTGATCTCAGGTTGTAAGCTTTGAGAAAGGGGTGCAAAAGGCTCTTGGTTTTGTACATTGGACGCACTTGGAAATTATCTGCTACCTCTGTAGAGTTGTTTAAATTACATAGAGATAAGATAAGTGAATAAGAGATAAAGTTCATAGGTAGATGATGGTGAAGTAGCCATTCGACACTCTTGAGCGAGATGGAATACTTGGGAAATATCATATCGTGCATGCCAATTATTAAACATTGTGTTTAACACCGTTGTTTTAGCTATAATGGGCTTTTTAAACATTGTGGTGCTGCAAACATCTTTTAGTTGTAACTAGCTTTGATACCTGCGCGATAAAAGAACAAACAAAAATAAAAATAAAAGATGAGCCAACATATTCAGGTGAAAGAAACAAGACAATCCTGGCAAGCACAATTATAATTCTTAGATTGACATATGTAAACACCGCTAAAAAACAGGGAATTATGACCTCCCTTTTTTATATGGTCTTCAGGCATGCCAAATCCGTTATAAGCTCATGTTTTTAAACAAAGAATATTTAACCTAAGCATAAATCCCATGTAATTTCCTAAAATATCATTCATACCATTAATACATGTATGGTAGCCATGTTTAAAAGTGTCAATTTGTATGTAGTTTTGAATTTTTCTTTTCGCATTAGATCTAAAAAGATATTGATTTAAAATATTGTTTCCTCTCAAGCACAATGAAAAAACCAATGCTTATATCTAATAAAAAAAACATGTCTTAATAAATATATAACCCAAGTCTTAATTGTGATGCTGAGAAACATATACAAATTAATATACAATATAATGAATCATACGTGTCCTTTTTTCCATGAAAATTAAATAATCTCCCATAAATGGACCTTGAATCCCTAAATATAAAGACAATAGTATACCGAAAAAACCTAGAAAGGATAGGAATTTTTTTTTTTGTTTTTCTTCTCCAACACCAAGAAACATCCTAGAGGTGAAATTAGTATACGAAATAAATCAATGGTTAGAAACAACAAAAATCAAGAATTAGCTTAACAGATCTTTCACGCTAATTTTTGTAATGATTTGTATGGCCACCCATTATGCCGAAAAAAGAAGAAGCAACCTTCGCTCATTAACTGGTCTTTCATACTAATTTTTAAACGATTTGCATGGCCATTCATTACAGGCAAAAAAAAAAAAAAAAACTTTGCTCATTCAGTTTTGTTTTGACAACATAAACACTATATTCAAGGGCGGAGCCTGGAATTTTTTTTGCCATGAGCTACAATACAAATACACATCAATTATTTTTTAAGATCAATCATTAACTTGTATATATAAATTTATCAAGTTAACAATAAAGTTTCAATCTAAATACATAACACAAAATATAAAAAATAAAATAAAATTTAAAGTACAAAAAATTGAAAATAAAAATAAAAATAAATTACACTATCAAAGTTGCACGCTTCAATGTTTTGTAGAATAGAATTTATCTATGATCAAATCTGAATCAATATCTTCAACAAACTCTTGTTCAATGTAAATTATCATAGAATTCGTTAAGAACTCCTCTTCTATTTTATTGCGAAACACAGTTTTAACATGTTTCATTACTGAAAATGCTTGCTCTGTACTGGCCGTGAAAACATGCAAAGTCAAAATAAGACGAATCAACATGTAAATCAAATGATAGTGTTATGACTTATTTGTTTCAGCTAATTCTCGACATAATTCAGAAATGGTAGACATATTCTGAAAGCTTTTATGATGAATTACATCAATATGATAATGCTCTAGCTGAGATCTCAAATAATACTTCTCTTGTTAATTGAAATATTCAGGATAAAATTTCTCAGCAAGCTTGTAAATAACATTAGCGTTAAATGATTTAAAGTTGTCATTAGGTTCTAAAGCAGAGCTAAGTACAAGGAGTTCCACTGTCCCATTATTGAATCTAGAATTTAATTCTTCCAACTGGAAATCTATTGTTGAGTTAAATATATCATAATAATAATGCTGGTAAACTGTCATTGATCCTTGTTGCTGACATGAACGACCTTTAGCTTTTTTATACGAAGCATTTATATGTGGTATGTCAATCTCATATTGTGTGCAAACAGATTGCACATTTGCAAGGAGAAGATCAAATCTAGCATCTCTCAAAGTTTGAAGCAATGCTTTATTAGTTGATACAAGATCCATTGCATTTAAGATGTCTAGTGATTTTTGCTGCAAAACTCAACAAAGTAAATCAGTAATCCTTATTATTTTATGCATCAAATATAAGATGAATATAAATTCAAAAGATTTCATCACAATTAAACAACTACTAGCTTCTCCATGTATAGAGTTAGAAGATCCTTCTTGAACCATACTTTCAAGCACAATAATAGTTGCACTATACAAATCTATTAAGCTACAAATAGAATAAAAATGAGATCTCCACCAAGTAGTTCCACTTCGATGTAAATTATTGATTTGATTAGCCCCTCTACTAGTCTCACGTTCTCCATTAGCTACCATATGTGCAATTTTTATAGCCTGAGTATGATGTAACTCGGTATGACTTTTAGGAGAAACACTAATAAGATTGATAATGGTTGTCAATTTTGAGAAAAATAACTAAATAGAAATCTCATTTCTAGCTGCTACAATTAATGCCAGTTGTTGTCGGTGAGCAAAGTAATGTACATAATATGCATAAGGGTAATCTTTAAGAAATAAAGCATGTAGTCCGTTCAATGCGCCACGCATATTGCTAGCACCATCATACCCTTGACCTCGCATATTGAGAATATGCAAGTTATATCGAGCGAGCACATCATAATTTTTTTTTAGTGTTAAAGTAGTATCTGAAACATTAACAATACCAAAAAAGCGCTCTTGTAAAAAACCCTGAATGCCAACAAATCTCAAAACATTAGCCATTTGTTTTTTATTTGATGCATCTTTGGCTTCATCAACCAAAATACAAAACTTTGCATCTCTTACTTCTTCACAAATCTTTTTCCTCATGTCGTTCACGAGAATATGCAAAATCTCTTTTTGAATAGTCGGTGAGGTATACTTTGCATTTTTCAGAGCTTTTTCTAAGACAACATCATCAATGCTCACATTCAATCTCCTCATAAGTCTTATCATCTCCATAAAATTGCCTTGATTATTAAAAGTTGAAGATTCATCATGACTTTTAAATGTACATGCTTGTAAGCTAAGCCATCGAACACTTTCAATTATTGTCCTAAATTGCAATCGATTTTTCTGAACTTCTTCAACTGTTTTTGTATTCAACACTTTATCAATATGTTTACTTACTTTCATTAAATCTTCAACAGATTTCACATCATTATTATGTGGTGAAATGAGACTTCCCACATGCATCAAAAGTGCACACTTAACCCCATCATTAAACCCTCTTCCAACTTCGAAAGCCTTTGGTGGTGAATGTGAGATTACAAGGCACTTTGTTTTCAAAGATAAAGCATGGAAAATAAAATATTACATCCTTTCATGGAGAGTACTCTAGT
Source organism: Populus simonii (assembly GCA_007827005.2). Lineage (NCBI taxonomy): Eukaryota > Viridiplantae > Streptophyta > Magnoliopsida > Malpighiales > Salicaceae > Populus > Populus simonii. The sequence goes on from CM017477.2 coordinate 14,236,976, forward strand.
TAAGGAAATTGATCAAACCAAGTGTATTGAAATCGATGATATTGTCTCCCTGATTCAGTCCTTGGATACTCTGCTAACTTAGGATGATATGGACCCATTTTGATATAAGCTCTTCTAATTTCATCTTGTTGATTGATAAGATGTTGCCACACTGAAATTCGTAACCTATGATCTCATTTAAGAGTATTAACATCAATTTCAACTCTTTAAGATTTGAAAGGGGGTTGTTCACTACGATTTGAGACATCAACATTGGATGGAGAATGTCCTTTATTGATTGATGTTTGTTCGCTTGGTTTAAAGAATGAAAACATAGTTTTTCCTCTCTTGCTTCCTTAATTTTTCATTATAATTTATAACCTATTCAAGTAAAAAGGATTAGGGAAGTTAAGTGCAAGATGAAAAGATACTAATGTCACAATAAAATATTTATGAAAACTATGAGGATATTTGGGGAACTTAACTTTGAAATAACAAATTAAAACAACGCACTTAACAAGGTATTCAACGAATCATGATCTATGAATTGAGATCTATTAAAGTATTAAAAAAACTTAACGTATTCAAATTATTAGATTTCTAGGGTACAGTTTACTACAATGAATGTGAAATATTGAATTCAAAATGAAAAGTCAGGGCTTATAAATTCTTACCTGGTGATTTTGCACTTTTATAGCTCTCTATATACTGTTGAGAAGGAAAAAGCTAACAAACAGAGACATGTTCTAACCTTGAACTCTAAGTCCTCTCCTGAAAGATGATTTGATAGAGGGAATGAAGAACTAAAACAACTAAGAAAAATCAATGATAAATAACAGGGAAATGAAAAAAAGACTAATGCATAAAACCGACAACAAATCAACATGCAACTATGGGTGAAATAAAAAAGAAGAAATGATGAAGAACCTAGGAACCAATGTACAATAAAAAGAAAGTACTACCCTAAAAAAAACATGCAAAAATTTGATGAAAAACAGGAAAGCATGACAAATTATGGTTGGCATGCACTGAAAAAAAAAGAAGCACATCCCATTTGAACCCTCAACAAACGCTACTTGTTGGTAAAAGTTAACCCAACCCAAAGAAAAAAAGTTGCATAAAAAACACCTTAAAATATCATAAGAGAGCTGGGAGCCTAGTGAATTGAATTGCTAAAAAAAAACTCTAGAAGAGCATCATCTTATGCAATAAAGCAATTACAGATAAAAACAAAAAGGGCTTGCCAACTTTACTAACCAAAATAAAAGTGCTAACTAAAACAGAACATGAAATAATGAAGAGGTAAGGGCAAGCATGTGTGTATAATGATGTCAATGTCATATTCATTTAATGCACAACTCCACAACTAGCTATGCATATATTTTATCCCAATGCCTAAGCCATTGCTGAACACAACTCCCAAGATGCAAAAATTAGTTGTGTAAGCTCATTGTCTCTTGGCATGTTCCTTTAATTATTTTCAAGCCGATGGCATGTCAGAAAATTTAGCAACCCCCTCAACTGCAGAGAAGAAGAAAAGACCCAATTACAGAGAAAGAGAAAAGACATTGTAAATTTTCAAAGCATTTAATGCACCAATATCATGATCTTGCTTCTGTAAGTTACTTCCTAGGCTCAAAAGAAAAGCTAGACAGCTAGCTACAGTGTAGTAATAATATAATCATAACTAAAAAAAAAGTTTTGTGGGGAAAGCTACAGTGCTTTCCCCACGTGTTTTAGAGTTCTTTTAACTAGGATATTGGTCCGCCTTTGTAGGAATTATTCCTTTTCAAAACTTAAAAAGAAATATATTAAGAGATAGGAGATTTTTTTATTATAATATCATTAAATTTAATGAAGTAGTTTGATTTTGAAATCTGCTAATCTAGTTTCTTGTCTAGCTTGAATTTTAAATTAAATTATGTGGGAGTTGATCCAAAATAAATTACTTAATTTAATAAGTTCAAAGATAACTTGGATGACTGGTAAAAGCATGATATGATTTTTAAAAAAACTTTAAGACAACAATTTTTTTTTAATATATTGAGACGATGCTAGATTGGATCGACCTTGGTCACCCTGTGATCTAGATTATGGACTTCAGTAAGTTTAATAACTTTATTGTTTTTGTAAATTATTTTTGTTTAATTTTATGATAACATTATATACTTTCAAAATCGAGCATTAACCATAAAAAAAAAACATTTATTTAAGATTGTGATAACCCTATAGAAAGTAGAAAAAAATAAACAATGAATTCTATTTTTTAACCAATCCAATATTGAATAAGATTAAAATAAAAAAAAATAGAAAAATTAAAATACCAGAAACTAAAAAAAAACATAGCAGGTTTGATGAGTAAACCAACTAAACTTGTGAATTGGGCAACCCGAGTTAACACGTCAAACCCGCAAACTGTGTAATGAACTCCATTTGGATTAATAACTTTTTTTTATTAAAAAAACTATAATTTATTTAACTACATAATAACAAAAATAGAACATCACAAAATAGAACATCAAACCAATACCGAGACTTTTTTAAAAAAACCTATGATAACCTTATAGAAAACAAAACGAAAAAAATTATAAAACTCAATTCTCAATCAGTCCAATATCAAATAATAAATCAAAAAATGAATTTATAAAAAAAGAAAAATAAGTTATACTCGTCAACAAGCCTATGGACTTTCTAAATTTTAATAACAAAATTTTTTTCCGAAACTATTTTTTTAACTAAATGATAAAAATAAAAATAGATAATCACATAATCGAGTTCAATTAGAAAAAAAAAAGTACCCTGCTAAACTCGCAAACTAGGTCATTGACTCCACAAAGTTTATTAACCTAATTTTTTTAAAATTATTTTTTATTTAACTAAAATTTTTTAAAAATAGATTATACTGCGATGTTGAGATATTTTTTTGATACTGGAATAACCATATAAAAGGAAAATTAAAATAAATTATTATCTCGCAAACTAGGTCATTGACTCCATGAAGTTTATTAACCTAATTATTTTAAAATTATTTTTTATTTAACTAAAATTTTTTAAAAATAGATTATACTGCGATGTTGAGATATTTTTCTGATACTGGAATAACCATATAAAAGGAAAATTAAAATAAATTATCAACTCTAAACCCTTATAAACATATCATATAATGACTAAATTTTTTAAAAAATCAATAACCAAAGGAAAAAAATGATTAAAATGCAAAAAAAAAAACATCGTGGATTATTATTGTAATCCACAGTGCTAATGAGTGTGGGGAAATAATGTTCTCCTCGCACCTTTTAGTTTTATTTATAATAGCTATTTCGCCCATTACTCGCATCGAGTTGGATATTTTTTTTATGTGTTTTTGTATATAAAAAAATTCTAAATGTAAATCGAAAAATTTAAGCATGCACATAATCAAATAAATATAGAACCATGTGTGTTAATAAATGAAAAAAAGTAATTAATGATAAATAAAGATTAAAAAAAATAGAAAAATTAAAAGCCATATATAAATTAAGATATTTGACCTTGCAATATGGGCCTTTGACTTGGTTTTGTTTAATGATTTTGTTTACCAAAATTAATATTTTTTTCTAATCAAACAATAATAGAAATAGACACACATGAAATTGATTAAATAAAATAAAAGAGAAAAATATTATGTAAGGTTACACATATTAGAAATATTATCAAAAATAAATATTTTTTATTTGTAAAAACTACATCCATTTATATAAAACATAAAAAGCTTATAGATGAATTAGAATAATCTCTTCAAAAATTGAATGCATAAAAAAAATAAAAAATCATTGTTATTTAAAACAAGTTAAATAAACAAAATAAAAGAAAGAAGGGTATTAATATAAATATAAATTAAAAAAATATTTTGAAAAAATACATATAAAAAAAGCATTAATTAAAAAAATAAATTTTGAAAAAAAAAAGAGAAAAGGTCAGGCGTTGTTGAGCTTAACAAGTTAGGTCAGCATGTCTAGCCCATTTAGTAAGGGTCCAAGTGTTTGGGCACTTAATTTTTTAAAGCAATTTCAAGATTAAAAAAAAAACACCTAATTTGAACTCCCTTTATCAAATAGAATCTTTGATATAAAGATAGACTATTTTGGTTGTCAAAATAAATATCAACAATAATTATTTCTCTCAATTGTCAAAATCCGACACTTTTCTCTCTTCCCTCTTAAAATAAGGACTAAAAAACTAAGAAAAATAAAATTTTGGACAAAAATTGATTTTTGTTGAGACTCCAAAAACTAGAGGGACCCAATTGTTATAATTTGTAAAGAATAAACACCATCGATTTTCTCCACATGTTTCATTTTCATTCTCTATCTTTCAATATTTTTCATTCCTTAATAATTTTAGCTAAATTAGCCTTAAATTAGGCTCTTATAGGGCAAAATAAAAAAGGAGGAAAAAAAAACTCATGGGCACAGTGAACCCACAATGCCATGAGTGTGAATCTATAATGCGTGAGGGAACAATATTTCCCCCAAGCCTTTTAGTTTTTTACTAGCTATTTAAGCCGCACTTTGCTGTGAGCTAAATATTTTGGTTTAAGTGTGAATCTATAATGGTTTAAAAAATTGAACATGTAGGCTTTTTCAACATTTTTCTTACATAAAAAATATCAAGTATAAATTGAAAATGTTATGCACGTATCTAATTAAAATAAATTGAGAATCATCCGTGTCAATAAATGAAAAAAAAGTCATTATTGATGATTTTTTATTAAAATTAATTTTTTATTTAATCAAATAATAGCAAAAATAGACACATACATAAAATTGATTGAATAAAATCAAAAGGCAAAAAATATCTCGCAAGGTTGCACTAATTAGAAATAACTTCCAAAAATAAAAGAAATTATTATTAAAAATAAATTTCAATTGTATAAAACATAAAAAAGTTATAGATGAAGTAAAATAATCTCTTTAAAAACTAAATACAAACAAAATAATGACAAACAATCACTATTTAAAAAAGGCTAAATACAAACAATAAAATCTTAGAGAGAAGAGGTATTAATTCTAATATAAATTAAAAAATTATTTTAAAAAATACATGTTATTTTTTTTAAAAAAAGGAGCAAACAAAAGATATAAAAAAAGGCTAGACATTATTAGGCTTGGCTAGCTAAGTAGCACTTGGCCCATCTAAGAAGGGCTCGTGTGCGGGTCTTATTTTTTTCTAATGTAATTTGACCAGACAACAAGTCATCTGCTTATTTTTTGAAAAAAAAAAACAAGTCATCTGATATTCCCTGGTTTTTGGCCACTATGGTGGCTGAAAAAATAGGTTCTATGTTTTTTTGACATAAAAACCCATTTTTAACCTCAAAACGTCTAGAAAAGAGCTTAAACACCTTGAAAAACACGTAAATAGCCTTAGAAAAAAAATCACACAAAAAACTAAGATCAACCCGAAATCAAAAATTTTATCGAGCTCAAATCTAGTTTTTTAGGTGATTTTATGGCACAAAAACATCTAAGTGGAAACCCCCTCATCAAATAGAATCCTCTGACACCAAGATCGACTATTTTGATGGTGAAAATTTGTGTCAACATTGTTTTTTCGCTCTACTGCAGGAATTGATGACCTTTATCTCTCTTTTCTCTATCAAATCAGGGACTAAATAATAACAAAAATAAACTTTTGTACCAAGATTGAATTGAAAAAACATTGAGGGACTAAATATGTATAATTTGTAAAGTTTGAGGACTAAAATAAACTTTTTATGTAAACTTTAAAACAATCACCCATTTGTGATGTCTTTTCTACTATGTCCCTTGTCTTTTAAATCTTATCCTTAACTAAAAAATTTGATACAATTGTCCTTCAATTTATGCAAAATAATTGAAAAAAATAATAAAAATTGAACAGTATATCGACAATAAAATGTAAAAACATGAACAATATGATGTGCAGAGAAAGGACCATGCCATTTTAGATTTTTAGTGAATCAACAAAATATCAATTTGTATATTTTTTATTTCTTCTGACGATTTTTATTTCTTCTCACAGGAGGTATTTTTGTGCTAGTTGTTTCCTAAAAAAGTGCTATCTACCATGCAACCCCCAACCCCCCACCCCTAGAAATACTGAAGGAATACCACAACAACCGCCCATTAAATTTTGTTGTTTACGTAACCTGGACGCGTATTTATGCCTGCCTTCTTATTAGTAGTGGATTCTATTTAGGTTCTCGTGGTAGTGATCTTTCAACCGCCATGACATGCTCATCGGCGCATACAGGCTGCCTGTTGAAATGCGGCCATATGATGGCGAGTTAAAACACTGCCCGACAGTTTACAGGGTTGGAGACCTGGACAATTGGAGATGGCTGCAATGGGGAATCATAATGTATCTGTGTGGAGGTTGGAACTGTGGAGCAGTCAGCTTGAGAAGTGGGATGCAAATTTATAACAGTAAACGTTTGATCATGTTAAATGGAAGGATTTGGATTCGTTTATTCCATGCACAGAGGGCCTAGCATTTAGACTAGAGGATTCTTGACACAGCCCAGCACCCGAATTTTCCATCCCAAATTGCAGGAAAGAAAAACTACCGCGTGGAAAGCATTGTTGATCCAAAGAAAATAAAAACCTGTACCTTTATCTTCCATTGGAGATGGCTGCAATGGGGCAGCATACATTTTCAACGAATAAAATGCATGGCTTTTTCAAGTCCATGGTAAATGTTTAGATTGATAGAACTCGTCTTGTTAAAAGCAACCTATAACTTTGGCAACCTCAAAACTAAAGGAACACAAGGCACTCAACTTGCCCATCTTTACCAAATCTATCTACACAGTTTTTCCAGGAATGACAGCGGCAAAGCCAGTACCTCGAGTAACATGAACGAAGACATCCTCAAGTGTTGAAGCTAATCATCGATATCTTCTGGATCAAAATCTTTAACCTTCACATCTGCATCTTCTCCATATTGAATGCAGTTGTCAATCTGGGACAGTATATATTGAATGCTGCACAATAAAAACACAATTATCTTAACAATGATCAGACAGCAGTCGTAAACAAAGTTAAAATGGAGAACATGGTAGAGGTCCAGGTATCTTTGCCAGCAGCAACATGCTAAACCAAACAAGGTTGCAACTCCAGCATGTTAAGAGCAGTGAAAACTTACAAAAGGGTTTCATATCACAGACACAACAATTTGCTCTCCAATTACAGAAATCTTAACATCTATCTTGCCCAAAAAATAATTAATATAACACCTGGAACTTCTAGGTAAATCGTATTTTCTGGCATCAATTATTTCATCTGATGATATTTTCTGAAAATGCTAGCCCATTGAATTGACATTTTGTGATGTTATTTTGAAAGTTCTATTGTAACTATATCTTATCAACCCGAGTTCACTTCAGATAGAAAAATCCAACAGCCTTGGCATCAACCATAATGGAAGAGAGATGAGAGGAGGGGGTACCTGCTCTCCTTCCGCAAGTCAAGAGGCACAAAACTCACCATGCTATATTGATCGACCTTATACCAAAAGAAAAGTAAAAATTAGTAACAAAGCAAATCAAGCAGACGATGGACACAGATATTAGTTTAACCTCATGCTAAACAACAACAACTGCAGCCTCCAAGTTATGATATCAAATTTCATTTGTTTGAGACAAAATTTACCATGAGAAAAAAAAAGAGACAAGGTCAAAGTAACCCAATGCAAAAACTGCGTCATCTAAAATGAAGCAACTTTTGTTCCTAGAAACTCACCAGATCAATCAAAGCTTTGTTTAGCTTAAAAAACTGAGGTGCCATGCGTTGATTCAATTCAGACAACAAAACTTGACCCTGTGGGTTCAAGTACCTAAAAAGCAAGGGAAAAACATAGAAAAGATCAGCTTATTCAGATTGACATAATAGCACTTCTAACAGTCGTGGAGAATTAATGAACTCACTTTCCAATATCCCTTTTGTTGGTTACAAGGTCCATCTTGGAGAGGATATTAACATGAGGCAATTCAAGTTGTACCATAGCAGAAAGAGATGCCATACACCCACTTATGAACTTGGTCACATCAGTGATAAACTGATAAAAATATAATGACAAACTAAGTGAGAGTGTAGTGATTAGTCAAATTTTAAGCGGTGCTTGTAAAAGAAAGGCAATAAAGGACAACTTTAACATACCTGTGAATCAAGCAAGTATACAACACAAACATTGAAATTTTTACTCTTCAAATGCTCCACAAAGTTTCGGAGCACTGGCACATGTGAAAAAAGTTCTATTTGGCCTATAAAACATTCACATTTTATAAGAAGTAATCATAAATATTGTTGTCAAGAAAATAAACAAATGATAAAGTATAACAGGCCCCGACACATTCTCTCTTAAAGCATGCGTTAACAAACCATGAAAAACTCTGGTAATTGGGAAAACTAGAAATATCTTGACATGCACGATCTGCTTTAGAATCATTCTTGATGATTCCCTTGAAAAGACAGTTCATTTGCTAAATTATCACAGGAAAAAACATCCTTATGGACAATTATAAGTAGGGGTGAGCAAAAAAACCGATAAACCGAGAAAACCGGAAAAAAAATAACTGAAAAAACCAAACCGAAAAAAAAAACCGAATTAACCGATTAAAAAATCACAAAAAAATTCCGGTTCGGTTCGGTTTCTAAAGTCTGAAACCGATTGAACTGAACCGAACCGGTTCAATCAACCAGCATTTTAAAAAAAAAAACAACTATAAATACAAACATTTCTTAACCCTAGCCGCCCCCCCCTCCCCCCCACTGTCTCTCACCCCACTGTCTCTCACTTCACCCCCCTGCCATTTTCTTGTTGAGCCTGTGCCACAAATGGAATTGGAATAGTAGATCCATTCCTTTTCTTTTGTTTTTCATATCCGTGGATTTCTACAACCCCCCTGCCATTTGATTAATTACAATGAAATGGATGAATTTTCCCTTGAACAATCAACGCTATGTGCAGTTGGACGTTGTTGCGGTCAAGATTGTAGGAGAAGCAGAGAGGACCATTGGGTTTGAACCGGTTTGGAAGGGAAAAAAACCGAACCAAACCGAAATTAATCGGTTTGAACCGGTTTTCGGTTCGGTTCAGTTCAAGAAATTAAAAAAAAAAAATTCGGTTTGGTTGTTTATTTTGGTTTAAAACCGGACCGAACCGGAAATGCTCAGCCCTAATTATAAGAGTGTGGGTGTGTGACATCATACTAAAACAGACATGGAAAGATAAGTATGTATGCATACCTGGGCAGTCAAAAACCAGGTAATCATCATCCATGTAATTATCCAACTCGTCAGTCAACCAGTCATCCAGATTGTCTTCCAGTTCTCTAATCATTAGATTAAGGCCCTTCAAATGTGACTCCAAAAATTGAAAGAAGATAGGAAAAAAAAAACTGGGTCTTTAAGGAGAACACAGCATGCTAATAGCATAGCCATTTCCAACCATTTGGACCAATGCAGAAGATAGCACATGAAGCAATTACACTAAAATCCATGCCTGTACTCTCAAACTATATGCTGAGAACACATAAACACAATTCCTTAAGCATTTTAACATTAAAGAGTAAAAATTCCCAGTAAACACATGAAGCAGCAAGAGTGTGCAACAAAGGGGAATGAAATAGTTTAATGAATGGAAAAAGGAATAAAAGGAAACTCAAACATTGGACAAAGCAAAAGGATACTCCATGCAGTACATCAGAGCACCATTAGGACCCAACCCAAGTTCCTCCATAACATCATCCAAACAAATGAGTTCCCTGATATCTGCAAGCAAACAAGACTTAGAGCTAAAAATGTAAAATCAAACATTTTACCTTACTCCAAGACATCAAGTAACAGGTTAACTTGACTCACCCATAGCCACGGGATAGTCAAACTGTTCCGCTGCAGGATCTAGGTTCACAATATGTATTGAACGCCCTGTGGTTTCACAGTGTCGGTACAAACTGGAGCAATATGTTGACTGAATTGAAGCAACAAAAAAGTTCAATTGCATAAACAAGCCAAGGACAAGCAACCACACATGTACACACAAATGAGAAAACCCGAAAGGATTCGCAGGAAACAACATGGATTTAGCGGTAACAAACAGCATAAATAAAGAGTTAGAAGGTAGTAAATCACCTTGCCACTGCCAGCAGGGCCGATAACAAGCTGCGCGTAGCCCATGGTAACCCTTTTTGACACAGTTAATGCTGGTAATTCACCAGGAACAGAGAGAAGCAAAAACCCGGAGGGACGAGAGAATGGCAACAGAAATATAGGCAGTAAACCAAACACCAACGGCAAATAACAAATTTAGGACATGAGAGGAATCCATAAACACCAGTGAGAGAGAGTCAACATTAGGAAAACCTGATTCATCAAATATAAAACAAAAGAAAAAAAAACCATAATTTATCCATTTAAATCACCAAAAATACAAACTGAGAAAACAGATTATTGAATAAATAAATACTACTAAGGCAAAAAAAGCAAGCATCTATTCGGTTACTAGGGTTTGGGGATCAATCACTTACCTGATGAATGTGGGCGAAGGTGGAGGAAGGTAATGCTTGATGGAGTAATAATAGCTAGGGTTAGGGTTAGGGTTAGGGTTAGGGTTAGTGAAGGAAGCCAAGACGGATGGAGTGATAAAGGAAAGGAAAGTGCTAGGTACTTGGCTTGGTGCCTGTCTGACTTGTACATAAAGCCACTAGATACTTGAGTCTTTTGTTTAGAAGTATGATGCACGTTTTTAAAAAAATATATTAAAATAGTTTTTTATTTTTAATATTAATACATTAAAATAATAATAAAATATTAACAAATATTAATATAAAATATTTTCAAAAAAATTTAAAATTTTGAAAAGTTTAAGATTTTATTTAAGAATACGGTATAAATTATTTTTTATTTGAAAATATATTAAAATAATTTTTTTATTTTTTAAAATTTATTTTTAATATTAATAGTTTAAAATAAAAAAAATAAAAATAAAAATTTTAAAAAATACATTTAAACCACAACAATACCTACAAAAAATCTAAAGAGATGATCTTGCTTTATTAACGCGTCAGTTTCAGGGCTTTGCTTATTAATAAAGTAACAAGAGGAGGCTCTTCACAGTCACACCCTTGTTTTATCCCACGCGTCGTTAAGAGGATAAAACATGATTTAATAAATAATGAATATTAATTACACACTGTTAATTATAATTTAGCCCTGAAACGAATTAGTTAGATTCCTTGTGATTTTTATAATTTTTTCGGAGTGTGTTTATAACCATTTTGAGTAATTTCTAAAAATAATTTCAATTTTAAAAAATTATTAATTTAATATTTTTTTTTAAATTTTGATATATTAATACCAAAAAATTCAAAAAAAAATTATTTTAATATATTATACACTACAATATTAAATACACAAATTATTTGTTTATTCAACTTTAGAATGTTGAGGTATTTTCAATCTAATAATTTTTTTTAAAAGAAAAATAATATCTAAAAAAAAAATATTTGATCCATAATCATCAAAGTTAGCTAAAATTTAATTAGACACACCTCACAATTTCATCTCTTTATTTTTTGTATAAATTAAGAATATTTAAGTTAATAAAAAGAATATTTGAGAAATAGTGATATTTTTTAAAGTGTTTTTTTTACTTGAAAATATATTAAAATAATATATTTGTTTAAAATTGTTTTGATATTAATTTAAAAATATATTAAAATATTAAAATATTAAAATATTTTTAAAATACAAAAACAATATACTAAATAAAATAAAAAGAACATTCGAGGGGAAAAAAATACCAAACCCACAACCTTAATTAGAATTGTTAAACCATAAGAACCGAGCAACATGTCACTCAACTACTTCCCCTAATAACCGACAAGCCGTTTCCTCCTCTCCCCCTTAATCCTCACACGAGTCACAAAGAAGCAGATAGAGAGAAGAAGAAGATAAAAATCCATACCGGAATTCCGTCACCGTCGAAAGATTTCGGTATTTCAAATGGTTCAGTTGTTCTTAAGAGAAGAAGCTAAGAGGAAAGAAGACGTGCGTGAGGAAGATAGTGAACGTGCAAAGCGAATGATATGGCTTTTGAAGGAACTAGAATCAGTTATTTGGTCACTGATTACTCGATCAGAAGCACGTCTATGGCTTTACAACACTATATCATGCATCACCTCCCTTACTCCTTACCAAAAACGAGAGGTTTTTGTGAGCTTATTGAGGACGACGAGCAAGAAAGGTTTAGCTTCCCAGCTCTGGCAATTGATTTTTCAGAAGAGACCGCACGAAGCAGGAACACTTTTGGCCGAGAGAAGTTATGTGCTTGAGAAATTCTTTCAAGGCAAGTTTTTTTTTTACCTCTCATTTGTATTCGCTAATTGTGTTCGGCCTTTTTAATTAGGGTTTGATTAGTGAAATTGTTAATTTCGTGAATATTAAAAGGTAATTGATTTGATTTGATTGTGAATTAATTTTTCTTTTTTCTTTTATTTGATTTTATTTATTCATGCAGGAAATCAAACCCGTATATTGCAATGGTTTTCCAACTTCTCTAGTACTGGATTAAGGCATAAAAAAGGTGCCAAAGCGCTTTCCCAATTCGCGTTTGTGCATCGAAATATATGTTGGGAGGAGCTTGAGTGGAAGGGTAAACATGGGCAATCCCCTGCTGTGGTTGCAACCAAGCCACATTACTTTCTTGAGTTGGATATCCTACGAACGGTGGAAAATTTTCTTGAAAATGTGCCTGACTTTTGGACTTCTAGAGAGTTTGCTGACTCGTTAAGAGATGGTGATATTTTTTTCGTCGAGACGAAATTCTTTGTAGATTTTTTTGTGGGGTTGATGTATGAAGAGGATTCAAGAGATGTATGGGAAGTCATTAATGAGTTTCTTATGGAGGAGTCTTTCTCTGTTCTGTGTCAGCATCTACTTATCACACTTGAAGAGCAGGAGTTCTGTGCTTTTCTTGAATCACTTTGTAAATATTTGAATCGGAGAATGGAGCCGAATGATTTTGGGGACTCTTCTTGCCTGCTTGAGTTTGTGCTCTCTAAATTCAGTGGTTATGAATCTATTGATCAGTTGCTTCTGTTGAATGCGGTTATTTATCGAGGACGTCAACTTCTAAAGCTTTTGCATGATGAAGAATCCCAGGAGGAACAGGCAAAAATTAATGATATTGTGTCTCATATCTGCTCAATTTCAAGCAGTACTAACAGCTTTGTCCCTATACTGAATGAGTGCCTAAAGATGAAAACCACAGGAGGAATCAAGATCTTGGGGCTGCAGTCATGGGCCTTTCATTATGCATTATCAGAGAAATGCCAGAGTCCAGAGGCCTGGGAATCTTTATTTTCAAATAATGGTATAAGTTTCCGCAAATCTGATAGATTCGCGCTGCTGCATGGTGATGAATTGTTGGAAGAAAATGACTCTGAAATGGATGATAGAGCATCAACTAAAAGAAAGAGCAGGAAGAAAAAGAAAAGTAAAAAGAAAAGGAAAAGGAACTCAGATGATGACGACAGCTATGACCATGGTCTGCTGGATTTAGACACATCAAATAGTAAACTAGGTTTGCAAGCTAGGGATGGGAGTTGGTTGCTCTCAACAGATGGGTTTTCTGCATCATGGACTAACGTGAGTCGCATTATTCATGCTCTATATGAAACATCTAGATTATTTTACTAGTATGGAATTTTTCTCTCTTGATATTGTGTTCTTGCAAATCTTCATGCTACAAGTGAGGAATGCCTGTCGTGTGATCTTTCATGCTATGATATGATGTGCTGCTGTCCTTTATGACCTTGTTAGCAATACATGTTGCATTAGACATTTCTATATAGCTAAAGCTTGTCAAATCACCTGGCAATAAATCCTGGTGTGGTCTTTTTAAAATCTCAAGTCTGTCCTCTACTTTATCTTTACATAACCTTTGACATAGGTGCTAAGAGATAAGAAACTGTCTTTAATGTGAAAACACATCAAATATTTTTGTTTGTTTTTTTTCCAATCCTCTTGAATTGCTCATACGAGTCTTTCTTTCTTATCTTCCACATAGCTTTCATACATTAAGATTTCTTCTTAGTTTAGGTGACAATTAAAAGACCAACAGTGTGTTTTACTAACCATCTGGTCGTTGTGATTTTCTGCAGGCAGATCTGCCGGAACACCTCTCAAAGTTTTGCTTTTCCACGTGGATGAAGTGGGCATTTGCTAAGTGGAGGAACGTGGCTTAATTTTATGCGGCTTAGCTATTAGCTATTTCTCCTAGGGTATTGTGTAGAGGTGCAGGGGAAGGAGGGGAGATGTCTCCTTTCTTTAGGTTTCATCTCTTTGATAGCTGATGATTCACATTCTTTTCAGTGGGTCAAGAATTGACTCGGAGCACATCCAGATGAATGCCAAGCATTTCTGCTTTTGATGAATAAACTAGGAGATCTCATGACTGCATTTGGGCATCTCATTAGGCGTGGACTTGCTGCCAGACTAAGCTGTAGGGTTAAAAGTTTGCCAGAAAAACATTCATCTGCCATCAGTAATGCTGCAAGGTTTGAGCCTCAAGCTTCTGTCATGCAACAGAATTGCATCTCTTCGGACTACATGTTTTCTAGGGTAATATCACCCCATTATACCAGCAGCATTCAATTTCTTAGCTCGATTGGGCTAATCGTGGCCTGGTCCAATCTCCATCAGGTGTATAAGATCAGTTTTTGGAAGCAAGACAAGACTGTAACTTTTGGTTTCCAAGGTTGGTGGCAAATTTCATCACCAGGAAACTTTTCATGTCCATACAACTTGGTGCTAAATTTTGGTCCTCGCTAACCTACCAAGTTTCTAATACCATCGACTTGTATACTGCAGCATGCATGAGCTTACAGGAACTTCTGTTCCTTTTCCTTCCAATTTGACCTGCATGCAATGGTCAATCTAGATGAACCATGGCTCGGAAATTGGGATTGCAGGACTGAAACTTCGACTCCTGATTAATTCGCCAAAAAATATCCGAATTATAACTATTTTTTAATTACTTATTTCTTCTCGTCTGCAAGATGTTTATTATGGTAATATATAACCATTGTTGTAAACTTAAAAAGAAATCAAATATGATTATGATTATAAAGTGAAAAAAGCAATTATTCATGTTTGCAAATATCAGGTCTAAAAAACAAAAACATCAAACTCTTAAATGTATCGTTTGATTAAAATGGGAAATATATTTGGAAGAAAGGTTTGAAAAGTGAGGTTATCGGA
Organism: Populus simonii; assembly: GCA_007827005.2. NCBI lineage: Eukaryota > Viridiplantae > Streptophyta > Magnoliopsida > Malpighiales > Salicaceae > Populus > Populus simonii. The sequence goes on from CM017477.2 coordinate 14,252,236, forward strand.
TTTAAAATCGATCATTTATTTCTCAACAATAAACTTTTGTTTGCGATTCTCCCTAGATCTTAAGCGGTGGGTTTCGAATAAACCTAACCTGGACCAATCAACCGAACATGTGGCTACTGCTGGAGCCTTTTCGCACGGCAAGCAAGCTCGAATGCTCCAAACTCAAATTCACTAAAAACAAACAAATTATAAGGAGAACTTGGGTGGCGTGCAGATCATTTGAAGGGTTGTAATCTGAAAAGCTCACAATATGACGTAACAGCCGATCACATCGAGCTTCTTGTAGCAAGCATTATCCACTGACAATATGCAAGAAATTGCGGGTCCGATATGTGCATGTGGCGGCACCTTGAATATGATTTTCCAAACATTTCTTGCCAAGGCTATTAAGTGGATCAGATTTCAGCAACACTTTATTTTAATCTACACGTCAGGTACAATAAACAGCAATTGTTCACAACTCGAACAATGACACGTAAATCACTTTCACACCAGTTTCTCATGCTGTGAATCACATACAGCACGAATGTCTCGCGTGATCTCAAAGAGCCTCGTCACCTTCATTATCAGGCACCCACGAGACTTCTGTTCCAGCTCCGTCAAGCCCTACAGATAAAGAAACGGACACAAAAGTTAGCCAGAATCTGGTAAAACATTCTTTAGAACAACATTCAGTGATGTAAATGCGAGTTGGATACACACAAATCACATTGTACTTGAATGAATAAAGGTGCGCAGAGAGAAAAGGATAAAAAGGAAAATGGAAACGCATTGCCATCCATCTTGTGAAAGTAGACCTAAAATGCGGAACAAAACAAAAGTAGACCTAGAACTGTGCATTAATCTAGAGGCAAATTCCATCATTTATGGGGGCTTGAATACCAGCATTAGTAAAATTAGTTGTAATAAGCTCGCATTTCTAGAGCATGCATTCAGGCACTAACGCACACGAAAATAATGAACCTTATAAAAAGAGCAAGGGGAAATGTGATTTGAAGAATCTCACAAACTCATTTTTTTCCAACAGAAATGATAAGTCAAAATTCTCTTTAGTTTATCATCCATGTTTCACAGTTTCTGTTCTTAGAGTTCCTTGACCAATGGAATGCTGCTTTAATAATTCCTAATCCACAACTGTCTCATTACAGCAAATGAGAGCTAGAACCAACAATACCACTTTTACCCTTCAACTCAAGCCATGGTTTCCCTCTTTTCCTTCCCACTGCCCTGCCTGAAATCTAGTTTCCAGAACATATTTGCTAACAAAACTGCTAAATTGATATGGTGCAAGTGATTGGCTGAAATTGTGTTCCACCTTTAATAACATACAGAACAGTCTAATACACAAGACAAGTCCTGAAGACCAGAAATGACAATACTACCGACTAAACATCCCACAACTATAGCAGAAATCCAAAAAGAGAAGTGCAAGCAAAACAAGGATAAATTCAGTGGCACGGTGATATTAGATACAGAAACTTAAGTCTTGGGAGTGGTCTAGATCTGTGATTTTTGAGAAACAAAAACACCAAAATTCCATCTCTCAAAAAATGAATGATGTTGCCACAAGGACATTGTGTTATATAATTAAAAACACTAGCATTTGTAAAATGGGAATTGATAATGGCACTCCATCAATTCATAACAGCACTTCACTTTAGCTAATATTCAAATACATTATTTCACAATCTGTGAAGTGCCACTATGAATTGATGGAGTGGCATCATCATCACCCTGGTAAAACTATTGCTATGACACCCAACAAAGAACTTCTAGAAACAAGAGTTTCTGAAACCTTAGAAAGAAAAGAAAAAAAAAATGGCCATGGGTTTAGTTACAGAAAAGCATCAGTGAGAAAAAAGCAAGAATAAAAATCAATCTCACACCCTTGTCCATCTTGTGGGTCCTACAGGAAACCTATGCCATAAGTCAGTATAATCAGCAAAAAATCCCACCCCCATGTGAACAATCCACAAGTTATTCTCCAACCACCAGTTTTTGGTTATTCAAATCAGCATCGCAGTAAACCACTGATTAGTTAGAGGCAAGCAAGCTGCTAAAAACTTGTGCCATCACACAACTTGACCGTAATGCAAGGAGATAAGGATTGTTATGGTAATAGAATCTATTCTCATGATAGCATAGGAAACTTACCCAATGAAACATATGCTGGCAAGCTAACATACTTCGGACATGAGCTCTTTGAAGTGTACATGTCATTTTGAATTACACAGTCCCGAGGCTGTAAAAGAAAGAGTCAAAACACAAAGCAATTTTCTTCATGAAAAAGGAGGAACAAATTGAAATATAAAATTTTACAACAATGGATGCTCTGCATACACAAAAGCACGTGAATTATGCCAGACTAAGGGGCTTCATTTAGAATACTAACATCATAATTTCCTCATCTGATCCATCAATAATACATAGGAAAACAGGATAAAATATTAGGTAATCAGAAGAACTGTTAGGATTAAATTATTGTGACTTTTTGCAGTTTAAAGTCAAAGATAAAGAACAAACAAACAGCAGTGGGCCTCTAACCTCTTAACATCATCTGTGTACAAAGTTACCACCATAACACCTGTTTGCTTGTTGCTCTACAAACAATGAATACCCGAATGTTCTTCTCTAACCAGTTTAACTAGGACTGAAATGTACACCATGAGAAGCATAAACAACAAAGTCTAACCTTGAAATCCTTATAGAAGCATATACGAAGTTCCTCCAAATCACCCTTTGAGCAAACCAGTTGCGGGGTTGCATGGAAAGCATTCTCGATAGCAGATACAATGCCTCCAAGAGGATATTTCTCACTATTTGAAGGAACATATCCTGCTTCATTCAGTACTTTCTGGCATCAAGAATTGAAAAGGATAGTTATTGGTCAATTCAATGAGCAAAATAATTTCACATACAAATTGTTCCCCAATATATTTTAATTTTCAACACAAAATCATGTATAAGAGCATAAAAAGATGACATAGAGAAAATGATTGCAACTGAGATACAAGATCATAAATTTTGAAACTGAAGATTGACAGTTTATTGAATAGAATTTCAACTACATCATTATTAGTAAATGGAGGCAACACAAGGTGGATTAGTTAGCAAAACAAAACTATAGGAACGTGCACAAATTAGATGCTTATCTAGGTGGTATTTATAATCATGATATAAAAGAGTGTTTAATATTTGACTATGTTACAGGTGTTCAACAAAATTTGATCAAAACCAACACCTGCATAATACATATAATCTTCCTTTTACACGCACACACACACACAGCCACATATAATCTTCCTTTTTTATCTGAATATTGTTCAAGATTCTTGTCTATGTTAAAAGTAGCTTACTAGACATTAAAAGTTCATTAATCATCACAAAACTCCTGACCACTTACTGTAACATTATATTTAAAGTAGACATTGAGGGTTGTTGAAAAGTAACTATATTCATCGTGAACAACTGGAGAGGAGCAAGTTCCATGCTTCTCTGCAAGAACAGAGAAAAAGGGTAAGTAGAGAATTTTGCATACAAAACATATGCAAAATTCATTCCAGAGACATCCATAATTTTATGCCTTCTAGACCCTCCAACTGAAGGTTAAATGCCACGGAAAAATTCGTGTGAAAATTCACATTCAATTACTGGTCAACATACTCAATAGGAACTAAAGCTCACATGCAAAGGCATTCAACAAATTTTTGTAGTTGATATCTTCTACAGCCAAATACCATTCAAAATAACGAATGGCATTTTATTTTCATCAGTAGAAAAACAAATAAATACATAAAAGAAATTTGAGAGCATTGAAGATCATCATATCTTTCATATGTGAGTACAGCATCGCAATCCAATGTCAACTTTTTTTTTTTACCAATACAATCAAATGTCATCCATCATACAGTAACAAAATATCATCAACCTTTGTATCAAATGTTCTTATTCGGTCCCCAAACATGATACAAAACGTTTTTCCTATGACACATAGCTTCCATGGGCTGCCACTTCTTGACCTGTCTAGCTTGTGGGTTGTCTTACACTTAACTGTCCCAAAGTCAGCAGTTAACAAAAAACCCTTGAATTAAAATTTTATGTATTTCACCAAATTAGTCATAGAGCTGGACATTAGCATTGCACATGGCCTCTGAATATCTACTACCATATCTTATTATTTGTGATATATGCATAACAGAGAAAGCTTTGCATCCATCATGAGAAAGTCCTGGGTATCTGAAAGTGTAACACAGCCGCCCATCATCTAAAAATGTTAGCTAGAGTTGCTTTGGCTATTATTAGGCCCAAGTTATGTAACAAGGATCTCTCAATACACTACCAGGCATTGGATATGGGTCTCCATACTACCACTCCCTTTCTGTTTATATCTAAAAGACAGCAAACTAAGATGAAATCATATCATGTAAGAGAGCAAAAGTTGAAGACAGTTACCCCACTGCCAATGTGCATTCCCCCATTTTCGCCATCACATAACATGAAAAACAAAGTATTGTCAGTTTGGAATCATAGAAAACGATAATTTAGTCACAAACAGAGTCAGCAGTTGAAACCACCTCATGTGCCCAAAAGGATCCTTTTGTACCATGGCAAGATGATGATGAACCACAACTAAGAGATGGCCAATACTTCTCTAGAGCATCATGCAATGTGGAGATCTGCATGTTACAAAAATAGTTTGGGTACTTGGGACATAAAAGTAGTATGAAAACACAGCTGATGTTTTAAACACAGAAGTTAACCAACATACATGCTTGAAGATATAAATGCAAACACACCCCTATTCTATGTGTGTGCATGTTATGGTAGGTTAGAATCTTCTGAAAAGGTCTGAAGAGAAATTGCAGCCTGTAAGAAAAGATAAGATCCAAAAGGCTTACTTACATGAAATAGGTAATTGCATCATAAATACATATAAGAGCATGAAATGCACCCATATCAGCTGACCATGCTATACAGCTTCCCATTAAGAATACAAAAATGGTTGCCGGAACTTAAAAAAAGTTAAAACGTGGAAAACCTCCCATACCCTGGTACTGATACCTTATTATTCATGTCTAGAAAAAGGCACATAGCATAGCTATCAGACCCAATTCCTTGCATTACGAGACCGAATGATGCTTTTCTGTTCTCTATAGGAATATTGCATAACGTGCAAGCATTTTCATAATTTTGGCAGTGATTCTACAACTTAATTTGTCCAAAAAATACAAAGTCAAGATCACTTTTAGTGCAAACTATTTTCTATCACTTAAAACTCCATTGCAAAGGCATTATCTCATACGAGTAAGTAAGATTCAAATGAAGCATATGGAGGAGCAAGAGAAAGATACCTCCTTTTCATTGAAATCGGATCGAGTACAACACGCAGGCCACGTTCCATCATTATAGTCAGGCCAGAGACCATCTATCCCACAAGAATAGTAAACACATTAGCATGATAACAATCAGGTTCCAAAAATGCAACTAAAAAAGGAGACCCAACCACCAGCCTTTTTAGTCCTTAGATTCATCAAATTGAGATTTGTAACATAAAGAATTCTACTTACGGATTGTAAATTCAGTCGGAGCATTTGCGCTGGGCACAAAAAAAAACATGAACATACGACAGATGCTATGTTAGTTCCACTGCCAGGTTTTCTTTCCATTACATAAACAAAAAAAATAAGAAAATAGAATAAAAGAACTCCAGCAGGCACAAGCTAAATCACACAAACTTTATAGAATCAGAAACCGTTAAGTTCAGAATCGGAAAAGTAATTAGAAGCCAGAATAGAAGGGCAGAACAAAAATACCCTCGGCAACAAGCATTTTTGGAGCAGCAATGGCGGGTGTGGCGGCAGTAGGTGCCAGGCCATTGCAGAGACAAGGCGAAGTAATCGAATTCCCTCTGTCCTTCTATTGCACTCGCTTCCTCGATCATGCAAAACGATGCCGTTACGAAGACGATCAGCACGAGCAGCGTTTGGACAGAGAGAGATGTCATTGAGAGAGATGCTGTTTTTAGTGGTTGCTTGTTGCAGCGTTTACCAATTACCACCACATGCTGCGGTTTTTTTATTATTATAGAGAGAGAAGGATTCGGGCAGTTAGAAACCAGGGGTAGAACTGTCATTCAGGTAGCAGTTTAGGAAAACGATGCTTCAAGTTTTCTTTGTGCTGTGAAAAATTTACTTTGATCCTTCAAGTTTTTGAAGAAGTTTAATTTAACCTTTAAAGTTTTTTTCTCATCTTTGGTCCCTATTATTTTATGTATTTTTGTTCTAGTCCTACAACTTTATTTTTCTTATTTTTTAGTTTTGAGATGTTGCAAAAAGTTCAATTTGTTCCTTGGAGTTTTCGTAAAGGTTTATTTTGGTTCCTAAAGCTTTTATTTTTATATTTTAGGTCCTTGTAGTTTTAGGTGTTTTACATTTGGGTCTTAAAAATTCAATTTTCTCATGTTTAGGCTCTTAGATGTTGAGAGAGGTGAGAAAAAATCATCGAAAAAGAAAGATAAAAGAAAAAAATTGTGGTCGGCTACTTTCCAACCATAAAAAATATATGTTTTCATCAAATCAAAAAATTAATAAAGAAAATAAGATTTTGACTCAAAAATATATTATTTTCTCATGATTTTGAATTATCAGAATTCTTGAAAATACTTATTTTAATTATCTTAATTTTTCATTCAAACAATTATGTTGTTAATAAAAAAGACATCTTCTGTTAAAACATGATAAAATACATAAATAAGAAGTCAGGATTTTGACTAAAAAATGCATTTTTTTTCTCTAGAATCTTAGTTAGTTGATACCTTTTAAATATTTATTTTAATTATCATAAAATTAAATAAAAAAAACAGCTTTGAAAATATCTTCGTTTTTTCCACTATTTTGTAGTTTATTAAACTTATGTTACCATTACCTAGCAATAGTCTCTATAACTCATATGATGCAACTATAATACTGACATAAATTGGAGCAAAGGATAAATAAATTTGTTATATGTCAAAACGCTCAAAGATCAAAAATATCATAACAAAGACTCTTAAAATACTTTATTTTATTCATAACTAAAAAAGCTCATGAATTAAATACCAGATGATGTAGCTTTGATACCAATCTATACAAACACAAATAACATAAGAAAGACTACAAGCCTAAAGAAATACATAATTATGTCACAAGAGGTCTCAACCATAAGGAACGTTTTTGAATTTTTATTACTCAATACTTTCTCTAATTAAAACTGAATATTAAAGCTCTTATAGACTACTAATATATTAGAAAAAAAATATCTTTAAAGCTAGAAAAATAATAAAGCGTTGTAAACCAAATAGAAAAAAATCATAAATCAACTAGAAAAATATAATAAATTCCAAATGGTAAATTCTGGACCTAATATGGAGGCCTTAACAACCTCAAATGGCTATATATATATAAAAGATCTTTCAAGAAATAAGGCCTCTGAAGTATCTTAAAAAGATTTCATCCTAATATAAAAGTAAAAAAAAAAGTTTATGCTCATTACTATAAGGCTACATATTTGACCAAAATCTCATGCATCAATCTCTCCATATTGGAAAGAACTAGTCCTTGAGTTCAAACTGTTTGTGCCTTGATCTTGTGGATATCCAATCAAGGCTCTCCAATTCCTTTTCTTTCTTAATTGAAGATGTATAACAATTTTATATATCAATTTTAGTCTTTTAATAACACGTGACATGTCTATATAACCTTTGAACAAATTTACCATTTTGATAATAGTAAACTTGTAATCTAAAGGATCAAGATAGCCTAAATCAATACTTTTCTTTTGTTAAGTACATTTCATATTGTCTTTGTGCTCAATCTCTAACCTATCAATTATAACACCATTATCACCACTCCCGCTACTGTAATTATTTATGCTATCATTATCATCATTAAAATAAATATTATAAATTAGTAAAGAATACCAACCCACATATTTCTTATTATAAAAAAGATTACCAAAAGTCACATCCTCATCTACCTACATATCCACTTCGCTTAAGTCTTTTAAAGTTTCAAACCCAAGGGCCTCTAGTTGTGTAAAAACTAGAACATTGCCTCTAGTGTCTGAAACACCATGATGAGTGTATAATGATGGCTTTTCTAAGGTTGAATTATGGAAAAATTTTCTCTTTAAATAATCCATGGTTTGAGTATATCCTAAATGAAGCAAGTGAGATTTCATCTTCTTTTTAATCTTCTCTCATTCATAAATCTTAGGCATGCCTTATCTCTTCCGAGTTTGCTTTAATTGCTCCCACCACGCAGAGGCATAACCTCTTATACTAATAGCTACTAAATTCGCATGCATCCTCTCCAAGATCTCCTCATACTTATAGACATGTTCTACCTCGTGCAACCAATCAATAAACTCCTTCACCTATAAGGTTCTTATGAACTTAGAAAGTTTAATCCAAAATTCTAAATCTTAATTATACTTATCCCGATTAAGAAGCTAGCTATTTTACACTCACATTTTAAATGGGTTTTTAAGTTGGACATGAATATGTAATCATTCTCCTCATAATCCTTTAGATTTCTTGTCGTCACCAACTAATAGGTTAATTAAGCATTCTATCTCAGCATGTCTTTTATCACCATTTCTTGACACATCATTTTTTTGAAAAGGAACATCCTCATCCTTTTCTACATGAGCATATCATGTTTTGTTACCTCTTCTAGTCATGGTTATTTAATAATACACAAGAAGTAACTACTATGAATTATTGGGCTTTAATACCGATTGATGTAGCTCTGATACCAATTAATGTAGCTCTAATACCAACCAATACAAATGGAAATAATACAAATACTATTGTAATCACAAATAAATAATTTTATTGAAAATGGTCTTAACCATAATAACCCTAATTTAAATTTTTATTTCCCAATATTGGCTTTGTTTAAAATTAAATAGTAAAACTCTTATAAGCGGTTTATATACCAGGAACTTCCTAAAAAATTGAAAAAATAATAAAATAGTTTTAGAATAAATAGAAAAAAGAGTTCTTAATCAGCAAAGAGAATATATAAATCCTAAATAGTAACTTCTGATCCTAATATAATGTTGTATCTATAATAGATGGATACAAAAATTGAACCCTATAGATATTATTATTCCCAAATGAATGACCACCATAGTTGTTAGAGAAGGGGCCACTTGTGCTGCCATGTGAGCCATCTCTATTGCGATGATTTCTTGTGGAATAAAAGTGTCCTCTATTCATTGTTATTGTGAACATTGTAGAAAAGAGTATGAGTTTTAAGTGATTTTTGAAACAAATCAAAACTTTCAACCAGAAGGACCAAAATGTGAAATGAAGGAAGAGGTGTACGAGCCATCTATATGGAGGAGAAGGCAACAAACTTAGTGCCAAGAGCACAAAGAAACTAATAAGATTTATCGACTAGTCGTCCAATAACGACTAAATGATCACAAAGGCCTTTAAATGCACAAATAAAGTCAACAATGGAGTAGTTTTCTTTCATCATGAGTTGAAGTTCATCCTTTAGGTGAATCTCTCAAGTTTTAGATCTATGGATGAACACATGTTCAAGAGCAACCCAGACATCCTGAGAGGTTGCAAGGCCAACAACGGTTGTCATGGCTTCTTCTATGAGAGATGACAACAATAGATTTAAGATTCATTGATCTTTGAGTTTCCATTCAAGGAACTTGGTGCTAGCAGTAGAATTATTGTCTATGGTGGTTAAAGTTTTAAATGGTTGTTAAAAAGAACCATTAATGAAACCAATGCGGCCTTGGCATTGAAGAAGAGGAATGAGCTGGCATTTCCAGAGCAAAAAATTTATGGCCAAGAGCTTAATGGTGACCATGTGAACCATGGTATTGAAGGAGAGGGGCTATACCATGAGGAAGAAGGGATGAAGATGTTTAGAGTTTAACCTAGAATGGCTTTGATACCATGTAAATGTTTTGAGAAACCACCACACTTTGAGGTGGAGATTATGTTTTATTTATATAGGGAATGTATACATGTGTAGTTGGACTATCAAGAAGGAAAGAATCATAACATAAATATAATTTATTACATTCCTATTATTATGGGCTAAGAATCATGAGGAGATTCTGGAGAATCCCTAATAGAGAAGGGATACAATTGGATCATCGATCTTATCTTGAATACCTCTTGTTCCAGAGATAGTAACGCATGCATGCGGACATTTGACCTAAATGTACTTAGAGAGGCCTTCCTACTGAGGGAAACCACTCTTATAGATGTGCCTTTTATAAGGATTTATCTTGCATTGAATTTTGTTGGTTTATCTATTTCATCAAAATTCAAGCTATTGGGATGGCATCGATTCTTAACACCAACGCATTTTGGCAATGAGTAATCTTTTGTTTAGTGTCACAATGAATTATTATTATTATTACTATTATTATTTCCTTTATCTTCCTTGGGCCGAGAAGGGGACTCCTGCCATAGTTGGGAAATGGAAAAGTAAATCCAAGGAAAGGATATGAAGCATAAAAAATATAGATATAAAGAGAAGGATAAAGAGCATACCATCATAAACATAAAATATCGAAGTAAAGACAAAGAGAAGGGGAAGAAGGATGAAAGTGGGCATAATGATTCTTGCTCTAATCACTTCAAAAAAGGCCATGAAAGAGTTGGGTTTTATTACTGGCTTGCAACCGCTACTTGAACATGTTGCAAATGATAAAAAGTGGTGAAATTTATGGACAAACCTTACTCTTGTAAGTTGTTTGGCATTGATGGTAAATTAGTCAACTTTTGATTGCACAATAATACATATGACCATTCAAATTTTAAATGATATATTGCCATTAGCAATTGAAAAAAAAAGTAATTTTGTTGTTACTGGTGGTTTTGAACTTGCATCTTCTGTGTATGCTCTAATGTATTATTTGAATGCTTAATGCATTGCCAATATGTTCAAGCTTTATTTGTTTTATAATCTCATAAAAGAAAGCATGGTGGAGATCAAGATCTTAATGATGTGCGCAAGCACATAAAAAGCAAGGTAATAAATATTAGCTTTGAGTTTTGGTGATTTTGCAGCTTGTTTAGTCTTGTCTCTCTCATTTTGTTATGAATCGTATCAACTGTTTTTCATTACTTAGCCTCTTGTTCTCCTTTACTAAGCCCTCTATTTTGAAACTGTTCTCTTACAACATAATCGCTCAAAGACTAATGAAATCGATAGGTTGATGGAAACTAGCTGAAACTGTTGCATACTATATAGTTTATTTTTTTTTTTACTTAAAGCTGTCCATCTGTTTAAGTTAAATATCTTTGTCATCATACAATTATCCTGCTTTTGATTTGCCTTATTCTCTAAAAAAAAGCATTTTATGTTTGAAAACGAATATCATGACCAGAGATACACCTCTCATGCCCTCTTAGCAAGGAAAAAGAAGAGGTAAATATAGTAATATAAAAACATTTCTCTTGGCAACCCAAAATTTCAACTATAAACCCATCACAAGAAAATGTTTTCTATAAACAAGTTTAACCTAACTTCTCCTATGGTGAAAAAAGTTTAGTCCATCTCTCTTAAAGATTATAATCCTCTTCTGATATCACTTCTTTAACAACTTTCCACTCCTGTTCTATTTTAAACATACTTTATTGTAAATAAGACTCTCAAAGCTGTATGTTTTTGTACACACCATTGTTTTCATATTATGTAATCTCTATATAAATGAAATACAAGCCATGTATATGGAAGACAAGTTTTCATTCAATCTTACATGGTAGCAAAGCTTGGTTCAAGAGGACTTTTCTTAAATATGTCTTTCTTTATTCCTTCTCAAACTACTCTTGTGGATGAGTAAGCCATATCTGATTTGTTCTTTTTCAAAACTCATCTACCCGATATTTTAATTAAACTAGCCTCAACAAATTATCTCTTATGAAAAGCACTGGTTGTTCGTATTTTACGTGGATATTGGCTCCTAAGTTATGTTACGAATGACTCTCCTTGTCCAGCCACAACTGTTACTACCACTAATTATACTATAATCCAAAACCCAGCTGCAATCAAATAGTTATGTATTGATCAAATAATCCTTGGTTGGATCAATAGCTCATTGTCCGATACTTCTCTATCTTAGGTGATCTACAATGAGACCTCCTATGAAACCTGAGAGGTGTTGAAAATTTCATATGGTTGACATGCAAGGGATCATGCTCAACAAAAAAAGTGAACTTCAATCCCTCACAAAAAGTGTTGCTTCAATGGAAGATTACCTTCACAAGACAACATCTTTGGCTCTTATACTTTGTGGTGCTGGAAAACCGATGGAAGAAAGATGATGATTTTATCATCTACTTACTTATAGGATTAGGATCTGAATTTGGTCCAATTATGGTTGTTATCAATGCAAGAGATAATTTTCACTTCATTAAAGCTATAATCAGTAAGCTAAGGGAATTTGATCTTCAACTTCAAACATGGAGACATTCTACTGTTTTTTTCTACACCAATGAAACTATCACATCTCCACATCGCAATGCATGAAACTCCTCTCGTGGGCGTTATCAAAATAATTATCAAAAGTATAAGACAAATCATAGAGGTGGTAGGTATCAAGGTCGTATCATTTTTGGACGTCCTCAACAACATCTTTCTCGTGGCAATGGCAAGCCTCCTGAACGTCATGGGTGTATAACATGTTTTCTCTATGGTGGACCTAATCACAAAGCTGATAATTGTTGGGCTAGTGATGAAGAAGCTGAAAGCTATCAAGCCTTTCTTGCTGCCCAAACTAGAGACACTTCAGATAATGTCTGGTACCCAAGTACGGGAGCAAATCAAAATGAGACTCCTACTTCTACTGATGCTAAAGGTATAAAACAATACTCGGGTACATATTCTATGATGGTTGGGAATGGTCTTGGTCTTCTATTTCAACTATTGGTACTTTTCAAGTTTTCATATTTCACTCAGCATTAACAATGCTTTTATTGTGCCAACACTTAAAAAGAGACTACTCTCTATTTCTCTATTTACTACTGATCATAATTGCTACTTTGTGTTTTATCCATGTGGTTTTGTTATAAAGGACTTGAAGACCAAACGAGAGATATTTAAAGGTTTTGTTGATCTAGACTGTATCCACTACGTGACATCCCAACAAATTCCAATCTTATTGCATTCCAAACATTCATTACATGCCATCCCAACAAATTCCAATCCTGTTGCATTCCAAGCTACAAAGGTTTCTAGCACCATCTGGTATGCACGTTTAGGCCATTCCAATTCTAGAATTCTGCAATTGTTACTTACTTGTTTGCCTACCTTAAATAAACAAGTTACATTTTATCAAAGTTGAATTATTAGGAAATTAAAGAAATTTCCTTTTGCATCTTGATGCAAACTTCTTGATCACGCGGGCAAGTATCCCACACGCAAAGACATCAAATTCCCGGAAAGCCAAGTAAATCAGGTTTGATAAGAGTGTGATATAAAAATAACTTGTACCTAAGCACAAACATTATTGGAAACAGAAACCCCCACCTAACGAATATTGATTCGCGAACGAGAAATATAAGGATAACACCACGAAGTCAGTTGTTCTTCGATAAGTTATTTTTTAGTTCTTTAGAGAACCAATAAAGGGATATTATCCCACAAACATATAACAAGTGCGGCAAACAAAAAGTTTTATTAATCTGAATTGTTTAACTTTACATGTCTAGTTATGCCTTTATTTATATTGACTCTATACTGAAACAAACCCTAATAGACCCTTTATGTGGACTTATATGATGCCCCCTTACAATTAAACCTAAATAATATAAATAAACCCTAAACTAAGAAGAAAATAATAATAACAATAATAAATCTGAATTTAATAACCTAAATATAATAGGATCAGATTTGCTGCCTTTTAGAAGTCCCATATAAGCTAGGAGAATCAAATCTGAAATTGCCTCATATTTAGTTTCCTTGTTTGCAAAGATTCTTAGCTGACTTGAAAACTTATTTAATGATAGATTCCTATTATAATAAGGATATAATAATTGTTTTCATACACCATAAGGATTCCACATTAATATGAAGTTTATACCACGCATGGAAACTATGTTGTTGCCCATTAAATATCCTTGCAAGACTAGAAAATTCCCAAAACCAACTGCCACATCCTTGTAGGAAAAGAATCCTAGCCAAATAGAAAGTCCACAAGTTAAAAGGAAGTAAATAACAAAATTTGTATAGCCTTTGTTAACAAATTTTGTGATGCCTTTCTGAACTCTGATTGACCTGAAAGTTTAACCCAAGATAGGAAAACATGTCAGGAGACCACATGTCAAATTGGGATCTATGACTGTTGCTGTGAAATTGGATAGTTACGAATTTTACATCAGAATCTGAATCAGATTGTTTTTTTTTTGCTCGACTCATATCATTCCCTTTCTCTTCTAGATGAATCATCCTCAAATCATTAACAAGGATAATGGACAAAGTTTTAGCCTTTTTTAGAAGCCTTTAAATCATCACCAACAACTTTGGATGAAGGAAATAACCGTTCTCTTTCGTCTACCATCATTGCGGTGTTTTTGCTCCTCTCTTTCTAAAGCTTGATGGGCATCGACTAATACCGTTAACACATCACGTTTTGTTGTATCTCTCCTAGAATACGAGATAGACTCTAGGTTTCATTTTTTAGAACACTAATCTCTTTATTTCTCTCATTTTGATACCACCTTTCCTTTTGAATCTTCCTCTTCTTTTGCCATAATACCTCACTAGAATACATGAAATCCTTATTGCAATACTCCCTTTGCATTTTTTTATATCAAAACCTAAAATGAAAGCTAATGACAGTAAAGAAAGTAAAAAGACATTGAGGACTGAAAACTGACCCAAAATTATTTAGACTTTCAATTGACGAACATAACAAACCTCTTTAGACCCAAAAAGGACCCTAAACCAAACGACTTTTAAATGGTATGAAATTTGAAATTTAGAATGAATTCATGCTATAAAACAAGAATATCAAGTTAGATTTAATGTTGATTTAATATATGGACACGAAACTAACGTGAATCAGCCCTTTTAAAACCTTAATTTGGAATCTAAATCAAACGATGTCCAAATGAGTTGAAAATTGATATATTATTTGATTTCACCCTAAATAACCAGAATATCAATTTTGAAACAATTACAATATGGTTTGATAAGTGGATGCAAAACAGAAGCAAAACATATCCCTTTGTCCTAAATAACATTTTCTGATTTTTTTTTACTCTAAAAAGAAATTTTGGAAAGAAAGAATAATATGACACCCTTTTTTTTTAATCCCAAAAGACTCAATTCAACATAACTAATCAAGAATAATGTAGGAAGAAGACAATCTGACCGAAACTAACCTGATTAATGAAGCCAAGATCTAATACCAAATTAAGCGAACCTCTTGATCATGCAGTCAAGCAACCCACACAAAAAGACACTAAATTCCCGGAGAGCCAAGTAAATCAGGTTTGATAGGATTATGACACAAAGATAACTTGTACCTAGGCACCATCACTATTGGAAACGGAAACCCCCACCTAATGAATATTGATTCGCGAATAAAAAGTATAAGAATGATACCATGAAGTCATATGTTCTTCGGTGAGTCATTTTTCAGTTCTTTAAAAAACCAAGGGATGGAGATTATCCCAACAACTAGGGGTGTTAAAAAAAACCGAATAACCGAAAAAACCGATGGAAAATTAACCGAGAAAACCAAACCGAGATGAAAAACCGATTAAACTGATTACTAAAACCAAAAAATCTTTCCGGTTCGGTTCGGTTCCGGTTTCACCACCAAAACCGGTGAACCGAACCGGCTACAGATAAAAAATTAAAAATGAAGGCTGAAAGGCAGCAGAACGACCTAGTATAAATACTAAATGTTACAGTAAAGTGTAAAGTGTAAACCTAAACCTAAAAACATTGCAATTGACTTCTGCAGCCGCCGCCCACACCAGACCATCCTTCTTCGATTCTTCCTTTCCCCTTCAATTTTCATCTTCTCTGCCTCTTGCCCCCTGCATCTATCTCTTGAATCTCTTCTCTAGCTGATCAATAGTAAACAACCCATATCTCCGCATCCATCTATTAGACTTGCGGTGGAAAAAAAAACCGAACAAAACCCTTGGCGTCTCTCTTCACCTGCAGCAGAAAGAGTCAAAGAGGTAAAGTTTACTGTTTATCCATATGTTCATTCTCGTGTGCTTGTAAGTTTTACTTGTAAGTTGTAACATTTGTTCCATTAGAGATCTCTGACCTCTGCTTCTTTTTCTATCCTCTTGCAGCTAGGGTTTTTACATTTTTCTGTTGATTTGTGTTCATTCAAGTTCGCCCCCCTTTCCCCGGCTCTCTCTCTAATATTTCTGTTGATTTGTGTTGATATCGAGTTATTGATTGCTTTGTTTAGCATTGTTAACTTTAATATGTATCGGTTTATCTTGATTGCTTTGATTTGTATTATCAGTTTTTTTATCTGTATTATTAACTATCAATCTGTTAATTCTGTTGATTTATCTGTATTGCTTTGTTTGGCTATCAATCTATTTTTTGTTGTATTAATTCTGGGCTGCTGGCAGTATGTAAATTCATTCTATTTTCTATATATTGATGACTTCATTCTGTTTTATTCTGGCAATAAATTCATTCTGTTCAATGTTCATGTATGATCTGTTAAATGTTTAGTCCTGTTAAGTGCTAATAATTATATAAGAGAGAGATTGCGTGAGAATCCATATAGGGGAGTGAAATAATTCAATGAAAATCTGAATAAGTTAATGGAACTGAGGCCTTGATTGAGTAAAATGTGTTGGATCAACATGTGTAAATGCCACGGACTTTCAGGGTTTTGCTTGCTCTTTCCTTCATTTAGAATAGAAATTGGTCCATTACAGACTTTTTGCAATTGAAATTGGTCCATTACAGACTTTCAGGTCCATTGCATGTGTAATTTACAGTATGCAGGTTTTTTAGAATAAAGAGGTGATAGATGCCTTTTTGCAATTATATGAACTAACATGATGCTCATTGCTCAACTTCTACTTGATTCTCAATTGTAGTCAGATGTTGATTCATGTTGTTGTTTTCTTAATTTCAGATGGATAGTGGGGAAAATCCTAGATCGAATGAGTCAAATCCTTCAAGTTCAGAACCAAATTCTTTGCCTATTCCAGTTCCAGTTACTACCTCCAACACAAACAGCAACACTGAAGAAGGTAATCCAGCTTCTAGATGTAATAAAAGAAAAACATCCCAAATTTGGGATCACTTTAAAAAACTAGATGGTAATGCTAAAACTCCTAGGGCTGCATGTAAGTATTGTGGAAAAGACTATGCATGTCATACTATACTTAATGGGACTAGTAACATGTGGAGTCATATAGGTGTATGCAAAAAATTTCCTTTTGTCATTGATCGAAAACAAAAAAACTCTAGTTTTAGAACCTAAGCCTAAAATAGAGGGGGGGTGATAATGGAGAGGAAAATTTGGTGACTGTTAAGGCAGTAAGTTATAATTATGAAGAGTGTAGGAAAGCCCTTGGAAAAATAGTTATACTTGATGAGCTACCTTTTAACTTTATAAAAAACCAAGGATTTAAATCATTTTGTAAAGTAATGCAGCCTAGATTTGATGTTCCTTCTCGTTTGATGATTTGGAGAGATTGTTTGAAAATTTATTTAGTTGAGAAGGAGAAATTAAAGAAAGCTCTTAAGGATCAATGTTTATGTTTAACAACTGATACTTGGACATCAATCCAAAATATTAATTATATGTGTTTGACTGCTCATTGGATTGATGAAGGTTGGAACTTGAATAAAAGAATTCTAAACTTTTGTCAAGTTTCTAATCATAAAGGTGAAACCATTGGCCAAGCGATTGAGAGTTGTTTATTGGAATGGGGAATTGATAAGATTTTAACAGTTACTGTAGACAATGCAAGTTCAAATAATTTGACAATAAAATATCTGAAAAGAGTAACAATTGGGTGGGCAACTAATATATTGTCAAATGACTTCATGCATGTTAGATGTTGTGCACATATTGTTAATCTTATTGTATGTGCGGGGTTGAAAGATATTGATGATTCAGTGGTTAAAATTAGGAATGCAGTAAGGTTTGTTAGATCTTCTCCTTCTAGACAACTTGTTTTTAATCAATGTGCGGAAAGGTTGAAAATTGGGAGTAAAAAATCTGTTTGCTTGGATGTTGTAACTAGATGGAACTCTACATATATGATGCTAGATGCGGCTGTTAAATTTGATGTGGTTTTTATGAGGTTAGAAGAAACCGATCCTAGGTATTTGAGTTACTTTGAGGTTTATTCACAAGGGAAACAAAAAAACTTAGGTCCTCCTGCATTAGAAGATTGGGAAAAGGCTAGATCTTTTGTCAAGTTCTTGAAATTATTTTACACGGTTACATTGAAATTTTCTGGCTTGTTGTATGTGACATCTAATTCTTTCTTCCATGAATTGATTTCCATGCACACAAGCATATCTCAACTTTGTAGAAGTGAAGATGTTTATGTAAGTAACATGGCCAAGAATATGATGGCAAAGTATAAAAAATATTGGGGGGATCAAGATACACAAAACTTTTTGTTGTATGTGGCTGTTGTGTTAGATCCACGTTTCAAATTGAAGTATGTGAGATTTTGTTTTGGAAGATTGTATGATGTTGAAGAGGCTGAAAATTTTACAATTAAGGTGAAAAATACTTTGTTGAGGTTGTTTGAGCATTATATGAATGTTGATGAGAATGTTGATGTTGTTCCTAGTGTTGGAACTAGTATAAATGAAAATGTTAATGTTGATTTAACGGTGGTAAATGATGATATGGTGGATGACTTAGCTTCTGAATTCAAAAAACATTTAGAGGAAGAAGGTTGTGTCCAAAAAAAAATGAGGTTGAGAGGTATTTGGGTGATGATTGTGAGGATCCTAATGATTTTAAATTAGATATTTTGGGTTGGTGGAGGTGTAATGCTACAAAATACAAGATTCTTTCTAAGGTGGCACAACACGTGTTAACTATCCCGGTATCTACAGTTGTTTCCGAAGCAGCATTCAGTACTGGCGGTCGTATATTAGATCCATTTCGAAGCTCTTTATCTCCATCGACAGTGCAAGCACTTGTTTGTTGTCAGAATTGGTTGAGTTTAGCACCAATTCCAATCAACATGAGAACCTTCATGGATTATATTGAAAATTCTGAGATGATTGAGTCATGTAATTTCTCTTACAAATTTAAATATAGTTATTTTATGATATTGTTTATTTACATGTTTAATCTAACATTTTAATTTATGTTTTTGTAGAATTTGGTGAGAGTTTAAAAATCTCAACTGATTGTTTGTAACTACTGCAATCTTGGAATATAATTGTTTTGGGTAATTAATTTACTTTACCTTGTTAATTCCCCTTAACATTTTGCATACTTAATTCTTTCAATAGTTGAACTCTAATTAATTTGCTAATTTGCTAGTGTTTTTTTATAGCATTATCATTGCTGGAATTTTTGGATGCTGCCATTGCTGGAATTTTTGGATGCTGGTGTTGCTGGATTTTTTCCGGATGTTTATGATATTTTATTGCCGGTTGCTAATGTATTCGCTTGTTAATTTTTACTTTTCTAGTGTGAACAAACTTTTAATTTGAGATGTTTAAATTTGATCATGCATCTTGCATTGATTTATCATTTTGGGAAGCATATTAAAACTAAAAGTCAGCCAATTTGCATCTGATTTAATTCATGTCCAGATTTTAACCGAACATCAGGTTGCTGTGAATTAATTGAATGCTGTGAAAGTGTGAATTAACCGAATATCAGGTATATCAGGTTGCTGTGAATTAAGAATTAATTGAACATCAGGTGACTTTTAATGTAAAGCTAAGCAAATTTAAAAAAAACCAAAAAAAAATCCATATAATAAGGGATTAGGTTTCCCGGTTTTTTCCAAAAAAAACCTGATTTAACCGAACCGGACCGGTTCGGTTTGAACCGGTTTCCGGTCCGGTCCGGTTACTATTTATCAAACATACAGAAATTCGGTTCGGTTGGTTTTTTGAGTCTAAACCGAACCGTGAACACCCCTACCAACAACACACAACAAGTGTGGTAAACAAGAAGTTTTATTAATCTGAATTGTCTAACCTTACATATCTGGTTATGCCTTTATTTATATTGACTCTATACTGAAACAAACCCTAATAAACCCCTTATGTGGACTTATATGATGCCCGCTTACAATTAAACCTAAATAATATAAATAAACCCTAAACTAAGAAGAAAATAATAATAACAATAATAAATCCGAATTTAATATCCTAAATATAATCGGATCAGATTTGTTGCCCTTTAGAAGTCTCATATAAGCTAAGAGAATCACATCTGAAGTTGCCTCCTCTTTAGTTTTCTTGTTTGCAAAGTATTCTTAGTTGACTTGAAAACTTATTTAATGATAGATTCCTATTATAATAAGGATAGAATAATTGTTTCCATACACCATAAGGATTTCACATTAATATCGAGTCCATAACACACATAAAAACTATGTTGTTGCCCATTAAATATCCTTACAAGACTAGAAAATTCCTAAAACCAGCTGCCACATATCTTAGCCAAATAGAAAGTTCACAAGTCAAAAGGAAGTAAATAACAAATTCATACAACCTATGTTGACTAGTATTGAGATGTCTTTTCAAACTCTAATTGACCTGAAATTTTATCCCAATGTAGGAAAAAATGTCAAGAGACTTCACGTAAAGTTCAGCTTAATCCAACGGTTAGATTGAGAATTATGATTGTTTCCGTGAAACTTGACAGTTGTGTATTTTACATCAGAATCCGAATCTAATTGTTTTTTCATTGCCCGAAACATATCACATCTAGAATTACATATGTTGAAACATTGTTACATACTCTTCATATGGATGTTTGGAGACCAACTCTCATAACTTCTTATGATGGTTTTTAGTTTTATTTGATTATTGTGGATGAATTATCTTGCTACATATGGTTTTTTTCCCATGAATCATAAATCAAATGTCATTCTTATTCTTCCTGAATTTTTCAAAATGCTAGAAACCCAGTTTCAAACTCAAGTGAAAAATTTTCATAACAACGAGGGAGGTGAATTTATTAATACAACTTTAAAACACTATTTTACTTCAATAGGGATTTTATCGATTATATTGTCTTGAAACTCCTGAACAAAATGGTTTAGCTAAACGTCATCATATTATTGAGACATGTCTCATTTTAATGGCTCATATAAACCCCTTAAACACCAATGCATGAAATTAAGTAAATAGAGAAAAACCATTGGTAAGATTAAAAAAAAAAAAACACTCTAACTTGAAGTGTGAAAATACATAAGTGGATAAAGAGAAATTGGGACCTAATATAGGAAAAACAAAGAGGAGAGGACTAGATCTAAAAGGCATGAATAAGTGAGGGATGAAAAGGAAAAAAAAAAAAGAAGAGGGAAACCTGACAATATCATCATGACGTACATGTACGTCTAAGGATTTTCATGCATGATTGGTTTAATAATTCTTTCATTTGATCTAACACATGTTTCGAATTATACTATTAAGAATTTATATGATATTAATATTAAAAGATGAATGATCTATGTGAAGTTGAGAATGTTTATGAGGGCAGGATAATATGAAAAGAAAATTAAGATGAAGAACCTATGTGGTTATAAAAGCCTTGAAAGATAGGCAATTGTTGATAACTTGATATGCTGAACTACAAGAGAAATTCTGTTGAAATTTTGATAAAAATGTCATCAACCTCTATATAAATTCGGAAATCAAAAAAAAAATATTACCATGCTATTTTTATATCGTTATTATGTTTGATATGTTGTTTTGTTAACTGGAATGCTACAGCTCATGCTATTATTCCATCAAAATTCTAGACTGCAACCTTCACCATAACAATTTTTCTCATTAATAGGCTACCTACTCCTATTCTTCATGGCAAGTCTTCCTATGAGCTCATGTTTAAATCTTCACTATGTTATATTTTTTTTTAATGAATTTTTGGTTGTGCATCTTATCCATATTCAACTCCTTTAGGTTGTTCTAAGCTTGATTTCAAATCCACTACATGTATATTTCTTGGTTACTTTTCAAAACATAAAGAGTGCTATTGTTTCCATTTTCCTACAGGCCGAATGTTCATCTTCAGACAGGTTCTTTTCAAGACTATATATGAACAATTATTTGTAATATCTCGAGGAGGAAACTTTATGCAATAAGTAGTGAAATGTAGAAATTTTGGTCAAATACTAGATGGGAAAAAAAAAGGAAAAGGAAAAAAGTTCAATGGTGAAAATAAGTTTGCAGGAAATGATTTTTTTTAAAATAAAAAAACAGGCTTGTTTTTCTCTATATATATAAAAAGGAGGGCGGCTATATCGTTCCAATGGATCTCCAACAAGTTTTGTCTATATATCTAAGAGATTTTATTGGGAGGAAACACACTATAATTAAACACCTCTGCATGGATCGAAAGCTCTTTGCACAGCTTGAGTCCTTGTTCTGCAGAAGATGCCACATTTTATTTAGTAATTTGCCTCCTCAACAGGGAGCATTCCATCCTTGCGAAACTTCGAGGAAGCACGTAATGACAAACAAAACATGGAATATAAGTTAGCTGATTACATATATAAAAGAGGGGTTCTGGTTGTAGCCCATGTGAAATAATAGAAACTCCATAATTGAGATGAATGGACGGTCAAGAAATCATCATACACTTCGGCAACTGCGTTTGTTTAATTCAGTTTTTATATATATATTAAATCTGGTTTAATAATAATTAAGATTCACTTCGTTTCCCATATGGTCTTATGCATTAATCATATCCTCAAGGACCTTATGAAGCAGTACTGATTATTTTTGCAACAGCTCATTTTGAGAATCATTGTTGCTGCTGCAATCCACGCAAGTTTCCTTCTTTTTCCTGCTGTTGAGAATCTACCGCTGGGCAGTGTATGCATCTACGCCGATCTCTAAATCTCCGTTGCACAGTAAAATCAATACACACTCACTCGCCCATGTATATCATCAGTGGTCAGTGGCTCCACATCTTTAGCCAGTCACTTTATTGCTTTCACTCTCTTCTTTTTCCTTTTCTTCATCTTCTTTTATTATGGCTACTGAAAAAGGTTAATCCCCTCAAGATGCTATTACCAAAAGCGAGAGGGCGTGACGGACTGTCCACAGCAACAACAGATTCTTATCCAAGATGCAAGCTTCAAGATATCATGTGGTCACCTGTAGGGAGCATTACTGTGTTGTTTACGGTAGAAATAGCATGTTTAATTGCTTCCCAGAAGCGTTGTTATCCCATGTATGTTACTGATCATTAGAGCTTCCTTTTCATTGTTTTCATGGCCTGATTCTTCAGGGGGGGGACTGGCGCCCTTCCTCTAAAGTTAGAGATGCTATGCCCAAAAGACAACAAAGATAAAAATAAAAATAAAGGCTTTGCACCTTCATGCTTTAGTACTGGCATTCTTAAATCTACCAACAACTTTTTCTCCTGGTGGAAATCTCACTTTGCAAGCTTTTGGTGCTTTCTAAGGTTTAAAGTAACAAGTAGAAATTAATGTCATGAGGAGTTGAGAGAAAAAAAAGAAAAGAAAAACATATCATTGTTAGAAAGCTAATCCAAGAGAAGATCGAGGAAAGGTTTCATTAGAGAATATACCCTAAAAGAAGCAGAAACAGAAACTTAATCATGCATTCAAGCTGAGACCTCACGTGATGTGTTGGTAATGGATCGAATTCTGCTTCTTCTTCTTCTTCTTCTCAATCTATATATATGAATCAAAGCGTTTTCTTCTTATTTGTTTTTCCTTGCTGTCCGTCTCCCTGCTTTGGATACTAGCGTTTATTACTTTATTTATTATGCCCTCGCGTGGTCGTGGTGGATACTTTATTTTCTTGTAAATTTACACACGCCATAACTTTTTTTTCTTTTGTAATAACATGCATCCGCCAGTCAATGTGCACTCATTTCTCACGGGCCGAACCCAGTACTAAATAGAAAAAAAATTGGGATTCCTAACGAGTTTTTTAATATTTTATATTAATTTAATATTTATTATTTTAAGTAAAATACAACTTAAAATATTATAAAAATAAAAATTATATTCAGTCTCTCATCTTCATAAAAAAAAATAATTCATATACTATAAATATATTATAAATCCTTCAAGTTAAAGGTTTATAATCTTTTTATTCTCTATGCATGTATATTTTTAGAGTATTTCTCTATAAAATACTATTTTATTTTTGTTCTTTATAAAGTTATTGTTTTTATTATCAAAAAGTCCTAACATTCATTAAAAAAGACGATTTACAAATATGAGACTTTTCGTATCAATTTATTAAATATCTTTTATTTAAACTAAAAATTTAAAACAAATCCCAAAAAGTGAGGATTTCTCGAGGCATCTTGTATGTTAGAACTAATAAAACACATTACATGTTTTTCCTGGGAAAAAAAATCCCAAGAAGTTGCCAAGAACAGGGATAGAGACTATTGCCAAGTAATATTATCACTTTCGTCATGTATTGTCACTCTCATGAAATAATAATAATAATAATAATAATAATAATAATGTCTATTTCCGTTTGGAAATATTCGCAGTGTAGCAATAAGAAAGAACAGCTTTAAACCAGAGAACAATCGTCTGGCCAGCAAAGGGAAGGCAGCTTTCAGAGCTTGATTTCACTCCCTCTCTCGTCGAAGAATCCATATGTAATGTATGCGTCTATGCATGGCATTCATGACTGCCACAATCAGCATTTACTACAGAGTACTGGCAGTATTTTTGAAAGGAACTACCTGATGATGGAGGATTGACAAAGCCAAATACTTAGCCAGAGGCCCAGAGAAGTGAGAACTGAGGGAAGTACACTTGTGTCTCTGTGCCTGGTTTTATTTGTTCACATTTAGTCCAGATCTCAAATCCTGTTTTTTAAAAACTTTTTATAATTTTAATTTAGTTTTAAATTATTATTTTAATATTTTAGAGCGTAGAAATATGTCAAAATAAATTTTAAAAAATTAAAATAATATTATTTTTGTTATAGAATAATATAAATCATATCTTGTGACCTCAAATGATAGTTTAAGCTATTGGGTTAAGATGACTCTTTGACATGGTATCAATGATCAAACGGTCAAGAATTTTAATCTCATTATCCTTATTTATTTAATAAAAATTAAGCACAAGGTAATATGAGTTTGTGTAAGTTTCAAGTATAAATAGCTTTCACTTGAGAGGATTTGTTAGAAAATAATATAAATCATATCTTAAAACCTTGTCTAATATGTATTTTTAAATAAAAAATACTTTAAACATATTTATTTTATTTATAAATATTAATTTTGTTATTGTTGTTGCGGATATGTGAACAAAGAGACATGAATAAAACTACTGTATAGCAATATTTAAAACCAAGAAACCTCAATCCCCCCAAAATAATCTAATTAGAAAACAAGTTTTAACTCTTGAATTTACTACAAGCTTGTTATTGACTTTAATATGATTGTGATTTTGAGTGGCTACCTACATGCCCGTATTCGTTCAAAATATTTAAATAAATACAAGTTGGTTAGCAAATAGTAAAGGGTTGGAATGGTTGGTGGCCGCCTCTCTCTCTCTCTCTCTCTCTCTCTCTCTCTCTCTCTCTCTCTCTGTATATGTTATAGATTTTATTTTTTTTCAAATTAAGATTACTTAGAAATTAAAATTAATTTTAACTCGTGTATAAGTTGATTTTGGAGAATGTTTGGAACGCTGTGTAAATCATGTTTTTTAAAAATTATTTTTTTTATGTGTGTTTTGGATCGTTTTGATGTGTTAATTTCAAAAATAATTTTTTAAAAATAAAAAAATATTATTTTAATGTATTTCAGCACAAAAAAAAATTTTGAAAAGTAAGTACAACCACACTTCTGAATAAACATTAATATATTTTTAATAAAAAAATTGCTTTAAAAAAAATAGCTTTCAAACGTACAGGAAAGACAGCCTCAGCCTCGCCAATAATTAGTGTATAATCATGCTTATAATTATATACTTGTTTGTCATCTTGGTTCCTTGAAAAGACTGGTATGATAAAATAAAAGAGCATCATGTATATTATATAGTACAATAATATATATTTCCAAGATTTGGAAGTTACAGTGTCGTCCATGTTCCACCTCCATCATGCACTTACATACTGGTCGTTTGCCATGCGAATTATTTATTTTTCAACGGTCCAAAGCCCCGAGGAGAAATAAAGAGCAAAAAGGCCAGCAATCAAGTGTCGGTGCGCGCCCCTGTCCTTGCCCAGAGGGGCGGTTAGTCTTTGCCTTCCGTTTTTATTATTGCATTCTTTTGGGGGAAAGGGCGTTGATATTCGACTCCCTTCACTTAGAGGGTTCTGTATACCTTCCAAACAATATATTTTATACCAAGCAATTGTATCCCTTTTTATTTGATATTTTTTATTTTAAAATAATATTCTTTTTTATTTTAAAAAAATTAATTATTAATATTAGCATATTAAAATAATCTGAAAACATTAAAAAATATTAATTTTAAATAATAATTTTAAAATGGAAAGATAAAGAGACCAGTAGTGATTTTTAATTGAATGCCTGCCTTGCGTTTATATGATTTTTAATTGAAAACAATACCTACTCTTTAACGTTATTTAATTTGATGTTCAATATCTTTTATTTTAATCCATCATTACGTGATCATACGGACATTGAGTCGTGGAATAGCATTTAGATTTATCATCGTGATTGATGTCGCGTCAACAAGAAAATAATAAAAAAGAAAAAAAAAAAGAAAACTTGAATCAATATTTGACTACCTTGCACATTTTATTATATACAACAATAGTATCTCTAAAATAATTATAAAAAAATTGTATTAAAACTAGCTTCTTCTTCTTTTTTAAGAAAAGAAAACTAGAAAACATGTTTTTTAAAACTCGAGTGCTCGGACTAGTGTGTGCGTACCTCAACTAATCTTACAGACCCTAAAATTAACGATCGTATAAGTGGGTTAAGAGAACTTGAACTTGTGATCATTGAAAAACAAACCCAAAACTTAACCAGTTGAGCTGTCCCTTGAAATTCTTTTCTTCGTTTTACTATTATTATTATTATTTTTAGTTTAATGTAGGTGTCTGGATCAGCTTTCGCGCACCTCGACTAATCCCATGGGCTCTGAAGTTAACGACAATGTAAGCCTCCAGTGACCATCATATGAGCAACCACAGGGCTCGAACCTAAGACCATAGAGAGAGCAAACCTCTTAATCTCAAGCTCTTACCACTAAATATTTCGTTTTATTATTTTTATTAGACATGAGTGTTACTCTTGACCATTTTTAACCTCATATTAGAAAGTAGGAGAGTAATTAAACACTAAATCGATACGATGTTCCATCATTGTTCTCACGTCATTCGACAGTGAACATGAAAACTGCAAATAATCACAGAAGGTAGATTTGATCACAACGTTATAGTCTTCAAAGTAACATCATGTCCATCCATAGACAGTCTTCAATGTAACCATGATTGTCAATTTTTTATATTAATAGGAAAAAAAAAAACAGGCACGTACATTCCTCTTCATCGATAATTATATTTGAATCATTGTTTGTTTTCTTCATTTCTGCTCTCGCATCGCCTTCTTTAAACCCTTAACTTCAATAATTCCCCCTCACCTGCTGAATAACTGGTTTGTTTTGTGTTTTAAAAATATTTTTTTTATTTTAAATTAATATTTTTAGATTATTTTAGTATATTAATATGAAAAATAAGTTTTTTAAAAAATATATTATTTTGATGTATTTTCAAGCGAAAAACACTTTAAAAAGCAACTGTTATCACACTCTTAAACATCCTCTAGAAAAAAATAACAACTCAAGGAGTACATTAATTTAATTTTCAATTCAAATTAAAATTAACAAAGAACTAATTGAGGAGGAGATATCGTTCGACTTCTCACATGTTACTTTTTTTTCTGTTTTTTTATTAAAAAAAATTCATTTTCATATTTCAACACCATGTTTATCAGGAATTAAACCTTATTATTTACTTTGATTTTCTTTACACAAGGGTTGTTATGGTCTTGGAAAAACATCACGGTAATGGGTTAGTGCTCGGTTTATATTATTAAATAAAAAATGGTTCATCACATTGTTAAAAAAAAATGGTTTTGAAAAAAAAACATGATTATTATGAATCGGGCTTCATAATTTATTTTGATTTGTTTTCTATAAGATTAAGATAGTGCTTAATTTTTTAAAAGTTTATTTATTTTATCATTTTATTAAATAAAAATAATTTCAAAAAATAATATAATTATTAAAAATTAATTTAATAATTTATCTTTTATAGAGTTATAATAGTTTAAAGAAATTTCTTTTTTTTTGGGATGAAAAGTAGCTGAATGGTAGCTGCAAATGAACAGTTCATTTCATTTCGAGCTGTTTACCACAATTGTGATGAATATTGTAGTGGGGGTGGGTCAATAATTTTTAAGAAAAATAATTTATGATTTATTTTTTCATGGCCCTGTACGCGACCGTTTTTCTTGACCTCTAGTTAAGGGCGTAATTGTCGGTAAACTAAACCCTAGGAGTCGTCCAACCTGGAAATATAATTTCACTTCATGCAAAGCAAAAGCATCCCTATTTCCCTATCTCTAGCAAGATCACATCATTTCATTTTCTTTGTGGTTGTGATGTGATTGGAATTCGATTGCTTTTTCCCGTTTTCAACATCGGGAGGAGGTGGTCCAATGAGGCTAGGGTTACATAATCATTAAACAAACTATATTGCTATTTAAAAAACTTATTTGATTTAACTATTGAATACATAATTATTAAGATGAACTTGTCTTGTTCGTCTATGATTGGGGCCTTCAAAAGCATCATTTTCATGAAGAAGGGGCTGAATTTCAATTTCAAACTGCCCTGAGAAAGAAAATGGCACCGTTTTGCTACGTGGCCAAGGGTTAGTTTAATAATTCTGGTAGCTACATAATATTATTATACTTGTATAAATATATATTTATTATTGATAAAAGTTTAATTTAGTTTATCTTTAATATTTATATCATATCATATTAACAAATTTAGTATTCGATAAT
Source organism: Populus simonii (assembly GCA_007827005.2). Lineage (NCBI taxonomy): Eukaryota > Viridiplantae > Streptophyta > Magnoliopsida > Malpighiales > Salicaceae > Populus > Populus simonii. The sequence continues at coordinate 14,281,462 of CM017477.2, forward strand.
CTAGAGTAAAGATAAAGTTAATGAGACAAAAAATACTTTGCGAAGAAAATTACAAAGTTATTATTATTATGAAATTCTTATTGTATTAAAGCATTATTTCCTTAAATATTCGTGGTCGATACTCTCTTAAATACTCTATATTTATTAGAGAGGTAGGGGCTGATATATATATATCATTTTCTTTTTGGTATGAAATGAAACAACTATTCTTGTAAGCTGAAGTATAATAAATACCTAGAACTAATATATAGGTGTTCATCATAAAACATGTACATTGAACTTACCTTCATGAGAATTCCACATAGAGAGATCACTTATGTCTATGAAAAGACTCATGTAATAGTTGTATAAGTGATCTTTAGACTTAAAATCACTAAGTTATCTTATATAAAAATGTTATACTTTTATCCTGTTACATATTATTTTAATCGAGGTGACGAAGGGACAAACATTTAGTATATCATGAACTATATGAAGATATTTGAGTGATCAATAGATGATTCATTATCTTAGGTAAATTAAAAAAAAATATTTTATCTGTTCTTAAATAGTATCGACTAAGAAATTATTAGTTAAGGTGGAATGAGATTCAAATCTCATTCGAACGATCAATAACTATTATGTAGATAACAAACATGATTTAATATAACATGTATTTTCTATGCTTTAATGTTAATTAAGAACATTATTGATGAAATGATATTCATTACATCAAGAAAATTGTCACTAAAACTACTAATGATTTTTCTAATATTTAAGAGATTATGATACATTTTTAAACGATGCACCTGATCTTCAAATATAAATTAATCAATTGTTGAATTGATAATAAATTAAATTATTTAATTGGTTTAATTATATTTAATTAGAATTATAATTTATATTTAAGCCACCATATTAGAAACCTAATAAGTCACGTCACTTACATTAAGAACCATTAATAAGAAATTAAGTGAGATAATTAATAAAGTGTTATTTGATTAAAAATAATTTTAGAAATTAAGCATTAGAATGTATTTAATTCAAATCTTAGAATTATAGTCTTAGAATAATCAAGTAGGGACTTGATTGATTAAAATTTCAAAATTATCCTTAAATAATATATGGATATTATTTAAGGGGCAAATTGATATTTTACAAATTTATAGGGGTTTTTAAATTTTTCTATAAATAGTAAGTTATGCATCTTATTTTTCAATTGTTGTTATCTATTAAATAGAAAAACTACTTAAGTCATAAAATAAAAAACTAGCACTCTAAGCACAATAATCACTCTTTACTAAATAAAGATTTAAAAGATTTATTAATAGTGGTCCGTGTAGATTATTGTTGGAGATCGAACAATTAAACAACTTGTGGTTTGCAATAAACTTATCTTTTAAAGAATTATTCAAAGCCGAAGAAGATCCCTTAAACAATTTTATAGTCTTAGAATAATCAAGTAGGGACTTGATTGATTAAAATTTTAAAATTATCCTTAAATAATATATGGATATTATTTAAAGGGCAAATTGATATTTTACAAATTTATAGGGGTTTTTAATTTTTTCTATAAATAGTAAGTTATGCATCTTATTTTTCAATTGTTGTTATCTATTAAATAGAAAAACTACATAAGTCATAGAATAAAAAACTAGCACTCTAAGCACAATAATCACTCTTTACTAAATAAAGATTTAAAATATTTATTAATAGTGATCCGTGTAGATTATTGTTGGAGATCGAACAATTAAACAACTTGTGGTTTGCGATAAACTTATCTTTTAAAGAATTATTCAAAACTGAAGAAGATCCCTTAAACAATTTTATAGTCTTAGAATAATCAAGTAGGGACTTGATTGATTAAAATTTTAAAATTATCCTTAAATAATATATGGATATTATTTAAGGGGTAAATTGATATTTTACAAATTTATAGGGGTTTTTAAATTTTTCTATAAATAGTAAGTTATGCATCTTATTTTTCAATTGTTGTTATCGATTAAATAGAAAAACTACATAAGTCATAAAATAAAAAACTAGCACTCTAAGCACAATAATCACTCTTTACTAAATAAAGATTTAAAAGATTTATTAATAGTGGTCCGTGTAGATTATTGTTGGAGGTCGAACAATTAAACAACTTGTGGTTTGCGACAAACTCATCTTTTAAAGAATTATTCAAAGCCGAAGAAGATCCCTTAAACAATTTTATATCTGTCTAGCAAGATCCTAGATACCCTTAAATAATCTTGTTTTATTATTTTTACTGCGTGTATGATATTCAGGAACCTAATAGCTTATTATATGTTTGCCAAAAATTTAAAATTATTAATTTTTTTATATTTTTAAATTATTTTAAAAATATTATTTAAATATATTTGTTAGCGAATATATATATATATATATATATATATATATATATATATATATGTTTGATATGATGATGTTTTTGTGAAAAGAAGAAAATTGAGAGTAGAGTCTGATTACGTAGAAAAAAAGCACGCCGTAGAATTACACAACCCAATAAAAGAGGACCAAAAGAAAAGCGAACATATTTTTTTGTAGCTCATACGCAAATTGTCAAAGACTCAAGTCACCCTTTTTCACTTCACTAATAGCAGTAGCAAATACCAGACAAACTCACCAGCAGAATCTTAGCTGGATGCATCACCTCCTCCTCCTCCTCCTCCTTCTCCTCCACACTTTCCCTTCCTCTTCCTTTTACTCTCTCATGATTCAACCCTTTCCCATTTTCCTTTCTCTCGCTCTCTCTTTCAACAAAGCAAACAGTCCCCACAAATCACACCCACAGCACATTTCTTTCCTCCTCCTCCCTGCTCTTGAAACATAGAGCTGAGACACCACAAAATGCCCACCTCTTTCCTCGCTTCCTCCTTCATCACTATATCACTCTTCATCTTATCCTACGCACCCCTCCACTTATCCTCCTCCACCACCACTAACCGTCGGATTCTTCATCAACCATTCTTCCCACAGGACTCCATTCCTCCCACCGAACCTCCATCCCCTTCCCCACCTTCCCCGCCATCGCCACCATCGCCACCATCCCAAATCCCATTTCCCACTCCTACCCCTAACCAATCCCCCTTTTTCCCTTCCTACCCTTCCCCTCCACCCCCTCCGTCCCCTACCGCATTCGCATCTTTCCCAGCCAACATCTCCTCTCTCATCCTCCCTCAGTCCTCTAAACCCAAACCCACTTCCCAAAAACTCCTTGTCGTCGCCATCTCGGCTGTCATCTCCGCTCTCATTGTCTTGGGCATCATCGCCTTTTATTACGCTCGCCGCCGGAGAAACCAAACTAACTTCTCCGACAACAAGACTTACGGTGGATCCAGTAACAGTAACAGACAGTACCAAGTAACTGCAGATACAAGAGCAAGTAGCAACAGCCATAAACTAAGAACCTCTTCAACTAGTTCCGAGTTTCTTTACTTGGGAACTGTAGTAAATTCAACGAGGTTAGATGAAAGCTCCAATGACAACACCAATGTCAGGTCTGATCATCATAAACTGGAGTCCCCGGAGCTCCGGCCCCTTCCACCACTCAACAGGGATAATTCGAGGCAGAATTATGGAAATGGTAATTTTGATAGGGATGGGAATGAAGAGGAGGAGGAAGAGGAGTTTTACTCACCGCGAGGATCTTCAGGCGGTAGAGAAAGCTCCAGCGGGTCTAGAAGAGGTTTTTCTGTTGCTGCTGCAGGTTTTGATGCAAAAAGTATTGAATCTTCAAGCTCGCATTCGTCTTCCACTTCAGCTTCTCCTGCTCGATCTCATTCTCTCAGTATTTCTCCGCCAGTAAGTTTGAGTCCCAGACCAAAATCACCGGAATCTGTTATTGTACTTGCTGCTCAATCGTTGCCACCGCCACCGCCACCGCCACCGCCACCGCCACCGCCACCGCCATCAATAATGGATGCTCATAATGAGAGGGAATCTTCTTCATCATCTTGTGCTTCATCTCCATATGCTTCGCCTAAAATTACACTAAATTTGGAAAGAAATGTACTGTCTTCGGCTTCTACTTCTCCTAGAGTGTTGAATGATTTGGATCGAAACAATGTGATTATGCGGTCTCCATCTTTATCTCCAGCTAGAATATTGAATAGCAATTTCGCCCAAAATAGACCTTCTAGCTCACCTTCTTCTGTTTCAACTTCACCTGAAAGAGTACTGAACGATTTGGCTCGATTTAATGTGAATTCTCCGTCGTTGTCCTCTGTTTCTTCATCACCTGATAGAGATTTGGAAAGGACCCCATCACCGAAAATATCAATTGATTTGGATCGAACTGCGCAGTCTCCTTCACTGTCTGTTGCTTCTTCACCAGAAAGAGGTTTCGAGAAGAGCCTACCTACATCTCCAATAGTTTCAAATGTTTTGGATCGAATTGAGATGTCTCCTTCATTGTCTGTAGCTAAGAGCACATTTTCATCTCCCAGAATCTCGAATGTTTCGGATCATACTAAGATGTCTCCTACATTATTGTCTTCACCTTCTTCTTCGCCGGATAGAAAGAGCCCAGATGTATCACCAACAATGACTTCTAGTGTTTTGGGTCTAAATGCAAGAATTAGTAATGTTTTCGAGCAGCTTATGTCAGTTCCTCCTCCCCCGCCCCCGCCCCCGCCTCCGCCAATGCTGCTACCGCGAAGACAATGGGAATCTCCCAGTGTTAATGCATTATCAACACCAACAGACCAGCCAATTTCAAAGCCTCCAGCGCTTATACCACCCTCAAGGCCTTTTGTATTACAAAGCACAACCAATGTATCGCCAATTGAGTTGCCACCTAGTTCTAAAACAATGGAGGATGACGAGGAAACTCCTAAACCAAAGTTAAAGCCCTTGCATTGGGATAAAGTTAGAGCAAGCTCTGATCGTGAAATGGTGTGGGATCATCTGAGGTCCAGCTCTTTTAAGTAAGACTCTGAACCCTGTGTTACCTATTTACTTTTAATCGGTGTTTTCGTGCTCCTTTTTTTTTTTTAGTAAAATAGGTCTAAATTTCTAGCTCAAATATGGATTATATTCTCCTCTCCTGAGTAATTGGTTTAAATGGATATTCCGCAGATTGAACGAGGAAATGATTGAGACATTGTTCGTCGTCAATACGCCAAAACCAAAGCCAGCCACTCCTCATTCAGTTAGCCTAACACCCAACCAAGAAAATAGGGTACTTGATCCCAAAAAGGCGCAGAACATTGCAATTTTGCTCCGGGCATTCAATGTGACAATTGAGGAAGTTTGTGAAGGCCTTTTAGAAGGTAAATGTCCATTAATATAGTAGACATGGTCCAAGTGTCTTGTTTTATTTCATGTCTTGGGGTTCTGTCTGGGGAATGAATTCTTGGCTTATTTCTTTGATGCTTGAAAATAACCTTTCTAGGCTGGTTTTTTTTTTTTTTTAACATATTTGACCCGCAGATGAACCAGTATTTTATTGTTGAGGTCTCTTTTCATCATTGCTTAACTTTACTGAAAGATCTTCGGTTGCTTCTGGCCTTTGGACGTACACAATGCATTTAATTTTTATGAGCCAGCCTGCGTTCGATTACATTTGACATCTTGAGATCTGCTAACTTATGGAGAGCTCCTAATTCACTAAATGCCTCATCTTGTCATTTTGTGTTGGATTTGTTACTTCCATCATCCACTGCTACTTCTTTCGGTCCCTTTTAATTTGTATGATGAACGTGCAGTGACATGCCCAATTATTCATTACTGATCCCGCAACTAAACAGGTCCCACTTGTTATGCAGGAAATGTTGATACTCTAGGTACTGAACTTCTAGAAAGTTTATTGAAGATGGCTCCTACCAAAGAAGAGGAGCGTAAATTGAAAGAATACAAAGATGATTCTCCAACCAAGCTTGGTCATGCTGAGAAATTCCTGAAGGCAGTGATTGATGTACCTTTTGCATTTAAACGAGTGGATGCAATGCTTTACGTAGCCAATTTTGAGTCCGAGGTTGAATACCTCAAAAGGTCCTTTGAAACTCTGGAGGTAAATGGAGTCTTCTAATCCTTTTCCTTTGATTCTTTGTTGCTTCTTTTTGGTTGTGGTATAATTGTGGTCATCAAGCCTACAATTTATGTGCTTGTACATTCCTCAATACCTAAAAACATTTAGTAGCCATTTGGCTCTGCACGAGATAGCCGCTCAAACTTATTATGGATGATTGTTGAATGGCTTAAAGGTGCTACCTTGTCAGCTATCCAATAGAAAATTCTGTGCGCTTAGCAACCACCAGTCCTTGTGCTTCTTTCTTTCTAAATTAATCCATGTGATTTCTTGTCATTATTGTTTGGTGTTGGTGGATCTGAGATGTCACTGCCCAAGTCTCATTGGTTTTTCCTTTTTACAGGCAGCCTGTGAAGAACTGAGAAATAGCAGGATGTTTTTGAAACTTTTAGAAGCTGTGCTCAAGACAGGAAACCGCATGAATGTTGGCACTAACCGTGGTGATGCCCATGCCTTCAAGCTTGACACGCTCCTTAAGCTTGTTGATGTCAAGGGTGCAGATGGAAAGACCACACTCTTGCATTTTGTTGTACAGGAAATTATAAGAACTGAAGGTGCTCGTCTCTCAGGGACCAACCACACTCCAAACTCCACTTCCAGTGAAGATGCCAAGTGTAGGAAGCTCGGCCTGCAAGTTGTTTCTGGTCTGAGTTCAGAGCTCGGTGATGTGAAGAAAGCAGCTGCTATGGATTCTGATGTACTTAGCAGTGATGTCTCCAAGCTTTCTAGAGGGATTGAGAATATCAGCGAGGTGGTGCGATTAAATGAAACATTGGGAATGGTGGAGAGCTGTCAGAGATTTTCAGAGTCAATGACGAGGTTCATGAAAATGGCTGAGGGGAAGATTTTAAGGATTCAAGCCCAAGAAAGTGTTGCTTTGTCACTAGTAAAGGAGATCACGGAATACTTCCATGGTAATTCCGCTAAGGAAGAGGCTCACCCCTTCAGAATCTTCATGGTGGTTAGAGACTTTCTTAGTGTTCTTGATCGTGTGTGCAAAGAAGTTGGTATGATAAATGAGCGAACAGTTGTTAGTTCTGCCCATAAATTTCCAGTTCCAGTTAATCCAATGCTTCCAATTCCTGTAAATCCAACGCTGCCACAGGTTTTTTCTGGATCCAATGCAAGGAAGCAGTGTGATTCCTCCGATGATGAGAGTGCATCTCCTTAATATTTGTGGCTCTTGTTCATATCAGGGTAAACTTATTGTTGCACCTAGCCAGAAAATGCCTAAGGTGGGTGAATTGGGCAGGTTGGGGTTCTCATGGGTTGGCATCTGGCTTGCCAGATTTCTGTAATTTATTTTTCTTCAATATTTGTATAAATCCATGACAAAGATTTTGTAATTTGCTTTTGTCATATAGATAGTATACGACGAGGTTTTCTTTGGGTGAAGTAGGGCAATATGCTGGCTTGACTCGCAGTCGACAATGGCAATGTCGTCACGTAAGCCTGTCGAAAACTTCAATTATAGGAAAGCTAAGCTGTTCAGTTATGCAAGTCATGAGCATAGGATGTATTCCTGTTGTATACATTAGAACAATCTGTACTGTACCTAATTAGTAATTGTTGTCTTTTTCTGAAATTTTATTCTCATCATATGTTTGGCAAAAGCATTATATTTATTTCAAATCTTATACAGAACTAACTAGCACTCACAGACCTTGAGAATGACCGGTGTTAACAGCTTACCCTCCCATGGAGCTTCTGTACTCGGTTTTGGTGTGCGAAACCTGAAATATCTTTCAACAACATTCCACCACCTCACCTTCGCTGCTGCCACCACCACTACAACCATAGCCACCACATCATCTATACCCTATTCATCACCACAACCACAACTATCTCACCATCAATTTACTGCTACCACCGTAATTTTCTTATCAATGCTAACTGTCGTAAATTTCTTTCCATGAAATTCTGTTTTCTGTTCAAAGAAGAAAGACAGCTACAATATTCTGAAGTTAGAACCATATTTCCATGCAATTACTATCGCATTTTCTTTCCCCGTCCAAATAATTAACAGTTAAAGCAATATTAAATTAGGAAGGGGGGCATTTTTTATTTTCCAGTAAAGGCACTGAAACATAAATGTATTTCAAAATATATAAAATAAAGGTGACTAAATTTCACCCCAGGAATTCGTATCCTAGTGATAAGGAAACTATATTTATCAGGAATTCTTTTTCCATGGTAATACTCCTGAATTCATGGATGAGTGGGCTCACCAAGATTGACTAGTTTTTACATCAAGTGAGATTGATGATCCCTCCAATGCGTGGAACTGGACACCAGTCGAGTGGATATAGAGCTATGCCAAATATCTTCGCTTCTTATTGTCTTTAATTTGTAATATACATTACTATTTGCTTTTGCCTTCGCCAGATTGCATGGACTCTGCATCCATGTGCTCTAAAATACGGCGCGCTTCTTCCTCTGTTGCAGGAACCACTTTCCGGATCCTAAATCCATTATTTGTGGCTTTTGCCTCTGGACGTGCAGTGAAAGTGAAGTAAAATGTATTCGATACCTGTTTCAAATATGGCCAAGGCAAATAGAAGCACACAATTAAAAAGATAGGAAATATGTGAGGGAAGTTTCATGTTAATTTGAGCTTCAAATCCATACTGTAAAAGTTCTAGACAGTGACCCTTTTCAAGGACTAGCAATTACTCTGAAAGCATTTTCTGTTGTATGAAAGAAAGGAATATGGGCACTTACCTCACTGGACCTCAACTCAGGCCTGGTAACATGGGCAACAACTTCAATGTTGATCAGAGGCTTTTCTGAGTTTTCATGTTCCGTGTAAAGAACACAGGATTTGATGCGTAGGAAGTCTCCAACATCAACCTGTTCACCAAACAAATTTTCTTGATGTAAACTATGACTCCAAATTGATGGCATGGACCATGGAGACTGCAGTTCACATGCACAACTTCTGTAGTTGATATACCTATGAATTCTCTCTCTCTCTCTCAGAGGTATCACACACACACACACACACACACACACACACACACACACTCTTTTAATCACAACCTGTGCAAAGAAGTCACCATCTGCAGTTTAAATTTCAAATACAATGTAGTAGTTGAATTGGATGGTTGAACTTCAAGACATTTATATGAGCAAATCATGTCTTAGCTTCAGACAAAAATTTAAACTCAATCAACGATGTAAGCAGATGGTACTTGGGGGAGGTCTAGAGCAGTTGCTTATATTTCATTTTGAGACATAATCAGAATGAAGTAAAAGCTTATGACTGGTGAAAGAAAAGATGCTGGTACTCACAGGTCTTAAGAAATCAACATGATCAACTTCAAGAAAGCAAGGAACCAATCCAGCAAAGGCATAAGCAGTTGAGAAAGCCAACTCGAAAGCCCGATGCATCAAAAACCCTCCAAAGATTCGACCATGTATGTTCCTTTGCTGTGGCTGGCAAATTAAAGAGTTTTCAAGGCATGTGTCCCTTAGAAGAATGCTGTTTCTGTCCGCTAAGGCTGGCATGTCACAGAAGATTCGTCCCTCAGCCAACAATGCTTCAAGTCTATTTACCTCCCCATTCTGAATTTCCTTCTTTTTTTCTACACTCTTCCTCTTTCTGAGCTTGCTCCTTGCTTCAGCTTCTTCAAAAAGTAACCTTTCCTTCTCTGTTTCAGGCGACAGCCTATTCACTGTAGCAGCTTTCCCAGTCTTAGAGTCACGGGCCACAAATATGAAGTTGGCTGTCAAAGCTACGGAGTCTGAAGTGTCAGAGCCCTCTGCAAAACAAATTTAGTTACCGTGATTAAGAAATATAAAGACAACGCAAAAAAAGAGCCATTTGATTGGATTTTCAACAATATATTTGGTTAGCCAGATATTAAAACTTCCATGTAGTTTGAGATAATAGAAAATAATTGCCATCCTGCTTACATTTCTTCATTCACTTCTTCAAAATGTATGTTGAAGCATTCAGATTGAAAGAATCACACAAGACATCTTACAGCAACAATAAGATTCTTACTAATAGTATAACTAAAGGGCTTAACACTCAAACCCACTTGAGAACACTCCATCAGGATCAGTTCTGTCTTGCCTTTTTATTTCCACTCTCTTAAAGTCAAGGAAGACTATATCTTAAAGCTAAAGTTGGTACCAGAATAAAGTACCTCTTGTGGACTGAATGACCTCCAGTTGAATATCAATTGATGACCGACCAACCCATATGGCAGAACCAACTATTTTAAGATCGACATCAACACTAATTGGCTTCTTCAGGACAATCTTATCCACGGAAGCAGTCACCAGCAGCAGTGGCCTTGTTGTGCTATCATCGTCGGAACAGTGCTAATACAACAACAAACAGTCAATCACAAATAGAAAGGAAGATGCATGTGAATTGTATACTGCAATGAAAATTCCATCCAAATTACATGAACTAGCATTACATTTCAAAATATTCAATCATTGTCGAGAAACACTCAACTAACAGACGTAATCATCCAAAAATATATGTAGTTGGGGATTCCACATCAAATTTCTTTACGCATCAAAAACAGGCATACAGAAGATTAAAAAAAAAGCCAACAAACCAAGCATATGATACAGTCCATTATCCATTTCCCATGTCATAGTATTAAAGACAACCAATTTAACCACAACATTGCGAACTTTAAAATTATTATTATTATTTATTTAACGGCAAGAGGTATCCTCAACATAGCTTACTCCTCAACCGATATATATATATATATAAGATTAGGCATAAATCTTGCCTCGAGACCACAGACAAAGAAAAAAGTCAGAGCTTTCATTACAACCTAATCCACCTATTATTCCAGAACAATTCAAAAAACTAACTTTGAATCACTACACAGATAAATTCATTTAAAAGAAGAAGAAATAAGAAAAAGAAAGAAAGGGAGTACCTTGACAGAGATGGTGCCAGCCAAAGCATCAAGATCCTCAAGCAGTTTACCAATCCTAACCTCATTCCAAGGATCCCTATACTGCTCTCTTAAAATATAATCAGTAGAAAAACCATACAAGATTCTAGTACGGCTCTGTTTTGGAGTTTTAGTCAACAATTCACTCTGTGGAGTTGCATCTTCAGGTGGGTCAAGAAGTCTTTCAAAGGTCTTGGACCTTGTTTCCCACAGAGCATTGGTTACTGGTGAATGGTACATTCCTGGCCATAAAGCTATGGGCTTTCGTGTATGGCCGTTGACGCAAGCAAGGGAGTTGTTGCTGTCAAAGGGGTTGGTCAATGTGGAGACTACAGGGATGGCTCTTGGAGAGGAGGAATTGAATTCCATTTCCTTTTCCAAATTTTGGGAATTGGATCCCTCCTTCATAGATCAGTCCAGAGATGAAGAAAGAAAGGAAAGTTTACTTTGGAATTGGGTGTTGATTTGGTAAAACACCACGACTGACTGTTTTTCAGCTTTGCGGGCCCCTTCACTTCCATAAATGTGGGAATTGCATTCTGATGTTTACATATTTACTTTAGTTACGTGTCTAAGTCAGTGCCTTGCAGTCTAGATGATCAGCTGTCTCGTCTTTCATCTGAGAGACCCGGTTTCAAATCCCAACAAGGGAACCTTTTTGTGTATTCCCCCCCCCCCAGTATAATTCAGTCCTTGCCGTTCATGGTTTCAGAAAATGTACTTTAATCCCCATAGTTTTTAATATCTTTATAATTTAGTCCTTTCATCTATTTCACGTTTCTTAGAAATTTATTTATTTCTCTTTTGGAAAATAGAGGGAGATAAGATGGGAAAAAATGTATAATTGAAAATAAAAAAATAAGTTGACAATCATCAACCTTAGTTAAAGGATTATTTAATTATTTTTTAATTTTGATACCTAAAAATTAACTACTTAGCTTTATTAAACTAAAAAGAATTTCCTTCTAAAATCAATTTTTCATGGATATCATCTATATATTATTATGGATTGTATGTATTTTTAAAATGCAAAGAATTTTTTTAATCAAAATAAATATAATTGTATTTTGAGATTTTCAAAATAATAAGACTGTTTTATCAAATTATATATAATTGCATAATTTATTTATGTAATATCTTTATATTAAATATTACACATTTGCATCAATTTAAAAATAAAATAAAATAAAATAAATGTAATTGTTGGGAGAGTGCAGTACAGGTTGAGGATGGATACAACATAAATAAATTACATGGTCATATACATTTATGTATTATGGATTTCAATTTTGCTGCTCAGCTGCCTTGTTTATTCCAATCTGTCAACAACAACTATATATCAATTTACTCTTCTACAGGTGGATCTACCCAACGACATTTATCTTTAATTAGCTGGACGATGGGCCTCCATTTTTTAAAAAAATTAAATGCAAAATTCAAAAATATTTTGGGGACGTGCCCTTTAGCATACAACACACTGTATGAACATTCAAATTAAATTATTTTTTTTAAAGAGAAAAGCTACTTGATTAGCAAGGAAAAGACGAAAAGAGATTTAAATACATAAACGAATGAGAGATGAAGAAACCAAACTGTATCTTTGATGAAAATGAAAACTCAATTACCTCCGTTAAGGACTTAAATGTAATTGTTTCAAACTTGTAAACTCAAATTATATGACATATATTTGTAGTTATTAATTTTTTTTTATCTACATATTTTCCTGAAAATTCGGTAGAGTTTCCTTTATATTCTTTAGATACCAAGTTATCGACTCAATCATTTCTCAACCTGTAACATCAATCATAATATCAGTCCCATCATTTGGACTTTCAAAACTCAAGCATATTTCAATATCTCAATTCTATTTTCTATAGAACATTATGATAAAAGCTAATAAATTCATAACATGCATCGTCTTTTTCTCTTCTTTTTTTAAAGGTATTTGAGCTCAAAAATATATATACAACCAACCATAATTCAACTTAATAATAATAACATTATAAATTACATCATACACAAGATAATAAGTTAAACATTATAATTTTTAGATATGAAAGTATATTACAACAAAATATTAGTTCTTCCAATTACATTAATAACATAAAAAAATTATTCATCCAAGCATCTATTTTCCAGATCGAGGGTGTGATGTACCTAAAAAACATAATCGCAGTACACATGATTAAAATTGCACATTTCAATAAGTAATTGATTAAGGACTAACTATTCATGTACATTAAAGTGATTTTCATATCATCAAATAAATTGTCTTATTTTCTTTTTGAAATTTCTAATTTCATAAATTCTCTTCTAGACATAGAGATAAATCTACCGAGATAAAAATATCAAGAGTATCTCCCACAAACCCGCATATTTAACTTCAAAACAAAGTTTTACAATTAATCTATTTTACATCGAGTGATTATCCCATTAATTCGTAAGTTAATTTTCTTAACATGACCATTCAACTAGACATTAATTCCAGTAACCATGAAATAGTCTTCAAGGCTTGCCCATTCAACATGGCATTATTTCCAGTAACCAGGAAATAATTTTTCAAGACTTGCCCATTTACCAGGGCATTACTTCGAGTAACCAGGAAATAATTTTTCAAGGCTTGATTTTCAGTAACCAGCACTAAAAATTTCTTCTACAATAAAAAAAATAAACTAATTAATTACTCCAAGGTGTCGAACACCTACCTGGTATATGTGCACATAAAGTGGTCCCTTGTTGCTGATTAGGTCTTGCGGCTTCCTCTGTACCAACAAAATTTACTTTGTCATTGTTCATTCATTTGAACCAGTAAAATTCTAATACCCATTACATATTCTTTGATTAAATCCAATACCCTTAATTAAGCTTAATTAACTTTTAATTCGAGGAGGATAAAACCTTCATTTTTTAATCATTTACTTATTTTTTCACAAAAGTCCTTATTCAATATAACCTATTAACATCAATTGTTTTCAATTTAGTAAGATTTCTTAATAATATTATTAGAACTCTATTCTCTAATTTTTCTTCTCCATTTAGCCCAAAATAACCTAGGGAAGGAAGTGAAGATTTTTCTTTTCTCTTTGAAAAATTCTTTCTCCATTCATATAATAACACTTCTAAACCCTTATCTTCCCATATTTTCCAAACAATTGTATTAAAACCTCAAATCCCCTAAATTATTCCTCTTTTGGCCAAATATTCAATTAAAATAGGGAAAAATAAATTTTGTTTCTTTTATTTAAAATTAAACACTTACCCAATCATAATTCATGCTTTCTAACATGGTTCAAATATAATTTGCATTATTCCCATAAATTATAACATAAATCCACAACTTCACATAATCATAATTTTGCATAATCATTCATCAAACATAAAATTAGATGAATTAATCATTTGGAGCATGTTATTTTCCTCATTTTGATAAGGATTTAAGGAAAGAATGCAAGAAAAATCAAGTTTTCTTCTCCTCCCTCTTCAAACCCTAGCTTGAAATCCTTTCTCCAATGAACTCACCACCTTAAAATCACACCCTCTTGATGTTTAATTAAGGTAATCACTTTAATTACTCACTTTAATTAGTGAAATCAATGAGAATTTAAGTAGAAAAATCACACAATTCTTCCTCCTCTCTTTGTTTCAAGCTCACGGCCAAAAGAGAAAAAGATGGAGCATTTATAGTCTCACTTTTACTTATTTACACATTGGCTCTAATTTCTTCTGATTTCTATTTTTGTCACTCAACTTTTTTTTTACTTAATTTACACCATAATATCTTATATTTTATTCTATTATATCCAATTACAATACTTAAATCATTTTATTTAATCTATTCGGTACTTTATTTATTTTACTCAGATTATAATTTAGCGGTTTTTCACACTAAATGTGAAGGATAATGTATATTCAAGGTTTACTTAAGTGAATATCAGATAAATTTGCATAAAAATTAAGTTTGAGGACTTAATTAGACTATTAATAGACTAATTTGATTTCATCATGGACCTAATTAAAGATTTAATTTAGTTTAAGAATTGATTTGGGCCAATACTAAAAGAATTAATTAAGTGTAAGGACTTAATTAGACTTCTAGTGGGTCAAATTAATTTTATTAAGGATTTAATTGGTGAAAAAACTAAATTTAGAAGCCTAATTTGAGCTTTATTGAGAAGATTGAAGTTTTAGAGGACCAAATCTAATCTCTACAAGCTTAATCGGATTCAATCAGGGGTGAAATTGCAACAAAATCAAAGTTTAAGGGTCAATTAAAGGTGAAGTTGAAGAATTTCAAGACCAATGACCACTTTGCAAAATATGCTCGAATATAGGGACTAAAATTGAATAAAATAGGGGCTGAATTGAAAGAATTAAAAGTTTAAAGGGGAAAGTAAGGATGTAATTGAAAATATCCAAGATTAGGGACCATATTGAAAAAAATGCTAAAATTAGAGGGTCCTTTTGAAACATCACGGGGGTGAAATTGAAATGATTTCTAAAAATCAGAATCAATTGCATGTTTAATTGAATAAATTCAAAAGATTGAGAGCTAAAATTAAAAAAGAAAAATTAAAACCTTAATTAACACAGGGTTACGAAAACGACATCGTTTTATTTATATGAAATAGTGTGTTTTTACCAAAATAATCTATTTTATTTTAAAATGACGTTGTTTTTATGTAATCATAGACAAAAAAAGGGGTTAGATGAGTTTTTGTCTGGTCATTATTGATCTCCCCCCGCCCCCAAAGGCCTCGAGAAAGCCTGGCTATGTTGCCATCTTCTAAGCCTAAAACCTCTGTCATCTCTCTCTCTCATACAGGACAAGAAACATACCCCTTCACATCCTGTTTGTTGTACTTTTACTTAGACAAAACAAGGGGTTGCTATAAAGAGCTAAGACCCACACCCCAACCAGCCATGTTTGCCACAAAATAGCAAAAATTGCTGGTTTACTCCCCTTATCAACTCTCAAACACTGCAAAGGCTGATCCTCAGCCTCAATGGATGGTTGGGATCCATTTTTTGATATCAAATGTTCAGCTTGTGATCTCTGGATGACCCCCCATTGCCCTTTAAAAACTCGTGCCAAAGACCATATTAGAGGAAGAAAAACCTGGAAATAAACGCTCCCACACTACAAAACCCAAAAAAAACCTTAACCAAACCATTAACCAGCCAAGAAAAACAATAAGAAAACCTTTAATAGATAGGCCACCATTACAAGTCTAAACCATTAACAATGTGTATGTATATAGGATGCAAATTTTGGTTGTTGATTTGGCCTTGATTACTGTTTTGCTCTTAATTTTTTGTTTCTTGTTATTTTGATGGTTCAAACAAGTTGTTTTGAGCATGCTTGAGTTATGATTGCAAGTTTTAGATTGTTTTCTAGGCTTTTTATGTCTTTTTCTGGGTTTAGGCTCTATCGAGTTTTCCGGGTTCCTTAGTTGAAGATTATCTTAAGTCCTTGATTTTTGTGTCTTTTTGATTGATTGTTACTTCTTTCACATGCACATAAGATTGTTGATCACTAATCTAGAGTCCTAATGACTTAAAAACACTTAAATTGTGTCATTTAATCCTTGCCTTTTCATTCATATTTTTCCATAAAAAATTGAATAATTGTGACAATTGGTTGATTATTGTCCTAATTCAGCCTCATAATCTTGTTTAATTGATGATTTAGCATATCCATATGCCTTTGATTTCGCGAAATCCGGTCTGAGTAAAGATCCATTTTTCTAGGCTCTTCATTTTATTCTTCGTGTTGTTCATCGATTTACAGTAAAACCCCTCATTTGATTTTGTTTTTTTTTCCCCGTGTTTTTAGGCTTGAGTGTGGTTGGGCTGAGCCCTTTCCAGATATAAGGTTGTGTTTGGCAAGTCCGATTTTTAGCAAAGGAAACAAATGATTTTTTTTTAATTCTTAAGGCATGTTTGCCAAACACGACCTTAAGATAATTTTCGTGCCTCTGATTTTCAGATTAGAGTGTTTTTAGCAAATAAGCCCTATTGTTTTCTTTTAGCATTGATTTTCCCCTTGTTTTCTTATTTTTCCAAATAAACCCCAAATGATTTCCAAAAATTCTAAAAAATCAAGGAACCATTTTAAAATTATTTATGGGCTCTTCGCATATTTTTCCAACCATTTCACTTAATATCAGGATTGTAGACTTACACTGTAAGATACTGATCCAATATTAAAAATGCTTGTTTTTATTCAAAATTTTGAAAAAATACAAAACAATTACAAAAACATTTATTTATTTTAAAAATACAAAAATATGTTTGTATTTTTTGCAATCAAATTCTAAAAATTTTCATGCAATTTTTTTTTAAATATAAATTGTATTTTTATCATACTTTGTAAAAAAATCCATTAATTAATATTATAACAGGTTTGTGATTATTCATTAGGTTTTGGCCAAAATATAAAAAACCCCACAAAAATCAATTTGTTTAATTAGTATTTAAGATATGAATTTTACAATGTAATACATATTCCTGGTATTAAATTAAATGAATTGACAAAAAAAATAAAATAAATGTTAGGAATTAATTGTAGACTTTAATATTTGGGGTATAAAATTACACAATAAAGTATGTCCCCAAGTATTAAAGATACAAAATAGAAATAAATACACCATTAATTCTTGGGTTTTAAAATGTTTTAAGTTTTAGCTTGATAAGATAGAGACCTCTTTGTTGAAGATGAATTTTTCTTAAACCTTAAATAGATCAATGGATGAAAACATAACCTAGAAAAAACAATCAATCAATAATACAGTTTACCATAGGTAGGGTGTACTGATAAATGAATAAATAGAAACATGACCCGGGAAAAACAATCAATCAATCAATAATGCAGCTTACTATAGACAGAGTGTACTGAAGATGGTGCGTCTTTCCCATGCATTAATAGTCTTTTTATCCAGACTTTTGTAGATCATTAGGTTTTCTAGTGGCTATAATACTAGGTGGCAAATCCTCAACCATTCAAATCATAATTTTATGATCATTCCTAATGCGTTAAAAACCCCATTGATCTAGGAAGTAAATCTCTCAATTCGATGTCATGCACGCCATGACATAGGCTGAAGAAGGATTTATATGAAAAAAGTTCAAGGTTGAAATTAAACTAGATCAAAATTAGAAGAATTAATTAAGTTTAAGGACTTAATGAAACTTTTAATAGGCTCATTTGGCTTAATTGAAGAAAAAATAAGTTTAAAAGAATTTGGCCAAAATTAAAAAAATTAATTAAGTTCAAGGACTTGATCAAACTTCTAATGGATTTTATCGAATTCAATTAAGGACTCAAATTGAAGAAAAATCAAGTTAGAGGCTTAACTCAGATCAATTCACAAAGATTGAAAGATTAGGGACAAAAATGGAATTTGAAAAAGCTAAATTGGTGCAATCAAGGGTTCAAATGAAATAATTATGAAGTTTAAAGGTTAATTGAGGATGAAATTAAAAATATCCAATACCAAAAACAATATTGTAAAAGACACTGAAAATTAAGGGTCAATATTAGTGTGATCAGAGACTTAATTGAAAGAAATCTTGAGAAATCAACCCAAAATTGTTGAAGTTAATGAAATTAAAAGATCATGGATTACATTGAAAATATAGAAAAGAATGATTTAAAGGGCATAAACGGTGTTGTTTTGAGCATCATTGTTCATTTTCTACTTCTTTCCCCCGAATGAAGGTTAATAGGGAACCCTTTTGTAGAGCCATATAATATACATTTCACATCTCAAGTAAGACAAAAGACATGCTTCTGAATCCTTGACTCTTCTCAATCCAACATATAAAATACTCCTCGGTCCCTTCAGGTTTGAGCATTAAGCAATGGCGTAGTACGGATCTATCCCGCTCTGTATTCTTCTCGCATGAATTTCATTGTGATTCTAAAGAACATTGTTCTCACTGGTGATGAGAACCATTCTTGAATAATGGTTCCCTCGCATCTGGATTGTGAAACTGGAAGGGGAAGGTTGGGAAGGGAAGGCTTGAAGGGGGGGTGACTGCTAGGAAGGGAAGGCTTGAGGGGGGGGAAGTGAGTGATTTAGGGTTCTGGGAAGGGGAAAGGGAAAAAAGGAAGGCTGGAGGGGGAGGAGGGGTTGGTGGCTGGAAGGGAAGGCTCGAGGGGGGGGGGGAGTGAGTGATTTAGGGTTCTGGGAAGGGGAAGGGGAAAAAGGGAGGGGGAGGGGGAGGGGGGGTTAGCGGCTGGAAAGTGGAAAAGTGATTTAGTTAGGGGGATGGTTCTTTTTATATTTTTTTAAAACTGGTTCGGTTTGGTTCGGTTCAATCAGTTTAAGCTTTTTTAAACCGGAACCGAACCGGATTGGGTGGTTTTTTTATTTTTTAATCGGTTTATTCGGTTTTTTCTATCGGTTCGGTTTTTTAGGTTAATTTTGTTCTCAGTATTTTCGGTTTAATCGGTTGGTCGGTTTTTTTGCACCACTACATACTAGATTGAGGTTTATTATGAAGGGCATGGATCAATCCAAGAGGGTTAAAGGATTATGATATAAACTAGGAAGGGATCTCATACACCCCTCTCACCTCCTAAAAATAAGAGCTTTTTTTAGTTTAAGAAAAGGGAGGATGAAGAACCTGAAAATATCCATACCCTCACACTGCATTTACGTAATCCAGAAACACTCAGCCTAACCATTAAGTAGCAAAGAACAATAACAAAAAACCTTTGATATGCCACCATTACAAGTCCAAAGCTAGTTTAGAAATCCCACAACAGCATCTTCTCCAAATAAAATGCTCGCGAGCCACCACAGCTCAGCCCCTGCGGCCAATTGTCCTTCACGCTGACAACCTCTCCAGCAACGACGGCTTTCCTTTGCACCAGAACCAACCGTGAGCAGCAGCCTTCGATCCAATCATGACATGTTTCATGTCGTCCTCTTGCAATTCTATGTCTTCATTCGTGATCATGTAGAGCGAGAAGTAGTTATAGACGAATGGCTGTGAAAGGACCCCCTTTCCAGTGAAGTAGGGAGGTCCCCTTCTCCGCCATTGTGGCCTATCTTTTCTTATAGGATTTTACCAATGCTCAGGATAACTTGTTGCTTACCAAGCCAACCACTCAAGAAGATAATCGCCGGAAAGAGACAACAAATCACAACCCCTCCTTCAAACATTGCATACCACCTATCCTCCCTTCTCGTTAGCTGGTCGTTCCTTTTCACAATCAAAGTGTTAATTCTCCATCAAGTTTCTTAAAAACATATTTTTAATATGATTATAAAAAAAATTATAAAATCATAAAATATATTTTTAAATAAAAAACAGTGCATAAAATAACGAGAGTTTTCTTTAAATGAAGAAACATATTCTTTCAAGAAAACATATATCATCAGGATAATGAAAAGCAATTAGAGCAACTCTACAATAACGAGTCAAACCAGTGAATCCCTTTATTTATTGGTTAATTATGATAAGATCTCCCATTTTTATTCATGTCTTCTTGATCTTGATCAATTATTTATTGACAGTGCTTTGAAACAACCTGGAGTATGGACAATGCTTCGAAATCTGCAGGCTGAGGTGGGTGTGACATGGTGTTTTGTGTTGGTGTTGCAGCAAAAAAAAAAAAAAAAAAAAAACAGGCAATACTGAAACAACATATTTATATATAAATCATCTTCTATGTATTCACAACCAACCAAACTCTGCAAATTATAACTGTACCACTGATGAGGACGATCATGAGACTGGAGAATTATTTCATTGTAGTCTAAAATTCAATTAACTTTTGACAATGCTTCTTTAATCTATTATTTGTTAAGCTAAATATAAATATATTTAGATCTAGACGAATAGAACACTAATAAAATCGAAGGAAGACCATTTACAGACCATGTCTTCAATTGATTTTATTATGCGACTGTCATTGATGCTGATGACAGTAGAGGTTTTTTAATTTCTGCATTCTAATTAACTTATGTTTTACCTTTTTTTTTTATGGCTTTTCAAATCTGCTGCCTGATTCACTACTTCACCCTGCAGAAACTTCTTACATAGAAGTAGCAACATCAACAGTTTCTGTTCCCCACCTCAATACTTCGTCCCTGGATTAAATTTATAAATTGAATTTGTTTTGTGCTTGCAGTTTTGTCAGCGGTATCTGGGCTACAAGTCGATGACAATAATTGACTAAGTAATCCATGCATTTTATAAATGACATCAGAGAGTCATTTTTGCCTATCACTTTCTAAACAAGTTCAAAATCGAAGCCCATCCATTCTTCCTATTTATTTACCCAAACCAAAGAACTACTCTTAATCTCTTTCCCGTGCATAAAGCCATCAAGAAAAAGCTTATAATTCTCAATAATAAGCCTACATCCATCACTCCCGTAGCTTACAAATATATGAATATGCACAAAATTGCAGCACAGCATAACCACATGATCTGGCAACGAAAAAAACTTTAAAGTTCCAAATCACAGATCACTCACCGGATTTTAAATCGTGATTTTACACGATTTCAAAGATTTCACTCATTTGATACGATTTTATTACTTTTCGAGTTTTTAACCTGATTTAACACAATAATATGTATTAACTCGTAAAATCGTAAGATTTTATAAGTTAAAATCGTGATTTTAACAACCTTGATTGTGACAACAAAAAACTCAGCACCACCACGACAATTACGCTATACGAGACCCTGTTTGTTTTTGCGTTTCAAAATGCTTTTAAAAAAAATTAAATTTTATATTAATTTTTTCTTTGCTTTAAATTAATATTTTTTGTGCTTTTAGATTATTTTGATACGCTGATGTTAAAAATAATTTTTTTAAAAATAAAAAAATATTATTTTGATACATTTCCAAGTGAAAAGCACTTTGAAAAGTAACCGCAACTACACCAAACACGCTAAAAGCAATCAACAACTAGTCAGTCCTTTTCTGAGGCATCAATTTAATTAATTGGATTCTTTGGGTTTAAATCAATTTAATTGATTTGGGTTTGAATTTAATGTCTTCAAAATTAAGGATTTTAAAACCCTTAAAAACACGCCTATAAATTATTGGGTTAAGCATATCTCCCATTCAAATATTAAATATTTACCCAATAATTCTATTTTCTTAACAACATGTTTGCAACCCTATAAATTGAATTAAATTTAGAGATTTTAATGAAATTTTATGTTTGGAATTATTTTGAGTATTAAGAATTGAATTTTAAATAGAATTTAATCTTTAAAAGTACTATAAAAATAAATCAGAGGTCAACCTCTCTGATTTACAATTGTAAAAAAAAAATATAATTTTCTTAAAATATTCATCTACCCATATTTGTTTTAGAAACCTTTAAAGAAATAAGATGAAGATAATAAATTATATAAAAAACAAAATGAATTGAATTTTTTCTCATTCAAACATGTGAATTCAACTTGTTTTATCAATTAAATTCAAATCAAACACCATAATTGGATTTAATTACAATAAAAAATTGATTTCAAACAACCTATAAAAGATTTTGTGTTTCATTTAGTGATTTTTGTTTAGAAAAAAAAGTAAAAAAAATGTGTGGAATGAGAACCATCACTCAAAGAAAGAAGATCAAACGTTTTGTTTGATTGATTTTTCAATTTAATATATATGAGAATAATTTGATTATTTTATTAAATTTAAAATTTTGTATTGATGTAAATTGTAATTTTTCATAACTAGATAAACAAATGTAATTTTTATCATACTATAAGATATTATGATATTTTTTCCTTTTAATTAACAAAAAAAAAAAAAATCGAACTTTTTAAAGAGAGAAACTTCAATCTTTCTCCAAAAGAACCCCTTCCTCCCGATTTTGGGTCTATCTTTGACCTTTTTTTGACTAGTGGCTAGCCGCAAGCCCTTTTCTTTTTTCTTTTTCTTTTTTCATTTTTCTTCTTCTTTTCCCCCTTTTCTTTCTTTTATATTTCCAATAATTCATGATCTAAAGATTTTATCACCGGATTTAATAGTTTTGGGGTTCGAATTATTTAAAATCTAGATAATTTTAATCTTATATAGGTTCATCTTGGGGTTATGTACCATGTTATTGAGGTTTTGATAATTGTTTTTTTTTTATTTTTTTTTTACTTTTATTTTTTCATTTAAATATTTGTTCAAGAATTCATAATAAAGAAGAGCACGAATCTTCCGTTTCAATAAAATCCTTGGAGGTTTTGTCATCATTTTTATTACTATAAATATATTGACCCATTCCTCTATTATTTTTAAGCTCACAAGATACAGTGAGAAGCCTAAAAAGACAAAGCTCGGAGAAGCGAGATGCTACTTAGAGAATAATTATTTATTATTCGGTATGCCAAGTGTTTCTATATATATATATATATATATATATATATATATATATATATATATGCTTAAGCATTAATATCTGTGTTTTTCTTATGTATATTATGGATTTTATGATGGATTTATATTTTTTTTAGTATTAAATAGATGAGTGACCCGTGCTCCATTATAAGTCAAATTAATTTTAAAAAAAACATAAAAAGAAGTAAATGCGTTGCAAATGTGTTTTTTAGTAGAAAAAATTAAATGAACAATGAAAAAATATGATACATATTGGACAATATATTCTTTAAATACTGAGATAGTGACATAATAGACAACATCTTTTTTCTAAATATTGAGACGACAACATATTAGATTGACCCGGATCAATCCTAGCTAAACTGCAAAATCTGTGACCCGGTTTATGAGACCATGATAACCCCATAGAAAGCAAATCGAAAAAATTCATGAAGCCTAATTCCCAAACAACCAATGATGAAGAACAAAATTGAAAATAAAATAAAAAAGAATAAAAAAGTAGCCTGAGTTAACCCTAGTAAACTGATCGAAATTGCATAACATCATAAGAATGGGGTAACCCAATAGAAAGCAAATTGAGAAAAAGTTATGAAGCTCAATTCTTATCCAAGCTAATATTTGAGGATAAAAAAGAAAGAAAATCAATATAGAAGAAACAGAAAAAAAAAAGACTCGAGTCAACCCAAGTTATCATGGTGAACCCCATGCATAGATCATGAGAATGAGATAACCCATACAAAGCAAATTGAAGAAAAAAAATGGCGAAGTCCAATTTCCAACCAATTGAATTTTAGATGATAAAATTGAAATTTTTTTTTTGAAAAGAAGGACAAAAGAGAAAGGCTTGAGTCAACCTGAGTTATCTTGTTGAACCTGTGGCACGAGTTATAAGAATAGGATAACTCCATAGAAAGCAAATGAAAAAAATTATTATGAAGCTCAAATCCCAAGAAACCCAATTTTGGAGGATGAAATTAAAAAAAAATCTATTTAAAAACAAAAAAAGTCCCAAGTCAACCCGGGTTAACCCTTTGAACCCGTGGCATAGATTATGAGAATGGAATTATCTCATAGATGGCGAATAAGAAAAAACAAATACAAGCTCAATTTCTAACCAACTCAATGTTGGAGGATGAAATAAAAAAGAAGAAATTCTATTAAAAATGATAAAAAAAAGACTTGAGTAAAGTTGAGTAAAATTGATAAACTCGTGTATCAATAAGACCGAGGTTACCCTGTACAAGGCAAATAAAAAAATTACGAGGCCCAATTCTCATCAAACCCAACATTAAAGGATGAAATTGAAAAAAAAAACTGTTGGTAAAAATAGTAATGAAAAAAATGAGGACCAAATTTAAAATAAAAAAGTTTGGCAACCCACTTTGATACTTTAGAGAATGTCAAGTGTGGAATTTGAGGTTAAGAGAGAGAAAAGAGAGGGAAAAAAGAAAAGAAAAATGGCTCGTTAGAGACAAACCGAAGATCCTTCGTCAACACACATCGCACATGGATGTAGAACAAGGCAAGACGATTTAGATGATACTATGGAAGGGAGGTATTGGATGTCAAAGGCCACCACACGCACTACCCAAGTGTGGTGGCCTCTCCCATATACTAGCCTCCCCTATGCTCCCCTCTTTTCATTCAATTTAGTCCTTGAATTGTCAAGTTTTGATTTCATCCCTAAACTTTAATTGTTCTAAATTAATGGAGGCAATTTTGTTTTTTGCTCGACCGAGCATTAATCAAACGTTGGTTTTTTCCTAACATTGTGAGAATGCCATATGAAATGAATTGAAGCAAACTATTAGGTACTATTATGGATTGAAATTGAAAAGGAAAGGATAAAATTAAAAAGGAAAAAACTTGAACAATAAAAAAAAAAGAAACATTATGGATTCATTATTGTAATCCACAATGCCCATGATTCTTAAGTCATAGTAGAAATTGCTACAACAATTTCACTACTTCTTTTAGATTCTTTTGATAACATCATATTTTTTTTTTATTAAAAAGAAAACATCATTTTAATTATAATTACTAGTATTTTAAAGAAAAAGAAACAAAGAAGAAAGTAGATGCATACCCATTAAACACACCCGTAAATTAGGCCAACACTTTCTCCCTCTCACCCCTTCCTTTCTTATATTTAAAGGACAATCTGATTTATCCTTTTCCATTTAAAATTTTGAACGATCACTTCAATTTTTTGGCGGTCTTATACTGAAAAACAAAAAACCATTCACTTCAATTTTGAACGATCACTTCAGTTTTCCTAAATCATAGTCGGTACTAAGACCAAAATTTGAAAGTTTTTTATTTTTTAAACCTTGCCGATTTATTTCTGGTCCTGATTAATTGTAATTCTAAGTTCATTTCACAAGTAAAATAATAAAGCACTCTTCCATTTTTTTTTTTTGTCTTTCTATCCATCATCAATATGGTGATCATAAATGATTGATTAGCATGTTTTATTTTTATCTGGATCCTTATTTAAAGGAACTAGAGGTTGGGTGATAACCCGACACCATTAAACTCAACCAAGTGCTGAGCCTAAGTGTATACGAGCCTGTTGAATTACCAAATCCAACACTCTTGAACTCAGCCAAGTGTTAAGCCTAAGCATATATGGGTCTAGCGAGCTATTAGACCTAAAATCTTTGGGCTCAGCCAAGCATTGAACCAAAACATATAAAAGTCTGGCCCTGTAATGAATCAGAGAGATTTTTTCCTCTCTGATGAGTCAAATATATTTTCCCTCTGAAGAGTCAGAGATATTTTTCTTCTTATAAGTCATCAAATATTTTTTTCTTTTTGACATATAAGAGATGTTTTAAGGTTATCAGAAAAGAAGAAGAGGACTTTGGACTGAGCCCATAGACCATAGGGTAAGGATTATGGGCTATAAAAACCCATGATATCCTTAAGAAGACATGTTCTCAATCTCTATTCTCAACTGTATATTTATTTTAAAAATCTCTCTTTAAAATACATTATTTTCTCTCTAAAAAAGATACTTATTTAATCATCGGAGAGCCCTTAAATCTATAAAAAAGACCTTTTACAAGTATTAGACACCAATCACCAGCCACCTTAGCTAGGGAGAATTAATCAAATTTCTAGAACAAAGAGATTAACCGATTATCCGACATATAAGCCTTGTTATTAAGCTCCTTGGATTTTTTGGAACATCATCAATGGCACTGTTTGTGGGAAACTGATCAAAAAACCATTGATAGTTCTTTCAGAACTGGTTTATTGACATCCCTTGTTGTTACCTATTTTGGGGTCACGCATAAATATACAAAAAATCTGAAAAGAGAAAAAAATAAAAAATGAAATACAAAAAAATAAAAAAAAATATATCAATGGAGATAATATGAAGAACACCAAGAAAATTGTCAAAAATTGGTTAAGGAGGATCAAAATATACAAGTTTGAAAAAATTGGTAGTCTAATATGGACTGGTGATGTCCCCTTAAATTGGAAAATTGAATTTGGAAAGAAATTTAAAATTGAATGTTTAAGGATATGATTAGAATTTTCCAAGGTTAAATTGAGTTTATTGAAGGCTTAATTGCAAGAAAAATTGATTTTAGAGTTTAATTTAGGCTTTAGTAGGAATAAATTAAAGTCTGGTGTTAAATTGTAATTTTGAAAAGCTAATTTGGTCAAATTAGGGGCTTAATTGCAGAGATATTAAAATTTGATAAGCAATTAGGGACTTGATTGAAGAAATTCAAAACCAATGACCAAACTAAAAAAGACACGTGACTTCAGGGACATAAATTGACGAAATTAAGGGCTTAATTGTATAAATATTAAAGTTTGGTGGTGAATTAAGGGCTTGACTGAAGAAGTTCAAAACCAAGGCCCAAACTGTAAAAGGTGCGAGAATGAAGGGATTCAAATTGACAAAATCAAGGATTTTATTGCATAAATTCAATAGTTATAGGTTAATTACATTTGCAATTAAAAGAAATCAAAAGATCAGGGACTAAATTGAATTTTAGACAAATCCCAAATTAAAAACCCTAATTTATCGGTGGTTCACCCTAGACGACACGTCGTCTAGTTCATGTTCAAAACGCACCATTTGTAATAGAAGGCAAATAGCATGTCGTCTGCCAACTATTCATCTTATTCTTTGACAGTTTGGGCTAATCGAGTTAACATCGTCAAACAAATAAATGTGAATCTACAAACCTTTAAATTGATCAAGGTTAAATCCAAACAAAAGGTATGCTTCCCCTCTATAATTTTAGGTGGTCTTCAACAACGATAACATTGTAGTTGCTCCGACTAGGCTTCAAAAGTGGCCAACTCGATCAAATAAGACTATGATATCCCTTTGTGGAAAACCATTGATTTTTTTGTATGTTCACACATCAAACCTTCTTAGTGGATTCTTATCAAGGGTTGACCATATTTCTCTCATAATCAAAACGCCAGAAACAACTCCTTTGTCTCCATGTTTAGCAAAACCAAGAATCTCCAAAACCAAGTTTATTACAAAACCACCATTGCAAAACCAGTGTGGTTCAGAGCTTCCAACTGTTAAAAAATTTCCAAAACCCTTCCATTTTGATCAAAGGGTCAAGCATTGATCAATCCTTAATTGAATCCATAAAAAGACCCTAGCAAAAGCCTATAAATACCAACTTAAAATCCAGAGAAAAAATAAAGAAGAAGAAAAAAAGGGAGAAAAATCTTGAGAAAGGAACCCTAAGTGTGAAGGTTTAAGAGCTTAGCACAAGGATTTCTTCAACTTTGAGAGAAAGTAGCAAAACAATGATCCTGCAAAGAATATTGCATTCAATTTTTTCAGGAAACCCAAAAAACCCAACTACTGCCCAAATCCAGAGAAAACATTTCAAGCTCTAAAATCATTCTTTCTTGGTTCACACATATTACACAACAAAAGTTACACATACTCAAATCAAAACAGGTAACAAAAAACACCAAATTCTAAAAATCATGCATAAAGTTCTAATCTAAAAAACTACTAAAATAAAACAACAAACAAACTTGAGGATTTAGAGCTCAAAACTAACATTTTAACATCCAATAGGTCTTATCTAAAACCAAAAGGCAAGAACATGATTTAGCCAGCATAAAAAAAATCGCAAACCTTATTGCCATCTTGGTAGATTTCAAAACCACTTTATTTCATCAAAATCAATCCAACAAACATCGTCTTAGTATTCAGGATCATCAATAACCAGTTCAAAACAAGATATAAATAATAGAAACAATGTTTTTATGTATTAATTAAAACCAAAACCAAAATCAATACAACACCAAAAATGCTTAGAAAATTCATCAAACATGTATGAACAAGCTAGAGATGTGCCTCATAGAGATCATTTCCTAGACTAAATGAAGGTTTTATACCTTCCAAGCTCAAACAGTGGTTGTTGCCTTTTTGTTCTTTCTTTTCCAAGCTTGCTACTTTCTCTCAAAGTTGAAGAAATCCATAAGTTAGGCTCTTGAACCTTCACCAATTTTGATCTTAATTTTTGTATTAGCATCTCGATATGAGATGATTAATCAATAATTGATGATTTATTTGCATCAATAACGGTTAATTCTAGGGTTTGTTTTTTTCAAACCGAACTCATTTTAATTAAATCGTGTTGATTTGGGATAATCGATATGAATGGAAGCTAGATTATTGGGCAGTGATTGATTTTCTACATGCTTATATCCTTGGATTGTTTGTAACTGGTCTGAATTTTAATTCATGTTCTTGATATTTTTCATATGTTCTTTGTGTTTTTTGTTTTTTCTCAGTTTTGATATAAAAAAAAATTGAGTTTGTGTTTTTGGCAAGTTTGATTTGTTTTAAGTTTTGATTTTGTTTTGGTTTTTTTCCTGAGTAAAACCAATAGTTTTTTGTTCGGTTCATGGTCGAACCAAAGATTTTGGGTCAACCTGATTGGGTCAAATTCGGGTTAGATGGGTAAAGCCTTGTTTGATTCTCAATCTTTTTAATAAAGGACTTTGTAGCTTAAAGGTGTGTTTGGCAAACATGTCTTTAGATCTATTTTGATAGTTTTATAAAAAAAACAGGTTTTGTTTTTGCCAAACAAAGCCTTAAAAAATATAAAATAATATATAGAAATATAAAAATATTTTTTTTAAAAAAAAATAAAAGATTTTCTTGTATATAGCCAAAAATCCTAAATAATATTAGAGCATGTCTTAAAATTAAGAAAAAAATCTCAAAAAACATATTTTTGCATGTTTAAAAATATAAAAAACATTGTATGGATTTAACAACAAGTTTATAAAACTCCAAAGGCTTTTGACCTATATTTAAAAAAAATATAAAAAACTCAATTTTGGTAAAATTTATTATTCAATTTTAATATAACGATAAAAAACTCATAAAAAGTTAATATCAAAATATTATTAGGGATAAGAATTTTCACTTTTAATATAAAGTTAAAAACCCATAAAAAAAATTTAATATCCAAAATATTATTAAGGATAAGAATTTATTATTCACTTTTAATAGAAAGATTAAAAAAAACTCATAAAAAGGTTAATATCCAAAATATTATTAGGAATAAGAATCTATTTGATGCAACCATATTATTCAATAGTTTCACCCACATTTAACTAGTGTTTTGCCTATGTTATATATATAAAATGCCTTGATATTCTTTGTTTTATGTTTTGAAGGCATTTTTGGATGAAAGATGCAAAAAGGAGTAAAATGGAGATAATTGACAGATTTGACATTCTGTTGATGTTTTGTGCAGAGCGTGAGCTCTAGAGGTTGAAATGAAGTGATTCAAGTGGTATTAAAAAGGTAACATCCATACCTTTTTGGACATCTAAGGCAAGAAAATAAAATAAAGAAGAGCATGGAAATCGTAGCCTTCAAAGTCAAATCTCGCAATCTGCAAGTGTTGACCTTCGGCCATTCCAACTTGAATATCTGGAGCTACAGAAGTCCAATTGATGCAAACTCAATTTTTTTGGATTCATGACTCAAAGTTCTATAAACGCTCAAACTTTCAGCCAACAACAATCTTATATGAGGGAGATATGAGTTTTCAAAGATGACATCTGAATTCTACCAGCAAACAGGTTTCGTGAAGAAACGAGTCCAAATTATGTTCCGAAGCATCTAAACCGATATCTAAGTTTTTATTTCAGCAATTTAGCTCCTCTAAGTCAAAGCTTGAAGATTTCATACAAGGCTATTACTCCTTTTTTAGGAAAATAGTTATTGAAGTACTTAAATGTAAACAGTCTACTTAATGGAGGACTATTTTGTAAAATAGAGACCTAGGGTTTCCTAGGATATAAAAAGAATGAGAGAAGAGAAGGGGGGCAGCCAGCCAAGAAGATAAAAATGCCCCCTTCCTCTAAGAAACCCTAAATTATGCATTCTTCCTTCTTTTTGTTTAGTTGTTTAACAAACATGCAAGGCTAAACACTTTTTCTTGGTTGCAAGGACACAGAAACCTTCGGATTTGAAGAACTGTGAGATTTATTTTACCTTTTCTTTTCAGTTTATATGATGAATATGTTTGTTCTCCTATGCTTATTTTTCCTATGATTGTTTATTTTAATTGCTAGAGCGGACTCTAAGTTATTATTGTAGACAATCTATTGCTAAGTTTGATATCAAAACCGGAGTTGTGGTATATGAACTTGTTAAGCAACTGAGTTTACTAATTGTGGTGGATCTACGTTATTAATCTTAGGGAGAACATTCAATCAAATCAAACATAGACTGCGGACAGTTATGTTTTCTTGATTAATCAACTTATCTAGTTCTTAAAGCTGCCATTAAATTAAATTACTAGTGCGGACACTGTGGTTGTTTGATAGTTAGGGTTAGTTATACGGCGGATCCGTTAACTAACCAATGTTAAGAAGAGATAAATATTCAGAATATAAATTGATGTTTTGTTTCCATGACCAGTTCTGATTTTTGTAGGTGGATGTGTGCTTGTGACCAAGGTTTGTTCTCTTGATAATTTTCTGATTTTATTAAATTTTGTTTGATAGTTTTCTGTTTTCTTTTGCTTTAGCCTAGATAACGTCCAAACCCCCCCAAATTGCATATCATCTAGCATAAAAATCTGACTTGAATCTTCCTCGTGGGATCGACCCCTTACTTGCTCTATACTATCTTGTGTGTTGTGCTTGAAGCTAGGGTAATTAATTTGTGCGACCGCGACATCGCAACACTATTACTCCCTTTTAATATAATGATAAAAAGCCTGTATGAGGTTAATATCTAACATATTATTATGAGTAATATCATGCATTCACTTATAATATAAAGATAAAAAAACCTACAAGGTGTTTTTATTTGAAAAATTATTGAGGATGACACAAAGGTACCTAAAATTCAAGTTTTTTTTTTTGAAAAAAACCTCAATGATAATTGAGGATATTTCAACCTCTATCCTATGGTACAAGAGTCATAGACATTTAAAATACCAAAGGAAAAGGTGAAATTTCAATAATCACCAAATCTATTTGGATTTCTAACTTCAGCTCATTTGTGACACATAAGTTGTGAATGAGCTTGCTTTCTTCTGATGTCTTTTTAAGCTGAGATCTTTTAGACCAAGTTCTTGATTTAGAAAACAAAGGGTTTGTTCATCATAGCAAACTCGCCATAATAGGCTGATAGAATTTAGAAACACCATCAGACTATATTAACCACAAACAAAGAAAAACGATGCAACTTACTTGAGGTAAGACGTGCTAGGGGTGTTAATACATTTCTTTTATGCAACTAGTTCCTTACCTAGAATCTTTGAAGACCAGTTTGAGCTCCTAATAACTATAATACTAGGTGGCGACTCCTTATCCAACCAAAGACCTCTCAACCTGCCTGCAAATGGTCGTTGCAACGTCGCACTATCAGAAAGGGTATGACATCCCTAATCATCATCAAAGACAAATAATCAAAACACTCATGGAATGGGATGAGTTATAGACATTCATATAGTCATGGCACATTTGCTGTATTAGAGCTTTAATAACTCTTCAATAAGGAGTAGGAAAGACTATGCATTAATTTGATTGCTCTAAGTCAGAGTATGATTTCTTCCACTTGCCTATGGGCTTAATATGACGAGTAAATTTAGGCTAGGCATTTGCCAACTTCGTGAATACAATTGGAGCCTCGAGATTTTGGAAAATTTTCAGCAAGTACAAATGGAATATTGGTTCAAATCGTAAAACATGTGAAGTCTATTTGTTAACCATCTAAAAGACATCTACTAAAGAAACTCCAATATGTCCTCCCTTATAATTAAGACCATGATCTCAACAAAAATGTCATCAAGTTGATTATACCTGAAAGGGCAATAAAAATGTACCATGGTCAATGACTAAGAATGTAGTTTTTTTATATAAAAATTAAATTATTCACAGTAACAATGTTTTCTTTTCTCCAGCTGATATCCAGGGAAACAACCCCACAACTTTCTAAAGACAAGATGGACTCGGTCTTCCTAATGCGATTACATAATTTATCTTGGAAGGGATCAAAATAAATATCCCTAATGTGATTGCACAATTTATCTTGGAATGGATTTATATGGTCTCTCTAATGCGATTGCATATTTTTCTAAGGAAAGGACTATCACGACATCTCTCCAAGGCAGCAACCCCACAACCTTTCAAGGATAGGATGAACTCACTCTTCCTAGTGTGATTTCACAATTTATCTTGGAAGGGATCAAAGTCTCCCTAGTGTGATTACACATTTCTTCAAGGATAGGATTAACAGACATGACATTTCTTTGGCGCACAACCCCACAAAATTCCAAGGATGGAATGGACTTAGTCTCCCTAGTGCAATTGTATAATTCATCATGGAAGGGATCAAAGTCTTATTGGGTTCTTGAATATCATACATGCAACATAAACAATAAAATAAAATTATTTGAGAGTCCTTAAGATCTCATTAGACATAACTTGAGTTGTTTATGGATTTATTACCTGAAAATCTGATCTTCTTTGGCTTTAAATAATTCTTTAAAGTTTGGGTTGTCGCAAACCACAAGTCATCTAATTGTTTGACCTCCAACGATTACCCACATGAACCACTAGTGATAAATATCTTAAATCCCTATTTAGGAGAAAGAGATTACTATGCCTAGAGTGTTAGCTCTCTATTTATGTGACTTATGCATTTTTTTTGTCTAACAGACAACCACAACAAAAATAAGAGGCATAACTTACTATTTATACAAAAATATAAAAAAAACCCTATAAATTGGCAAAATATGAATGTGTCACTTGACTTGAATAATATCCATATATTAATTCAAGACAATTTTAGAAATTAACTCAATAAAGTCATTACTTGATTTTTGTAGGTATAGAAATATAATCCCTATATGAATTATATTGTAGTTCTTAATTTCTAAAATATATTTTAATCAAGTCATACTTAATTAAATCATCTCAGTTTAATTTCTAACTAATGATTTTTAATGTGTGTGACCTATTAGATTTCTAATATGTTGATCCAAATATAAATTATAATTATAATTATAATTAAATAGAATTAAATAAATTAAAAATTTAATTTATTATCAATTTAATAATATGAAAATTAGGTGCATTGTCTAGCAACGTATCATGACCCCCCAAATATTAGAAAAGTCATTAGTGGTTTGACTTAACCTCTTAGTGACCAGTTTCTTAGTGTAATTAATATCCTTTCATCAATAATGTTTTGATTTAACATTAAAGCATGTAGTATGTTTGTCGTGTTAAATCATGTTTATTCTCTATATATTACTCATTGATCGTTTGAATAAGATTTGAAACTCTTTTCAAATCTCATTCCACCTTGGCCAAGGATTTCTTAGTCAATACTATTTAAGAACAGATGAAACATTTTTCATAATTCACTTAGGAGATGAATCCTCTCTTAATCACTCAAGTACCTTCATATAGTTCATGCTATACCCAATGTATGCCCCTTCGTTACCTAGATTAAGATAACATGGAAAAGAATAAAAGAATGAGATTCTCTATAACAAATAACTTAGTGATATCAAGTATAAGGATCACTTACACAACCGTCATGTGAGCCTTTCCATAGACATGAGCGATCTCTCCATATAAAATTCTTATGCGGGCCAGTTCAGTGTACATGTCATATGACAAGCATCTACATATTAGTTCTAAGTATCCTTTATACCTTAGCTTATGAGAACAATTGCTTCATTTCATAAAGGAAAGAACATAAAATGTACTAGTCTCTAAAGTTCTAATAAATATCCAGTATTTAAGAGAGCATCGACCAGGAACATTTTAGAAATAATGCTTTGATGCAATAAGAATTTCATAATTACAACAACTTTATCTTTACTCTAGATTCATAAATGAAATATTAGATTCATTAATATAATATTAAATGAATATCAAAGATAAATTAAGCCTTTATTAATAATAAATATGTATTTACATGAATATAATAATGTCATGTGTAACCAACTGATTGTATGCAGCACATATTAAACTAATAATTATTCCTAATGCGATTGCACAATTTACCTTAAAAGATATCAACATGGTTTCCCTAGTGCGACTACATATTTCTCTAAAGATGAGATTGACACGACATCTCTCCAGTGCCATAACCCCATAACCTTCCAATGATAGGATGGACAATCTTCCTAGGACGATTGTATAATTTACCATTGAAGGGATCAAAGTCTCTTTAGCATGATTGCACAATTCACATTGGAAGGGATTGATATGGTCTACCCAGTATAATGACACATTTCTCCAAGGAAGGGATAGATTACCTCACTAATGATGTTTTGCCTAAGAACAACAACACCAATCTCCACCTCATAGAAACTTTTTAACAATTCACTACAGATTCATTCGGACTGACATGAATATACCTGAAACCAAGATTTTCTCAGTTCTAGGTAGGGGCGGATCCCTCCTAAATATTGATTAAGGTTATAGAAAGTTCAAAGTTGAAATTTGAGAAATGTTTTTCTAAATATGGACGTTGAGCTCATATAATTTTTCAACAATTTCCTAAGGGTTTTTGGAGCCTGCATGGAATTTTTAATATAGTTGTTGTAATTACAATTTCCTAAGGGTTTTTGGACCATGCATGGAATTTTTAACGTGGGCTTTGGACTCATACTGATTGTTTAAGGAATTCTCTTAATGTTTTTCCAAGTATAGATGTTGGACCCTTATAAATTTCAAGTTTTTTCTAAGGGTCTTGAACCCTCCATGTAATGTTTACGATGGGTATTAGATCCATACACACGAGTAAACAAAGAAATGAAAAGAATCAAAATTTTATGAAAGATATATGTTACACGGATAAACCCTACAGGATCGGGGTTGTGTACCTTAATTAAAGGAAAAGGGGGGAAGACGTATATATCTGTCCCGGGCTCCTCAACTAGATATTCCTCACGGTAGGCAACAGTAACCCTAACTAGGAACACATCTGCAAATTTAACAGAAAGACTAGATGAAAGGCAACACTAAAGTCCACCTGCATTCCCCTTGATTGATTGAAGAAATATAGGTTAGATATGACAAGAAAGATCTTATCCCCAACCATCTTTGTCAAAGTTGCAGACCCCCCTAAAAATTCTTGAAACTCTTTATGAGAGTTTCTTAGAGCCTCCAGTTGATCCTAGATACTCTAGGCTTCTTTCCTGCCAACGAGAAACTTAACCATCAAACTGTCTTGAGTGATCTTTGTATCAAGGATCTCCCGCTTTAGGGTATCCACTTGATTATAGACGACCTAAAAAAGCTTGTCATTAGAGCCCAATTGAAGAACAACACCTTGTATTTATTCATTTAGTGATGTATAAGCTACTTTGAGGCTCCTCAGTTTGGTCCCCATAACAAATTTTTCCTTCTTTAGCCGCTCAAAGGTAGCCTGACTTACCTTATTTGTGGTGATGACCCCCCTTACATGATTCCTCTCAACCACCCAAAGCCTTTTGAAATGGGCACACATCATGAAAGTCCGTCAAGAAAAAGTGTTATGAATAATAGTCATAGAACCAAACAAAATATGAAACAAGAAAGTTCCTTACATTAAAGGTCATTTGACCAATTAAAGCCAAATGATGGTTATAACTCTCATAAGACATCATTGTGTGTCTGAGAAGATGGTGGGGATCATCTCCAATAGTCTCACCTTCTTGAAGCCAGGCTTACCAATACCTAACCTTTCACCAACAACAATCTTTATAAGTTACCTCTTCTTCTTAGTCAGAGTGGGGAAACTGAAGGAAGATTAACCAAGAGCGAGGTTGAAAAAAGCATCCTCAAACTCATCTTCCTTAGGAATAGCCCGAGTATAGTGCCCAACAGCTGCAACCTCTACTGATAAAGCTAGAAGTTCAGGCAGAGGAAATTCCACCACATGAGCTTCTATAGTTAAGATTGAAACACCAGACTCCACAATGGTGGAGACCCTCCTCCTTTTAAAGTGGGCAACAACGCCCATAATCACTTCAGGAGGAGTCAAATCTGCTTGACCACTAGTTAGGGGAGTACAAATGTCCCTAACTTTTTTTTTTCTTGTGGGATTTCTAACTCCCGTCACTGTTTCCTCATAAAAGAAGCCCTTAGAAATAGAGAGTTCATAAACAATTATGTGGTAGTCTTTCATAACTTCTTCGGCCCTACTTCTACCCTTTATGAACTCTCTTCCATAAACCTCACTGAAGTTTCTCTTTCTCCTTTAGTTGTTAGTCCCATAAAAAAAAAGTAAGCAATAAACTTATCTACAAAGAAAAGAAAGAACAAGGAAGCTGTATACTTTGCAATGCAACCTAAAAATATCATTTGGCCATCTTATTGACTTCATACTCAATCAAAGTTGAGGCCAGCACAATACATGTTTTCTCCATGTCTGAGCTCAAAAAAGGCTTGTTGTTCACATCATGAGAAGGAACCCTCCAGTAATAAGAACAACTCCAAATTTGTTGCATTCCACCTTTAGGATCGAGTCCTCCATTATACCTTATGATCAATCATCTCCCCCTCTATTTCTTGACATACACAGGCTTCGCATACGGAGTTCCCATCATGGCTCCTATAAGTCTGTTGGTAAAGGTGAAAAGCCAATGTTTGTCATTGCCACTATTGGTGTCAGCAACCAAATGGTAACAACTTCTAAAGACATTGACCTTAAGCTTGATTTCGACGAGCCTACAAAATTTATCAAAGGTAGAGAAAATGATCCACGCATTAGGATGCAACTAACATGGTATCGAAAGGGAAGGAATACCTCATTGCATAATATAAAAGGGGGTTGTAATCTCAAAATGATAATGACCAAACCCAAAGTCTGCTGGTTGATACACTCAACCTAATCAAGCATCTAAACTATGTAATATCCTCGTTATAGGCGAGTAACAAACTCTATATCCTCCTCGCCTAAAGTACTAGGAATGCCATCTTTAAGTGTTTGAGGTGTCCTCCCTCTCTCCTAAGATTCCATAGTAATGGCAAAAGAAGAACTCCTGTGAGGAGAGCTACTCTTCTTCCCTGTCAGAGGTGGACATTAGGGTGCCACCCCCTCTAGTTTTGGTGCTTAATTTGATGGACCCATGCCCCCTGTTGTTACTCAATTTTGGACCCTACGTGCTGGAGATGGTTTATACCCGTTTTGAACATGAGTATAGAAGTTTAGCTCATGTTCGCCAGAAGATTGACAAAAGCAGAGAAGAAATTTTTTTTTTTTCGAAACCTTGTTTGAGTTGTTTTCTGCTCTTTTTATCCTTCCCCTTTGCTACCAAAATCGTCAGGTTTTCTTAGGTTGATCAGGAGTCTTCATAATGCTAAATTCATTCTTTTTTTTTATCTGGTCTTTAAGGTTGAATAAATCCCTCAGAATTTGCACTAAAAAATGGTTATGCTGCTATCGTAATTTTTTGTTCCAAATTAGGCTCTGATTCTGACTTGGTTTCATACGATATCTGACCATCCTAGCTATATTCTGTCACTCATGACATGTTGAAAAATTGACCTACACCTTTATTGGGTCCTAGGGATCACTGATCTTAGGGCAGACTTAGTCAGATTTGAATGCTCGGCATTATCAGATCAAGAACCTTTTTGACCAACTAGATTATTGCCAGATTCTGTTCTTTAAAATGATTTTATCTCAATTCAACTCCTACATCAAAGTTGTAGTCCTGGATGCGTAGATAAATTTGGGCTTTTGAATCGCTTGATTTCGATATCAGAAGCTCAAAATATTCCCGTTTGAATATCTAGTGTGAAAGCAGGGATTCCTCCTGCGAGAAGGATCCTGACCCGAGTTTTGCACCAAAAACTCTATTTTCATCACAAATTTTGATGATTTATTCTTAGGTCATACTCTTAGTCATATTAGGATTCTTGGCATTGTCAGCTTCTAAATTAGACCCGGAGATCCTTTTTGGCCAACCAAATTACTGCCAGATTCTGTTCTCTAAAATGATTTATCTCACTTTGAATCCTTCATCAAAGTTGTAGTCTGGGACACGTAGATGAATTTGGACTTTTGAATCGCTTGATTTCAATATCAAAAGCTCAAGATATTCCCGTTTGAATATCTAGTGTGAAAGAAGGGATTCCTGGCCGCGAGAAGGATTTTTGCCCAAGTTCGCGGGACTAATTTGAAGGATTTTTTTGGACCAAGGATTGAATCGAAAAGTGCTAAATTGAGGGATTGATTTGAAGAAGGATATTGAAAGCTGGAGAGGGGGGCTGGATCATCATAAATGACAGGATTTTTACCACACCGAATAAGGAAAATAAGACTTTGCAACATGCACCTTTACCCATCTGATTTTTTTCCCTTTTTTTCTCTGTAAATTCCTGCTGTTTTCCTTTATCATCACGCCTAATTTTTAGAGCTGCAACCACGTTTTTATTGCTTCATTTCAAAGGGAGCAGCTGGCCCTATGAAAGGAAATAAAGAAGCCACTCCATCCTCTAAAAAACTGGAAAGAAGTCAGACATCAGAATATTTAAGTTTCCTTTTTGTGTTTTTTTATTGCAAATCAGTAGGGATTTGCATCCTAGAATTAATGCATTGAATCTTTCCTAAATAGAGATATATTTAGACTATATATAAGCCCTTCTAATGACCTAACGGGGGCAGAAGGAGAGAGCATAAAAAGAGGAGAAAACTAGAGAGAAAGGAGCAGAAAAAAACAGCAAAGAGAAAGATAAGAAAAACGCAAGAGAGGCAGAGTAAAAAGAAAACGCAATAAATAGAAGAAAAAAACCAGTGAGACTTGCAGTTCTGAATGCTTTGACCCAAAGGAAAGAAAAACTAGAGAAGCAGACGTAAATACAGAGCAGGAGGAAAATATTTGAAACAGACGAACACCGGATCAACCATCACGCTTTCAACGTCTCTGCAGCTTCTTCGCTTCCATTCCCAAGTCTGTTTTTTTTTTTTTCTCTTCACCTCGCAACATGCATGTTTTTCTGTTTTGTGTTTGCACTGCTCAAGTGAATTAATTCACTTGAATAGTGCTCGCCAACTTTCTTTGAACTTTACCTGCGCCCCCCTTTTTTTTTGTGTCCAGCGACTTCCTTACTTTTTTTTTGAAAAAATAAAAGAAAGAGAAAGAGATTTATTTTCTGGAATATTTATTTTAAAGTCTGAATTTTTTTTATGTTGTAAAAAAAATATATACCAATCTCGTATTTAGAATACCTGGTTTTCGACGCAACTATGACAAATATACATATATATCAAAATTTGTTTTCTTGAGTGTTGCATACGACCAATACCCTAACATGTTTTGAACGCTCTTTTTTTTATACAAAAAATATTGCAAGTTTTGAAAATGTGTTTTCGCATAGATTTCTTAAACACAAAAAAAATAAAATTGTTTTCTTGCATTTCTGGATTTTACAACATGTTTGTAAAACTCAAAAGGGTATTGGCCAATATTCCAAAAAATATAAAAATTTTATTTTGGGGGGAATTCATCTATTATTCTCCGCTAATATTTGGATAAAAAAATCCTTAAAGGATGAATATCCAAATTATTATTGGGAATAATTTGTTATTATTCACTGTTAATATTTGGATAAAGAAACCCTGAGTGGTAAATATCTAAAATAATTTTCTAAGAATAATGAATCCGCACACATCCTTGAAAGAAGTCTTGATATAATTGAGGACATTTTAATTTTTTTTTACTCTACGATTTACAAGCTGTGAGAGTATAAAACACTAAGGCAAAAAATAGGTTTTTTTTAAAGCGCCCTAGATTTTTAAATTTTTGTCCCTCCTCCTTGCGATTTACGAGTCGCAAACTCTTGAAATACTAAGGAAAAAATGAGCTTTCAAAACACATGGAATCTCCTTGGATTTCTATCTTAATAAATTTAGTTTGAATCAAACCTAGAAAAACTGATGGGATTAGAAAACACCAACACCATAGCAATTATAGAGCAAACCAAACACCAAGCAGCTTACCTTAAGTAGGGCGTACTAGGGGTGCTAATACATTCCCTTTATGCAACCAATCCCTTGCCTTAGAATCTCTGAAAGACTAGTTAGGGTTCTTAGTGACCAAAATACTAGGTGGCGACTCCTTTTTACACAAACAACAAAGACCTCGAAATCAATCAAGGGTCGCCGCTCCGCCGTGAGGGTGCGACACCCCCTATTGCGTCTTCCAATCTCAGGTTGGAACCCGAATTCCTCTTTAAAAGTAGCAACATCCCTCTTTTTAGAGACATATCTAACTCTTTTTAGGTCCCTATTTTTGTTTAAAGTAGAAAAGGAAAGAAGTTGGTGGTGAAAAATACCTAGAATGAGTTTTTCTTCCTGGATTAGAACAAAAATAGTTCAGGGTTTTGAACAAAGTAATTTTTCATAAATTATAAAAAGTAAAAGAAAGGTATAAGCAAGAATGGCTAGGGTTATAAAGGAA
Organism: Populus simonii; assembly: GCA_007827005.2. Taxonomy (NCBI): domain Eukaryota; kingdom Viridiplantae; phylum Streptophyta; class Magnoliopsida; order Malpighiales; family Salicaceae; genus Populus; species Populus simonii. The sequence continues at coordinate 14,322,721 of CM017477.2, forward strand.
ACATCTTTTCACCCTCACCGTTAAATGAGTGACTTTTTATTTCATCTCAAATCTCTAGAAATCCACTTAATTACTGTATTAAATGCAAGTTACCGTTTTGCTTCCCAATAGACATCTCTTTCAATAAAAACGAGTCACCTGGCTATAAAAAGTCCCTACAGTCCTATGTGGGACAAGAAAATCTTATGGAAAAGGTAAAAAAAGGGCTCTTATTTATTGCTGGTAAACTTTCAAAATCTTTGCATGATAAATACACAAAGACTTGGGGGCTACTAATGGATCAATATATTTTATTTTTAATTGGATCCTTATTTAAAGGAACCAGAGGCTAGGTGATAACCCAACATCCTTGGGCTTAGTCAAGCGCTGAGCCCAAACATATACGGGTGTGGCAAACTGCCAGACCTAACATTCTTGAGCTCGGCCAAGTGCTGAGCCCAAGCATATACGGGTCTAGAAAATTGCCAGACCCCTCATCCTTGAGTTCAACCAAGTGATAACCCACACATATATGGACCTAGCCCTCTGATATGTTAGAGACATATTTTCCTTTTGATAACTCAGAGATTTTTCCCCTTTAATAAGTAGATATATTTTTCCTCTAATAAGTTAGAGATAGTTCCCCTCTAATAAGTCATAATTTTTTTTTTCTCTTTAACATTTAAGAGATGTTTTAAGGGTATATATATATATATATAAAAAGGACTTTAGAGTGAGCCCCTGAACCAAAGGGTAATGATATGAGCTATAAAGACCTATGAGATCCTTAAAAGGACATGTTTTTTTTTTCTCTATTCTCAACTGCATATTTATTTTCAGAATTTCTCTATAAAATATCATTGTTTTTTCTCCAAATCCATAAAAAAAAGACCTATTAGAGGTATCAAGTACTAATCATCAGCCACCTTGGCTTGAAAGAATGAATTAGATTGCCAGAACAAAGAGATTAACTGATTATCCAATACAAAAGTCATGTTCTTAAGCTCCTTGAATTTTTTGGTACATCATCAATAAAGAATCACAAAAAGCAAACCAAAGGCCGTTAACAAATAGAGATCACAAAGACAGACAAAAAGAGCAACCTGCAGCTGTCTACTTTTTTATAAAGAATTATAGCGTGGGAGAGTGTTGAAATTTTGTAATATTTTTCTTTGAAATAAATATTTTCTTTAAGATTCAAGGAATATTTTTTTTTCTTTTTATTTTAAATGGCAAAAGTTGATGTAGCCAATAATACTACAAAATATTTATAAATTGATCATGATTTTTTATGTAATTTACTTCTATTCAGTCCAAAGTTCCTAGCTTGAACTGTTGGTTTAGAAGAAGTTTGCAGCGACTAATGCCCTAAAAATTTCTGAAAATTTGCCTCTACCAAAAACATGAAAATGTTCTCATTACCCTATATATTGAAGTATATATTTTTCAAGTTTAGTAATTCTTTCTATTACTCGTACTTTTAATAATATGAGTTAATGGCTTAATCTATCCATATATAGTATGATAATTGTTCTAGTTGTTCTTATATTTTTAATTGAGTCAATTTTATCAGAAAATAAACATTAAGTTTCTAATCCATTTTTCTAACAAAAATTTCATGTTAATCATAAAATTAAAAGCTTTCAGTTATAAAGAGTGTCGCATGTGGACGCGCGACATCAGGGGGTGTCAGAGAGTCACCACCTAATTATTTGGTTCTGGGTCGCTAAGAAACCTGAATATACTGGCTCTCATCGTGACCTACAAGCAAATGAAATCAGCCAAAACATTGTTATATTTATTTCTTTTGTTTAATCTAGAGATCTGTTTCTTGATTGTTTTTTTTTCTAGCAGTTTCAATAATCAACAATGGGGAAGGATACGAGTCTTGCTTGGTAACAGTGGAGGAGTCTGGTTGGGTCCACAACAGAGTTGGGTTTATGGTTTGTTAGTTTTGGGTTTGGGTGATTTGGTTTGATGAAGCTGAGAACAATGGTGTTGAGGTTGGACCATGGCTAGTTTCAATCAATGTTTTTTTTTTTTTATGGTGAGATGGGGGTAAGGAGAGGTTGGTTTACGGGTGGAAGCTGATCAGAAGTGTTTGGTTAATGGTATTTGGGTTATTGTTTGGGGGTATGAAGGAAAACCAAGGCGGTGGATGATCATGGCTAAAATGGGTAGGCCACTATTGGCGCCAATTTATAGGAGATTGGTTGTGTCCTAATGGTGCTGATGTAGGCCACGATCGATAGTGGCAGAGGCTAAATAATCGGGCAGTTGCTGGTGCCAATTGATGGGAAGTGAATGGCTGTTCACGGTGGCTGGTAGAATGGTCAATAGGGAGACGACTGTGAGGATGAAGAGAGAGATATGTTTCTTTCTTGTTCTTGAAATGGGTCTCTCTTTAAAAGTGTGAAAGGAAATAGGAATGAGTTTTGTAAGGATTGGTTTAAAATGGGTTGTCTCCTGGGTGAAGGTGGTGTTGTGGTTTGGTTCAGCTACTAGTTGTGGCTTTATTACCACCAGTGAAGGCTATGGTTGGAGGTTGAAGATGCATTTTGGGAAGATGGTTTTTTATTTTTTTGGGTTATCTTTACAGGGGAGGTTTTGGGTGGAGCTGATAGGCTAAAGTTGGTTGGCGGTTCATGTTTATGTTCTTCTTTACAAAGAGAGAGAGTGAGGTCCCGGGTTTGTTACCTTTTCTTTTTAGGAAAAAGGAAGCTATTTTTGGTGTGTAGGTGATAGTGAGTTGGTAGATGAGAGAGTGTTTTGGTGCGTGGGTGATTGTTATCTAACTAATTCTCTCCTAAAATACCTCTCCTCTGAAATTTTATACCCCCTCCTTCTATGTGTGTGTGTGTGTGTGTCTGTAACCACCTATATATAGGTGAAAATAAGTTTGTTATTTTTAATTACTTGGTCTCCAAGCAAACTTGGTGATCAAGTAATCGAAAAACAATTTGGTCCCTCAACTTCTTTCTTTTAACATTTGGTCTCTTTGTACATTTTGATTTTTTTTAAAGAGCAACATCAACGTTTATTTAAAAAGTGCATTAACAACTGGACACATTGAAAGTAGATTTTTTATTTTAAATTCTTTGGAAAAGACGCTGAAAATGACACAACAACATCAATAACATATTTTTTGTTGTATTTTTTTTTGCTATTTTTTGTTTTTTTTAAATGTAAAAAATTGGATAGCAACATAGAGAAATTAAAAATGCTAAGGGGGGTTCTTGGTTGGCAGAACCCACTTATTTTTTACCAATTCATAAAAAAAATCCTCTATTTTCACTTTGGTCAGTTAAGTCTTTGGTTTTTTTTTTCACTCAATTGAGTATAATTTATCAAATTGAGAAAGATATCACCAAGAAAAAGGACAAGGACGGTGAGTGATAGTATTAAAGGAAAGGAAATGAAACGAAACGAAAGTTGATGATGATGACTAAGTAGTGAAAAAAATTACTCAATTAGCTTAGATAAATTTTTAATTTTGACAAATTGTATTCAATTGACTAATATATATATAAAAAATATATAGACTTAGGGAGTAAATAATGAGTTTAGCAATTTCAGTATAAGAGACTTTGTGATTAATAATCTTTCTTTGTTTATAAAAGAAACTTTATTTTTAAAAAGAAAAGAAAAGAAGGAAAGTTGCTTATAAACTTCTAATACTATTCTCACTTTCTATTTGCACCCACCTTGTTAAAGTTTATTTATCTTAGTAATTTTTATTTTTATTTAAGTAATTAGTTCATAATTTTTTTAAAAAAAACGGTATGTTCAATTTATGAAGATCAAGGATATAAAAAATCAAATAAAAATATTTTAATTGATTGGAAAAATTAATCTTTTTTAAAATTATTACATGTCAAGGTAAACTTGGTAAGTAATTCCCCATATTAGAGTTGAGGGAGGCGCTAATTCCACTCCAATTTTGTCTAATGACATAGCTAACTTTAAATGCTTTATAGTAAATTACCAGATTATACTAATTTATCTCGAGGGGGACCAAAATTGTATAAACCTATATGAAAACAATTGAAATTTGTCTGACTATACGCATATAATTCACATTACACACACATACATGTATTCTCAACTTGTTCAAAAATTGAGCAATTTACATAAATATTGTTTCCATGTATGGTGGTTCAAAATTAAATTAGTATTTATTGTTGAAAAATATATATATTATTATTCTACATATTAAAAAACTTGGGATGAAAACATTTTTCATAGAAATAATATAAACAATGAAGATGAACCATCACAAGTTTTTTTTTTTCATTTGAATCTTTTTTTTTTTTTTCAAACCTTTTTTTTTTCTCGTTCTTATTTTTTTTAATTATTTTGTTTTTTATTTAATTTATAAAATTTATTTTCAGTAAACCATGAAATGATGTTTAAAAATATAAATATCTCAGATAATATGAAATAATATGAGAGATAATATGAAATGAAAGAAATATTAAACTTGTGTGTGTGTGTATGTATATAAAGCATTACTAATGTCTATTTTTTCAGCAAGTCACGGGTACAGGGAATAGTTATTTTAATCAAATGATGGACATTAAAATAAATGCATGGCACATCTCATGGATGACAATGACGGAAATGACCTTGATTGGCTTCTTGTTATGTTAGGTACCGTAATAAAACACACATGTAAAATTGACTGAAATCAGTAATATTACTTGAAAAAACTTTAGCAGCCAATCAAAAATAACGACAAATTCCTTGATGGTCTTCTTATAGAACTTCCACCTTCATACACAACTTCTATGGCTAATTTCTTCCATTTATCAGCATTTCTTTTGATCTCTTTCCCTTCTTTTTTTTGATTAACGTGGATGTCCGGGTCAGCTTGCGCACACCTCGACTAATCTCACGGGCTCTGAAGTTAACGACCATGTAAGCCACCAGTGGCCCTAAGATTTGTGAGACTCAAACTGGTGATCTCTAGGGAGCAAACCTAAGACCTCACCAGTTGAGTTACACCCCTCAGGGTTATCTCTTTTCCTCTTTCTCCCTTGATGAATTGGCTAATGCAATGTTTAATTGCTTCTTATCTCACGATCGCATTCTCATCCATTGCAGCTGTACACACCGCCCATCACACTATGGGAGCTGGCCATGCCCGAAGTCGTTACCTTAACCGCAAGGGGGGGGATGCCGAAGGCAGGGCTAGTGACTGGAGTGAAGTCGTAACAAGCAGAGTGAGGGGCGCTATCCATCCGCCAATAGAGCCGGTTTTAGTGAAGATCCGCTCATATGCTGCATGAGGGGCGGCAAAAGACGACTTTGCCCATGAGTTAGCCGGAATTCGGACCAAAATATATTTTTCCAAACATTTAACAAAATATACAGGGCGTAAATGGTGGTATTGGTTTTTGGAGTGCTTTGGTTTTTTTTACGAGCTCATTGATCATTAAAAGATTGTTCAAAGACATTTAAGTCTTTTTCAATTTTTATATAATAAAAATATTCTTTTACCCCCGAGGTCAATAAAATTTGGAGTTGTTGACCAATAATTTCTTGATTCTGAGACCGTTAGAAGAGTAACAATGCATGGATCTCACGCGCCTTTACCATTGGCGACTCATGTTGGCGACACTCCAGCATCTTGGGAGGCGCGTGATGGCATGGATCGCACAGCTCTTCCACTCCTTTTCATTCATGTGCCAGCAATGTAACAAAGGGGAACCTGTAAAAGCAAGAAACAAACACAACAAACTTCGATTCTTTTTCTTTCTTTTCCCTTTTTTTATATCTTCTTATCTCTCACTAATTTTTCTTCAATTGGTCATTGTCGCTACTAACACAGGTGGAGAATCGTGTGTGGGGAGGGCCAATTTGATTGATGTTGATGGGTTATCGGTTCATGGCTAGAAAGAGAGAAGATGTCGTTGATGGTGGTATTTACAGCGGCGATGTTGTTGGAGCTGGCATTGTCAAATCTATTGCTGGTAGAGGTTGCTGTGATGTTAAGGAGCTAGTGCCTACTGGTGGAGGAATATGGTTGACGATGATGGGTCAATTTATGGTGGTTTTTGGATGGATAGATGAGAGGAGAACACTGTAGTGTGAAGGTTTGCACAGTAGGGGGCTACTCACAATAGTTGTGAGCTGTGGTGAAGAGGATAAAGGTCGGTATTGTGGTGAAGGGGTGTGAACTTCTGGGTTTGGTCTCTTCACGGTAAAAAATGAGGGGTTGTAAAGAGAAACAATCTTTAGCATCGAGTTTTGCTTTCAAGATGGAAACTTTGTATAGGGTCGTGAGAGAAGTTGTTGGTAGTAGCGTGGAGCATAGTTATCAAATTCGACCCAGGGTTGACCCGACCAAGGGGCAGTGTCCCGAGTTTCATGGGTCAACTTGGATCAATCCGAAAAAATTTAAAAAATATTTAAAGTTTTAATATTTCATATGAAAAATTAAAAAAAATATCCATGTGAATATAGGCTATACATGTTGCAAATAATGAAGTTTAAAAGAATATTTTAAAAAGTTTTTTATCCCACATTGAAAAAACATAACTTTTTTCTTGTGAACATAGAGTAGATATACTAAAGGGCTTCAAATCCCACATTGAAAAACTAACTTCTTTCTTGTGAACATAAAGTATATATATTAAAGGGCTTCAAATCCCGCATTAAAAAGATACGATGTTATCCTTTTAAGTTGAAGTATTTAAACTAAAATTTTTTTTATCCCACATTAAAAAACATAACTTTTTTCTTGTGAATATAGAGTAAATATACGAAAAGGCTTCAAATCCGACATTGAAAAAATAACTTTTTTCTTGGAAATATAGAGTATATATACTAAAGAATTTCAAATCCCACATTGAAAAAACATAACTTTTTTCTTGTGAACATAGAGTATATATATATATATGAAAGGGCTTCAAATCCCACATTGAAAAAATAGTTTTTTTCTTGGAAACATAGTGTATATATATTAAAGGGCTTCAAACCCACATTGAAAAGATACTATGTTATCCTTTTAAGTTGAAGTATTTAAACAAAAAAGATTTTTATCCGATATTGAAAAAACATAACTTTTTTCTTATGAACATAAAGTATATATACGAAAAGGCTTCAAATTCGACGTTGAAAAAATAACTTTTTTTCTTGGGAATATAGAGTATATATACTAAAGGGTTTCAAATTCCATATTGAAAAAACATAACTTTTTTCTTATGAACATAGAGTGTATATACTAAAGGGCTTCAAATCCCACATTAAAAAAATAAACCATTTCTCTAATATTTATATAGTGAACTTTAAAAAGTGTTAATAACCAACTAAAAAAATATGAAAAAAGAGGAGTAGACGAAAAAAACCACATTAAAAAAAAAACAAGTCTCGTCCGGGTTCGCTCAGGTCGCTCGGGTCATAAGTTGACCGGGTTTTGCCGGGTTGTTGTATCGGCCGGTTTTTTAACAAACCCGGACCGGTCCAGCAATCAGGTCGACCCTCTGGGTTGGTCTGAGTTTAATAATTATGGCGTGGAGGTTGGTCTGTGTTGATGGTGGCGTGGAGGCCGAGAGATAAATGAAATGGGTATGAGGTGTAGGTTTTTTTTTTCTTGTGTAGCTGGTGGCTAAGTTTATGTATAATAGGGCTAGGGTTTTTTCGTGTATGTTGGGAGAGAATGTGAGAAAGAGTTTTTTATTTTTAATTTTGGCCTCCTTTATTTTTATTTTTATTTTTTTTTGTTCAACCCACTAGGTTATTTTTTTTATGGCTCTCCTTTATAAATTTTTTTTTTGTGTGTAACCATCTATTTATAAATAAAAATTTATGTCTTCTTCTCCTCAATTGCTTAATTTTTTTTGTTCTTTATTTTCTTTATTTTCACTTTTGATCCTTTTACCTATTTTTATAATGTTTTTAGATTTTTTTAATATAATTATGTTAAAAATAAATTTTAAAAAATAAAAAAATTAATTTTATACATTTCAAACAAAAAAAAAAAACAACCATCACATCAAGAATTAGCTGACAATAATGAGCTGATGCGTATTGCCGACAGGTCACATAACCCCAACAAATTGGCATGAGAAGAACAGTCCAGACCAGAAAGAGAGAATTGGTGTAAAACCATAACAAAAAAAAAATGGAGAAGCCCTGTAAAGCTCACTGCGTAGTCGTATCCTTTCCAGCCCAAGGCCACATAAACCCCATGCTTCAATTCTCCAAACGCTTAGAACACAAAGGAGTTAAAGTAACTCCAGTTACTACTCGTTTTATCTCCAACGCCATCATGTCTGGATCATCCTCCAGTTCCATTTCACTCCAAACTATATCTGATGGGTATGATGAAGGAGGTATAGACCACGCAGAAAGCATCAAGTCATACCTTGATCGCTTTTGGAAGGTGGGATTGCAAACTCTTGACAATCTTGTCGAGAAGCTTAGTAGTTCAGACTGCCCTGTTGATTGCATCATTTATGACGCCTTTATGCCTTGGGGTCTTGATGTAGCCAAGAAATTTGGGTTGGTTGGTGCTGCTTTTTTCACCCAGTCTTGTGCTGTTGATAGCATATACTATCACGTCCATCGAGGGTTGATCAAACTTCCTGTCACGGAGACTCAAATTTTGGTTCCTGGATTGCCTCCTCTAGAGCCTCAAGATATGCCCTCTTTCATTTATCATTTGGGAACGTACCCAGATTTCTTTGACATGCTTGTGGATCAGTTCTCCAATATTGATAGAGCGGATTGGGTCTTCTGCAACTCATTTTATATGTTGGAAAGAGAGGTGTGGTATACATTTCTTTGTGCTATGTAAATCAAATTCTAACTTAAATTGATTTATTTATTTCTTTTCTAATTTTCTTTTCATTTTGAGTTTATAGGTGGCAGATTGGTTTGCCAAGCTTTGGCCATTTCGAAGTATTGGACCAACTATACCGTCTATGTATTTAGATAAACAACTTGAGAACGACAGAGACTATGGTTTCAGCTTGTTCATGCAGAAAAATGATGTTTGCATGAATTGGCTTAATGATAGGCCAAAAGGCTCGGTTGTACATGTGTCATTTGGGAGCCTGGTAGATCTCAAAGCAGAGCAAATGGAAGAGCTGGCTTGGGGATTGAAGAGGAGTGATTGTTATTTCTTGTGGGTGGTAAGAGCATCTGAAGAATCTAAACTGTCGAAAGATTTCGCAGAAGAAAGCTCTGCGAAAGGTTTGGTGGTCAGATGGTGTTCGCAGTTGGAGGTTTTAGCTCACGAGGCAGTGGGATGCTTTGTTACACACTGTGGCTGGAACTCTAGCCTGGAGGCTTTGAGTTTAGGAGTCCCAATGGTGGCAATGCCACAACGAACAGATCAAAGCACCAACGCAAAGTACATTACAGATGTTTGGAACATTGGAGTTAAAGCTGCGGTGGATGAGAAAGAGATTGCTAGGCGGGAAACAATAGAGAGTTGCATAAGAGAGATACTGGAGGGGGAGAAAGGGAAGGAGATCAAAAGAAATGCTAGTAAATGGAAGGAACTGGCCAAAGAAGCAGTGAAAGAAGGTGGTAGTTCAGATAAAAACATTGATGAATTTGTGGCTAATTTGGTTCTCTCCCGAAGCTCTTGCTGATGCTTCTTCTCCATGTATCATTTTCCTTTTCTAGTTTCGTGCTTGTTCCCATTAATTATATTCCAGATTCTTCCTCGAAATTCAGCTTAATTAACCAATGAATCTGTACCTTCCTTTCCGAAAAGATTTCAGATTTCATATACAGAAGAGCATCTTTATCTACATTCATTGCATTAGAAACTTACATCCGATGGAACTGACATTAGAGGCAAGGAAGCGGCAGAAGGCATCGAAGTTAGCTAACAAGACAACCTCCACTCTGTCAGATTGATCCGCCGCCGCCGCCGCCCACAGGATGGTCATCCCATAAGAAGATAATAACATGGGACTTCAATTATTTATTTGATCCACCGGAAACACATGATCGCCATCATCCATGCACGATACAACTACAAACAATTAGTCTCATTAGTCTTAGTCTAACTAATTTATTTTAATATATTTAATTAATTAGTCATAGTCTAAATAATTGATTTTAATATATTCAATTAATTAGTCTTTTGTACAAACGACAAACTTTAACATTAATTAAAACAACTGTGTTGTTATTCATTTTAAAGCTAATTTCACATGTATAAATAAATTTTTAGTATTTTTAATTTGCATTTAGCACTTGCTGACCAAAATACAACACACACACTCACAGCTTCAACTCTCAATCAATTTATAAACATCAACCCACTTATTCCACATTATAATATTCCAACCAATCTCAAACATTCCATAACATCATTAGTTATTTTTCATTAAAATATCAATACATCATTACAACGTAGGTCGTTTCCTCTACTATTAGAACACTGCCATCCTGGTGACTCTGAAATATAGTTATTAAATCCGGATCGGCTTGATAGATCGATCCAGGGGCCGGACTGGTCTGGGTTAGTTAAAAGACCAACCAGTACAACAACCCAACTAAACCCCGTCGACCCAGCGAGTTAACCCGTGACTTGGGCGACCCGGTGTTTTTTTCCTTCAAATGTTAGATTTGAAACCCATCAGTATATATACTCTATGTTCCCAAGAAAAAAACTATGTTTTTTCAATGTGGAATTTGAAACCCATTGGTATATATACTAAATATTCCTAAAAAAAAAAACTATTTTTTTCAATGTGGAATTTGAAACCAATTAGTATATATACTCTATGTTCACAAGAAAAAAATTATGTTTTTTCAATGTGAGATAAAAAAAAAATTTGGTTTAAATTTATGGGTCTAACAAGCTGCTAAACCTAAAATCTTTGGGCTCAGCTAAGCATTGAACCATAACATATACAAGTCTGGCCCTCTAATGAATCAGAGATATTTTTTTCCTCTCTGATGAGTCAAATATATTTTCCCTCTGAAGAGTCAGAGATATTTTTCTTCTTATAAGTCATCAAATATTTTTTTTCTTTTTGAAAAATAAGAGATGTTTTAAGGTTATCAGGAAAAAAAAAAAATAGGACTTTGGAGTGAGCCCTTAGACCATAGGGTAAGGATTATGGGCTGTAAAAACCCATGAGATCCTTAAGAGGACATGTTCTCAATCTCTATTCTCAACTGTATTATTTATTTTAAAAATCTCTCTTTAAAATATCATTATTTTCTCTCTAAAAAAGATACTTATTTAATCATTGGAGAGTCCTCAAATCCACAAAAGAAGGCCTTTTACAAGTATTAGGCATCAACCACCAACCACCTTAGCTAGGGAGAATGAATCAAATTTCCAGAACAAAGAGATTAACCGATTATCCAACATATAAGCCTTGTTCTTAAGCTCCTTGGATTTTTTGGAACATCATCAATGGCACCGTTTGTAGGAAACCGATAGGTCTGTTGGTAAAGGTGAAAAACCAATATATGTCATTGCCATTATTGGTGTCAGAAACCAAATGGTAACAACTTCTAAAGACATTGACCATAGGCTTGATTTCGACAAGCCTATAAAATTTATCAAAGGTAGAGAAAATGATCCACTCATTAGGATGCAACTAACATGTACCCAACATATAGTATCTAAAGGGAAGGAATACCTCATTATATAATATAAAAGGGGGTTGTAATCTCAAAATGACAATGAGAAAAGCCGAAAGTCTGCTAGTTGATACGCTCAAACTAATCAAACATCTAAACTATGTACAATCCTCGTTATAGGCGAGTAACAAACTCTATGTCCTCCTCGCCTAAAGTACCAGGAATGCCATCTTCAAGGGTTTGAGGTGGCCTCCCTCTCTCATAAAATTCTATAGTAATAGCAAAAGAAGAACTCCTGTGAAGAGAGCTACTCTTCTCCCTTGTCAGAGATGGACACTAGGATGCCACCCCCTTTAGTTTTGGGGCCTAATTTGATGGACCCATGCCCCCTGCTGTTTCTTCCAATCTCAGGTTGGAACCTGAATTCCTCTTTAAAAGTAGCAACATCCCTCTTTTTAGGTCTATATTTTTGTTTAAAGTAGAAAAAGAAAGAAGCTAGTGGTGAAAAATACCTAGAATGAGTTTTTTTTCCTGGATTAGAACAAAAATAGTTCAAGGTTTTGAACAAAGTAATTTTTCATAAATTATAAAAAGTAAAGGAAAGGCAAAAGCAAGAAAGGCTAGGGTTATAAAGAAAACATCTTTTAGCCCTCACTGTTAAATGAATGACTTTTTATGCCTTCTCAAATCTCTAGAAATCCACTCAATTACTGCATTAAATGCAAGTTGCCGTTTTGCTTCCCAATAGACATCTCTTTCAATAAAAAACGAGTCACCTGGCCACAAAGAGTCCCGACAGTCCTATATGGGACAAGAAAATCTTATGGAAAAGGCAAAAAAAAAAGGGCTCTTATTTACTGCTGATAAACTTTCAAAATCTTTACATAATAAATACACAAAGACTTGGGGGCTATTAATGGATCAATATGTTTTATTTTTAATTAGATCCTTATTTAAAGGAACCAGAGGCTAGGTGATAACCCAACATCCTTGGGTTCAGCCAAGCGCTGAGCCCAAACATATACAGGTCTGGCAAACTGCCAGACCTAACATTCTTAAGCTCAACCAAGTGCTGAGCCCAAGCATATACAAGTTTGGAAAATTATCAGACCCCTCATCCTTGAACTCAGCCAAGTGCTGAGCCCACACATATATAGGCCTGGCCCTCTGATATGTCAGAGATATATTTTCCCTTTGATAAGTTAGAGATTTCTCCATATTTTTCCTCTAATAAGTTAGAGATAGTTCCCTTCTAATAAGTCATCATTTTTTTCTTTTCTTTGACATATAAAAGATGTTTTAAGGTTAAAAAAAAAAAAGGACTTTGGAGTGAGCCCCTGAACCAAAGGGTAATGCTATGAGCTATAAAGACCTATGAGATCCTTAAGAGGACATGTTTTTTTTATTATCTCTATTCTCAACAACATATTTATTTTCAGAATCTCTCTCTAAAATATCATTGTTTTTTCTCTCAAAGAGATATTTACCTAAGCATAAAAGAGTCTCCAAATCCATAAAAAAAAAAAAAAAGACCTTTTGGAGGTATCAGGTACTAATCATCAGCCACCTTGGCTTGAAAGAATGAATTAGATTGTCAGAACCAAGAGATTAACTGATTATCCAATACAGAAGCCTTGTTCTTAAGCTCCTTGAATTTTTTGGGACATCACCAATAAAGAATCACAAAAAGCAAACCAAAGGTCGTCAACAAATAGAGATCACAAAGATAGACGAAAAGAGCAACCTGCAACTGTTTACTTTTTTATAAGGAACTATAACGTGGGAGAGTGTTGAGATTTTGTAATATTTTTCTTTGAAAAATAATTGAAGTATGACAATAGAAATATATATTTTCTTTAAGATTCATGGAATATTTTTTTCTTTTTATTTTAAATTGCAACAGTTGATGTAGCCAATGATACTAGAAAATATTTATAAATTGATCATAATTTCTGATGTAATTTACTTCTATTCAGTCCAAAGTTCCTAGCTTGAACTATTGGTTCAGAAGAAGTTTGCAGCGACTAATGCCCTAAAAATTTCTGAAAATTTGCCTCTACAAAAAACATGAAAATGTTCTCATTACCCTATATATTGAAGTATATATTTTTCAAGTTTAGTAATTCTTCCTATTAGTCCTACTTTTAACAATATGAGTTAATGGCTTAATCTATCCATAAATAGTATGATAATTGTTCAAGTAGTTCTTATATTTTTAATTGAGTCAATTTTATCCTAAAATAAACATTAAGTTTCTAATCCATTTTTCTAACAAAAATTTCAGGTTAATCATAAAATTAAAAGCTTTCAGTTATAAAGAGTGTCACTTGTGGACGCACGACATCAAGGGGTGTCAGAGAGTCGCCACCTAATTATTTGGTTCAGGGTCGCTAAGAAACCCGAATGTACTGGTCTAATCAGAATTTTCAAAGGAAGAGACTGGTTGTGGCTAGGGATGATATTAACACCACTAGCGCATCTTACCTGAGGTAAGCTGCATTATGTGGTGTAAATGTGGTTTAAAGGTTTTGATGAGTTTCTAACCGGTAGTCTGTCTATGACTTAGGATAAAGATTTCCTATTACGAATAAATCTGGTATTTAAATTTATCATGGGCTCGCATGCCCATATAAATTCTTATGAAAATGATACATGTAGGTGCCTTGACAGGGTTTATCTATCTTAGAAAGTGGAAGGGTTTTCCACCATTTGTGTGTTATGGTGAAAAATAATTCGAATTAAAATTGATGAATATTCAGAATAATTCTGAGAATTCTCTAGTCAAATCCTGATATTTAAATATCAGCCTACTTGTAGGTCCCTCGATTATACCATAATATTGACCATTAATTCTCATGAATTAAAATTTTAGAGGTTATTGAAATATTGATCAAATTCTCATGGATTTAGTAAACTGGTTATTAAATCCAAATTGCATGAAAATATATATTTTGTAAAAAAAAATGCTAAAACATATTTATACATATACATACACACATGTGTGTGTGTTAAGCAAAAACATGATTTTTGTATTTTGAGGGACTTGGCCACATGCAATTTAAAAAAAAATGTATTTTTAAAAGAAAGGTCTTTTTTGTTATTTTTATGGAAGGGATCCAATTTGTTTAATATAAAAAAAATGCCTAACACGTAGGTCACAATTTAAAATATTAAATACTGGAGGGTAAAAAAAAGGCAGGGAAATCAAAATTGATTGCAAAATTATCTTCCAAACATTAAAAGAATTAAAAAAAAACTGATGAAGGATGCATTTGGCAAGACACAAATAAAATATTTTTATCAAGGCTATTTTAAGCACGATATCAATTCAAAACCAATTATTGATCATTGACTCAAAACCGAACAACGCCAAACATCCACATAACCTCTTTTTTTTCATCTACTTCGTTCAAATTTCATGCTAATCCAAATAAATCAAACCGACCCGAACATAACTCATGCACCAATATTTAACGTCCACAAAACAATCACAAATAATCAAATTATTTCAAAATGAAACACAAATCAAACCAAATTAATAGTCTAAAAATTATAAAAAATAATAAGCGATTTGATTTCAAAATTTCATAATTTTATAGTAATTTGTCCAAAAATAATTTGAGTTTGTAGATCGACCTTCTGAGGATTGATATTTATTTGGAGACACTGTTGTGACCAAGGAAACGGTATTGGGAAACTTAGGGAAGGGAAGGAACAGTGGCGACGCATGTATCCACGCGTCTCTATCATTATCGACACGTGTTTCCACATGTCGTCCTTTGACTGAAAAATAGAGTGGATCAGGATCTTCTCTTTCTTCTCCTTCTTCCTGTGCTAGCAGTGGCTCTCATCGTGACCTACAAGCAAATGAAATCAACCAAAACATTTTGTTATATTTAGTTCTTTTGTTTAATCTATAGATCTGTTTCTTGATTGTTTTTTTTTCTAGCAGTTTTAACAATCAACAATGGGAAGGATATGGGTCTTGCTTGGTAACAGTGGAGGAGGCTAGTTGGGTCCACAACAGAGTTGGGTTTATGGTTTGTTGGTTTCGAGTGTGGGTGATTTGGTTTGATGAAGCTGATAACAATGGTGTTGAGGTTAGACCATGGTTGGTTTCAATCAATGTTTTTTTTATGGTAGAGATGAGGGTAAGGAGAGGTTGGTTTACGAGTGGAAGCTGATCATAAGTGTTTGGTTAATGCTATTTGGGTTATTGTTTGGGGGTATGAAGGAAAACCAAAGTGGTGAATGATCGTGGCTAAAATGGGTAAGCCACTAAAGGCCACTGCTGGTGCCAATTTATGGGAGGTTGGTTGTGTCCTGATGCTGCTGATGTAGGCCACGGCTGATAATGGCAGAGGCTAAATAATCGGGTAGTTGCTCGTGCCAATTAATGGGAAGTGAATGGTTGTTTACGGTGGCTGTAGAATGGTCAATGGGGAGACGACTGTGAGGATGAAGAGAGAGATTTGTTTCTTTCTTGTTCTTGAAATGGGTCTCTCTTCAAAAGTGTGAAAGGAAGTAGGAATGGGTTTTGTGAGGATTGGTTTAATATAGGTTGTTTCCCGGGTAAAGGTGGTGTTGTGGTTTGGTTCAGCTACTGGTTGTGGCTTTGTTGCCACCAGTAAAGGCTATGGTTGGAGGTTGAAGATGCATTTTGGGAAGATAGTTTTTTTTTTTGTTATCTTTACAGGGGAGGTTTTGGGTGGAGCTGATAAGCTAGTGTTAGCTGGCGGTTCACATTTTTGTTCTTCTTTACAAAGAGAGAGAGTGAGGTCCCAGGTTTGTTACTTTTTCTCTTTAGGAAAAAGGAAGTTATTTTTGGTGTGTGGGTGATAGTGTAGGTGCGTGAGTGATTTTTATCTCACTAATTCTCTCCTAAAATACCTCTCCTCCAAAATTTTCTACCCCCTCCTTGTGTGTGTGTGTGTGTGTGTGTGTAACCACCTATATATAGGTGAAAATAAGTTTGTTATTTTTAATTACTTGGTCTCCAAGCAAACTTGGTGATCAAGTAACACAAAAACAATATGGTCCCTCAACTTCTTTCTTTTAACATTTGGTCCCTTTGTAAATTTTGATTTTTCATTTTTTTTTTTTAATTTGATTTTTTTTTTAAAGCAACATCAACGTTTACTTAAAAAGCATGTTAACAACTGAACACATTGAAAGTAGATTTTTTATTTTAAATTATTTGAAAAAGACGCTGAAAATGACACAACTACGTCAATAACATAAGAGAGATTAAAAATGTCAGGTGGGGTTCTTGGTTGGCAAAACCCACTTATTTTTTACCAATTCATAAAAAAAAGGAAAAAAATCCTCTATTTTCACTTTGGTCAGTTAAGTCTTTGTTTTTTTTTTCCCACTCAATTAAGTATAATTTATCAAATTGAGAAAGATATCACCAATAAAGAGGACGGGGGACGGTGAGTGATAGTATTAAAGGAAAGGAAATGAAACGAAAGTTGATGATGATGACTAAGTAGTGAAAAAAATTACTCAATTAGCTTAGATAAATTTTTAATTTTGATAAATTGTATTAAATTGACTAAAATAAAATAAAAATATAGAGGCTTAGGTAGTAAATAATGAGTTTAGCAATTTTGGTATAAGAGACTTTGTGATTAATAATCTTTCTTTGTTTAGAAAGGAAACTTTATTTCAAAAAAAAAAAGGAAAGAGGAAAAGTTTCTTACAGACTTCTAAAACTATTCTCACTTTTCATTTGCACCCATCTTATTAAAGTTTATTTATCTTATTGATTTTTATTTTTATTTATGTAATTAGTCCATAATTTTTTTAAAAAAAATATGGTATGCTCAATTTAAGAAGATCAAGGAAATAAAAAATAAAATAAAAACATTGTAATTGATTGGAAAAATTAATCTTTTTTAAAATTATTATATGTCAAAGTAAACTTGGTAAGTAATTCCCCATATTAGAGTTGAGGGAGGCGCTAATTCCACTCCAATTTTGTCTAATAACACAGCTAATTTTAAATATTTTATAGTAAATTACCAGATTGTACTAATTTGTCTCGAGAGGGGACCAAAATTGTATAAACCTAAATGAAAACAATTGAAATTTGTCTGACTATACATGTATTCTCAACTTGTTCAAAAATTGAGCAATTTACATAAATATTTTTTTTTTTTTAGTTTAACGTGGGTGTCCGGGCCAGCTTGCGCGCACCTCGACTAATCCCACGGGCCCTGAAGTTAACGACCATGTAAACCTCCAGTGGTCATCATATGAGCAACCACAGGGCTCGAACCTGAGACCACAGAGGGAGCAAACCTCTTGGTCCCAAGCAATTTACATAAATATTGTTTCCATGTATAGTGGTTCAAAATTAAATTAGTATTTATTGTTGAAAAATATATATATTATTATTCTACATATTAAAAAACTTGGAATGGAAACATTTTTCAAATAAATTAAATTAGTATTTATTGTTGAAAAATATATATATTATTATTCTACATATTAAAAAACTTGGAATGGAAACATTTTTCATATAAATAATATAAACAATGATGATGAACCATCACAAGTTTTTTTTTTTCATTTGAATCTTTATTTTTTGTCTTTCAAACTTTTTTTTTCTTTGGATTATTTTGTTTTTTATTTAACAGTTATAGTTTAATTTGATAAAATTAATTTTCAGTAAAATATTAAATGATATTTAAAAATATAAATATCTCAGATAATATGAAATAATATGAGAGATAATATAAAATGAAAGAAATATTAAACTTGTGTTTGTGTATATATATAAAGCATTATGAATGTCTGTTTTTTCAGCAAGTCACGGGTACAGGGAATAGTTATTTTAATCATATGATGGACATTAAAATAAATACATGGCACATCTCATGGATGACAATGACGGAAATGACCTTGATTGACTACTTGTTATCGGAACTTCCTCCTTCATCCACAACTTCTATGGCTAATTTCTTCCATTTATCAGCATTTCTTTTGATCTCTTTCCCTCTTTCTCCCTTGATGATTTGGCTAATGCAGTGTTTAATTGCTTCTTGTCTCACGATCGCATTCTCATCCACTGCAACTGTTATTCCCATTTTTCCAAACATTTAACAAAATATACAGGGCGTAAATGTTTCCCTGTAACAATAAATTCATAATTTACTATAGATTACTATAATAAAATTACTATTTTGCTCTTGAGTGAAAAAAAATAGTGGTTTTAATTTTAGGAGTGCTTTTGTTTTTTTTTCCGAGCTCATTAGTTATAAAAAAATTATTCAATAATATTTAAGTCTTTTTCAATTTTTATATAGTAAAAATATTATTTTACTCCCAAAATCAACAAAATTTAAAGTTGTTGACCAATGATTTTTTTATTCTAAGACCTTTAAAAAAGTAACGATGTATGGGTCTCACGCGCCTCTGCCACTAACGACTCGTGTAGGTGACACTCCAACATCTTGGAAGGCGTGTGATGGCATGGATCGGGCAACTCTTCCACTCCTTTTCATTTCTATGCCAGTAGTGTAACAAAGAAGAACCTGTAAAAGCAGGAAACAAACACAACAAACTTCGATTCTTTTCTTTCTTTTCCCTTTTGTTATATCTTCTCATCTCTAACTATTTTTTATTCAAATGGTCATTGTTGCTACTAACACAGGTGGAGCATCGTATGTGAGGAGGGCTAGTTCGATGGTTGTTGATGGATCATCGATTCATGGCTAAAAAGAGAGAAAAAGTTGTTGATGGTGGTAATTACAGTGGTGATGTTGTTGGAGCTAGTGTTGTCAAATCTATTGCTAATAAAGGTTGTCATGATGTTGAGGAGTTGGTGCCTACTGGTGGAGGAATATGGTCGACGATGATGGGTCAATCTGTAGTGGTTTTGGATGGATAGATAAAGGAGAACACCGTAATGTGAAGGTTTGCATGATAGGGGCTACTAACAATAGTTGTGAGCTATGGAGAAAGGATAAAGGTTGGCATTGCGGTGAAGGGGTGTGAACTTCTGGGTTTGGTCTCTTCACAGTAAAAAATGAGGGGTCGTAAAGAAAAACAATCTTCAACATCGCGTTTTGCTTTCAAGATGGAAACTCTGTATGTATAGGAGTCGTGAGAGAAGTTGCTAGTAGTAGCATGGAGGTTGGTATATGGATGTGTAATATTATTATTTTTCGTGTAGTTGGCGACTACGTTTAGGTATAATAAGGCTAGGTTTTTTTGGTGAATGTTGGGAGAGAATGTGAGAAAAAGTTTTTTATTTTTATTTTTGGCCTCTTTTATTTTTATTTTCCCGTTAGGTTATTTTTTTTTATGGCTCTCCTCCATAAAATTCTCTTCTCTTTTGTGTGCGTATAAGTAAAAAATTTTATCTTCTTCTCTTCAATTGCTTGGTCCAAGCAATCTAAATTTGTTTTTGTTCTTCATTTTTTTTTCTTTTTATTTTTGGTTCCTTTACCTATTTTTATAATGTTTTTAGATTTTTTATTATGATTATGATAAAAATAAATTTTAAAAAATAAAAAAAATTAATTTTATACATTTCAAACAAAAAATAAAATAAAAAACAATCATCACAGCAATAATTAGCTGATGCGTATTGCCGACAGATCGCAGAACCCCAACAAATTGGCATGAGAAGAACACTCCAGGCCAGAAAGAGAAAATTGGTGTAAAACTATAACAAAAAAAAATAAAATGGAGAAGCGCTGTAAAGCTCACTGCTTAGTCGTATCCTTTCCAGCCCAAGGCCACATAAACCCCATGCTTCAATTCTCCAAACGCTTAGAACACAAAGGAGTTAAAGTAACTCCAGTTACTACTCGTTTTATCTCCAACGCCATCATGTCTGGATCATCCTCCAGTTCCATTTCACTCCAGATTAACTATATCTGATGGATATGATGAAGGAGGTATAGACCACGCAGAAAGCATCAAGTCATACCTTGATCGCTTTTGGAAGGTGGGATTGCAAACTCTTGACAATCTTGTCGAGAAGCTTAGTGGTTCAGACTGCCCTGTTGATTGCATCATTTATGACGCCTTTATGCCTTGGGGTCTTGATGTAGCCAAGAAATTTGGGTTGGTTGGTGCTGCTTTCTTCACCCAGTCTTGTGCTGTTGATAGCATATACTATCACGTCCATCGAGGGTTGATCAAACTTCCTGTCACAGAGACTCAAATTTTGGTTCCTGGATTGCCTCCTCTAGAGCTTCAAGATTTGCCCTCTTTCATTTATCATTTGGGGACGTACCCAGATTTCTTTGACATGCTTTTGGATCAGTTCTCCAATATTGATAGAGCGGATTGGGTCTTTTGCAACTCATTTTATATGTTGGAAAGAGAGGTGTGGTATACACCACATATACATTTCTTTGTGCTATGTAAATCGAATTCTAACTTAAATTGATTTATTTATTTCTTTTCTTTTCTTTTCATTTTGGGTTTATAGGTGGCAGATTGGTTTGCCAAGCTTTGGCCATTTCGAAGTATTGGACCAACTATACCGTCTATGTATTTAGATAAACAACTTGAGTCTGACAAAGACTATGGTTTCAGCTTGTTCATGCAGAAAAATGATGTTTGCATGAATTGGCTTAATGATAGGCCAAAAGGCTCGGTTGTACATGTGTCATTTGGGAGCCTGGTAGATCTCAAAGCAGAGCAAATGGAAGAGCTAGCTTGGGGATTGAAGAGGAGTGATTGTATATTTCTTGTGGGTGGTAAGAGCATCTGAAGAATCTAAACTGTCGAAAGATTTCGCAGAAGAAAGCTCTGCGAAAGGTTTGGTGGTCAGATGGTGTTCGCAGTTGGAGGTTTTAGCTCACGAGGCATGCAGTGGGATGCTTTGTTACACACTGTGGCTGGAACTCTAGCCTGGAGGCTTTGAGTTTAGGAGTCCCAATGGTGGCACTGCCACAACGAACAGATCAAAGAACCAACGCAAAGTACATTACAGATGTTTGGAACATTGGAGTTAAAGCTGCGGTGGATGAGAAAGAGATTGCTAGGCGGGAAACAATAGAGAGTTGCATAAGAGAGATATTGGAGGGGGAGAAAGGGAAGGAGATCAAAAGAAATGCTAGTAAATGGAAGGAACTGGCCAAAGAAGCAGTGAAAGAAGGTGGTAGTTCAGATAAAAACATTGATGAATTTGTGGCTAATTTGGTTCTCTCCCGAAGCTCTTGCTGATGCTTCTTCTCCATGTATCATTTTCCTTTTCTAGTTTCTTGATTGTTCGCATTAATTATATTCGAGATTCTTCCTCGAAGTTCAGCTTAATAAACCAATGAATCTGTAGCTTCCTTTCCGAAAAGATTTCAGATTCATATACAGAAGAGCATCTTTATCTACATTCATTGCATTTGAAACTTACATCCGATGGAACTGACAATAGAGGCAAGGAAGCGGCGGAAGGCATCGAAGTTAGCTAACAAGACAGCCTCCACTCTGTCAGATTGATCCGCCGCCGCCGCCGCCCACAGGATGGTCATTCCATAAGAAGACAATAACATGGGACTTCAAATATTTATTTGATCCACCGGAAACACATGATCGCCATCATGCATGCACGATACAAACTACAAACAAGTAGTCTCTATCCATGCGGGGCGGCCTTATATATATGTATATTACTAGTTTTCGTCTAGACAGCTGGATTTTAATATATAAATAATTAGTCTTAGTCTAAATAATTGATTTTAATATATTTAATTAATTAGTCTTGGTCTAAATAATTGATTTCAATATATTCAATTAATTAGTCTTTTGTACAAACGACAAACTTTAACATTAATTAAAACAACTGTGTTGTGATTCATTTTAAAGCTAATTCACATGTATAAATAAATTTTTAGTATTTTTAATTTGCATTGAGCACTTGCTGACCAAAATACAACACACACACTCACAGCTTCAACTCTCAATCAATTTATAAACATCAACCCACTTATTCCACATTATAATATCCCAACCAATCTCAAACATTCCATGACATCATTATTTCTTTTTCATTAAAATATCAATACATCATTACAACATAGGTGGTTTCCTCCACCATTAGAACACTGCCATCTTTGTGACTATGGAGGATAGTTATTAAATTTGGACTGGCCTGACAGGTCGATCCAGGAGCTGGACCATTCTGGGTTTATTAAAAGATCGGTTGGTGCAACAACCCGGCCAAACTCGATCGACTCGGCGGGTCAACCCGTGACCTGGGCGACCCGGGTGAGACCCGGGCCAGACCCGGTGTTTTTTTTTTCCTTCAAATGTTGGATTTGAAACCCATCAGTATATATTGTAACAACCCGGTTTTTCAAGCCCAAAACAATAGTGAATTTTATATATATATATATATATATATATATATATATATATACACACACACACACACACACCTAACACACATGGTGCCAATAATCAGCGAACCTGATCCCTTACATCATCAAGATACAATCCACACAATCAACATTTCATTTAAAAGAGAATCTTACATAAACACGTAATATTATGGTTGCATGATTAGAAGTTCATATTAAAAATATACGTATATAGACATGAGTTTGCATTCCTATCCTACTAATAGCCATTACAAATTTAAACAAAAGGATCTAATAAAAGTTAAACATTTAGTACATTGATTCATACAAAATACATTGTGATTTAAAATGCATCTACATGATTCCTTGCAAAAGTAGGTTCCCGTGTATCGGGTTTCCTAGACGTCTCATTGGTGTGATGTCCCTGCAGCAGTACAAAACATTTAATAAAATGTAATTACTTAATAATAATAATAATAATAATGGTAACTAAACGGTTTGGTAGTTAAATGAAGCATTAACATTTATAATTTCTTCATGTACTTGGTATAAACAGCTTGTAGTACATATAGATGCACCAATTTTTGGCAATCAACCATAATCTTAAACCCGGCTATCCTCTTAAGGCATCATTTGCTGAGGTTAACCGTTCACTCACCCCGGTCATCCACTTCGGATGCCATTAGCCAAAGCTAATTAATCGTTCGTTCCGGCCATCCATTCGGATGCCATTAGCCGAAGCTAATTAATCGTTCGTTCCGGCCATCCATTCGGATGCCATTAGCCGAAGCTAATCATTCATTGTCCCGGCCATCCATTCGGATGCCATTAGCCGAAGCTAATCATTCATTTGTCCCGGCCATCCATTCGGATGCCATTAGCCGAAGCTAATCATTCATTTCTCAACATTTAAGCGTTCGACAATCTAATATCGGTTCTAACACAATATGGTAATATTCATGTTAAAGTATTTCATTATTCAACGTATGAAAAAGAAAGGTGCAAGTAACCTACCTGCTCCACCTGTGGGTTGTTCTTGTTTTGACGATGGTCCAATCCCGACCGCACCACCTAAGACATCAATGGTCACAAATCAGTACATTTGTATGTTTTGAATCACATTCGTCACCACACTTATTTCAAGAGTTCATATGTTCACATTCAAGTGTTTCATATTTTACACCATCATACCATAAAATTGTTACTAGCATTTAAGCCATTTCTGCCTAGGAGGCTTATTGTAGAAATCGGCAGCGAGAACTAGTTCGCTGCAGGCTGCCCAATTCGGCAACGAGAACTATTTCGCTGCAGGCAGCCAATTCGGCAGCGAAAAATGTTTCGCTGCAGGCTGCCCCATTCGGCAGCGACAACTGTTGCTGCCCAATTCGGCAGCGAAAACTGTTTCGCTGCAGGCAGCCAGTTCAGCAGCGAAAACTGTTTCGCTGCAGGCTGCCCCATTCGGCAGCGACAACTGTTGCTGCCCAATTCGGCAGCGAAAACTGTTTCGCTGCAGGCAGCCAGTTCAGCAGCGAAAACTGTTTCGCTGTTGGCGCCACAGTTTCGGCAACGAATCACAAATTTGCTACAGCCAACTCAACTTCGACAGCGATTTGCTGCAGACAACTCCACTTTAGCAGCGAATCGCAAGTTCGCTGCAGAACACGCCACTCGGCAGCGAATTGTTAACGCACTACAGACGACACAGTTTCGGCAGCGAATCACAATTCGCTGCAGAACACACACAATTCGGCAGCGAATGCTAATTCGCTGCAGAAGACTAAGTTTCGACAGCGAATCACAAATTCGCTGCAGACACTCAGTTTCGGCAGCGAATGCTAATTCGCTGCAGCCGACACAGTTTCGGCAGCGAATCAAAGTTTCGCTGCACAACACACAATTCAGCAGCGAATGCTAATTCGCTGCAGCTGACCCTGTTTCGGCAGCGAAATCACAGTTTCGCTGCACAACACACAACTCAGCAGCGAATGCTAATTCGCTGCAGAAGACTCAATTTCGGCAGCGAATCACAAATTCGTTGCAGACAACTCAGTTTCGGCAGCGAATGCTAATTCGCTGCAGCTGACACTGTTTCGGCAGCCAAATCACAGTTTCGCTGCACAACACACAACTCGGCAGCGAATGCTAATTCGCTGCAGAAGACTCAGTTTCGGTAGCGAATCACAAATTCACTGCAGACAACTCAGTTTCAGCAGCGAATGCTAATTCGCTGCAGCTGACACTGTTTCGGCAGCCAAATCACAGTTTCGCTGCACAACACACAACTCGGCAGCGAATGCTAATTCGCTGCAGAAGACTCAGTTTCGGTAGCGAATCACAAATTCACTGCAGACAACTCAGTTTCAGCAGCGAATGCTAATTCGCTGCAGCTGACACAGTTTCGGCAGCGAATGCTAATTCGCTGCAGAAGACTCAGTTTCGGCAGCGAATCACAACTTCGCTGCAGACAACTCAGTTTTGACAGTGAATGCTAATTCACTGCAGCTGACACAGATTCGGCAGCGAATCAGAGTTTCGCTGCACAACACACAATTCAGCAGCGAAATGCTAGTTCGCTGCAGCCGACACAGTTTCGGCAGCGAATCATAGTTTCGCTGCACAACACACAATTCGGCAGCGAATACTAATTCACCGCAGGAGACTCAGTTGCGGCAGCGAATCACAAATTTGCTGCAGATAACTCAGTTTCGGCAGCGAATGCTAATTCGCTGCAGCCGACACAGTTTCGGCAGCGAATCACAGTTTCGCTGCACAACACATATTTTGGCATGAACACACACCACACATGTTGTAACAACCCCAGCATATACACTGTCACTAAGTTCCAGCAGAACACACACATTGAAACCATCAATTCCAGCACCTAATCGTTCAACAAAATCCCAGCAGAACACACACATTGAAAACCATCAATTACAGCATATAATCTTTCAATAAATTCAAGCAGAACACACACATTGAAACCATTAATTTCAGCACATAATCCTTCAACAAATCCCAGCAGAACACACACATGCATGCTGGCCAACCCTATAGTTAAAGCCAGCCCTCTACCATGATTTGTTATTTCCATTTTATTCATTTTTCTTTGTTAGATGTTCTGAAATTGGCTTCATTTCATTTCTGTTTCCTTGTTCTCCTAGTTAATTTCAGTTTCCTTCACAGCTAGCTTAGGTCTTAGGTCAATTTTCTTAGGATTTTCTTCTTCATTTTCGTTTCTTGTCTTAAGGAGAAGAGGAAGGGAGTTTCATGACCCATACCTTTCGAATCTAACTAAGTTTGAGGAAGGTTTGACACTATTCTTCCTCTTCTCCTGCTGGTTCTCCTCCTTCTTCTTCCTCTCACGTTTTCCAGCCCTTTTTTTCCTTTCCTCTAGGCAGCTGACCAATCTTCTCTCAAGGTCTCATCTTTCCCTCACACGTTCACAAAGCACTCTCTACTAGTTTGGTTTAGGTTTCTGTTCTGAAAGAGGAAGGGAAGAACGACATGCAGCTGCTGTTTTGGGAAGAGGATGGGTCATCCTCTCTCTCCTCCTTGTATTTATACTCCCCATGAAATGAGGTGGGTTGTTTGGGGGTTGGTTTAGATGTGTTCTTATCCTTGTTTTGGTCTATCTAAAACCGGTTTTACCCTTCTCTCCCAACTCCTTAAGTTAATTAATTTTTAAAAAAAAAAACAAAAACTGTGTCGCTGCCGATCAAAATCGGCAGTGAAAACCGCGTCGCTGCCGATCCAGAAATCCGCAGCAAAAACTGCTTCGCTGCCAATGTAGAAATCGACAGCGAAAACTGCGTCGCTGCCGATCACGAAATCGGCAGCGAAAACTGCGTCGTCAATTCATATATATATATATTCTCTTAGGTGTTTACATATATACTCTATGTTCCCAAGAAAAAAACTATGTTTTTTCAATGTGGGATTTGAAACTCATTAGTATATATACTCTATGTTTCCCAAGAAAAAAACTATCTTTTTTCAATGTGGAATTTAAAACTCATTAATATATATACTCTATGTTCACAAGAAAAAAACTATGTTTTTTCAATGTGGGATAAAAAACTCTTTTGGTTTAGATACTTCAACTTAAAAGTTTAACATAATATCTTTTGAATGTGGGATAAAAATTCTTTTAAACTTCATTATTTACAATATGTATAGCCTATATTTACATGGATTTTTTCTTAATTTTTTCATATAAAATATTAAAACTTTAATTTTTTTTAATTTTTCCGGGTTTATCCATGAAACCCGGGACCCGGCCCCTTAACCGGGTCAACCCCCAGACCGGGTTTAATAACTATGCTTTGGAGGCATCAAAGCAAGGTCATTTTGATGGTGTGGCACGTGTAGTTGGTAAAGGTACTTGACGTTATTTTTTTTCTCCACTTTATGTTATATCTATTATCCTTGATTTTCGCACTCATTCTCTTCAAAATAACAAGGTCCTATTATTTTATTTTAAAAAAAATTAATTTTTATTCTTTTAATTGTTATTTATTTTGTTTTGGATCTTTTTTAATTGATTTTTTTAAAATTTCATCCCTCAATATTAGGTTTTTTTAGAATTGAGCTTCGTGATTTTTCTGGCTTTCTTTTTATGGGGTAATCCTGGTCTCATGATTCGGGTCATGAGTTTGAAAGGTTAGCCCAAGTTGCTTCAGTCTATTTTTTAGATCCTTTCTTAAAATTGATTTTTTCTATTTTGTCCTTTAACATTGTGTTAGTTGGGGGTTGAACTTTGTAATTTCTATCATTTTCTTTTCTATGTGGTTATCTTGGTCTTATGACCTAGGTTATAGGTTTGGCGGGTTGACTCAGGTTTTTTTTTCCTTGTTTTTTTTTTAATTGAATTTTTTCTATTGTCACCCTTTAATAATGGGTTGGTTGAGAGCTTAGCTTCATATTTTTTTTTTCAATTTTTTTATATTGGGTAATCTTATTCTCATGACTTGAGTCGTGGGTTTATCCAAGTTGGCTTGAACCATTGTTTTTTATCCTTTTTTAAGATTGAATATTTTCTTTTATTTTTGCTTATTGAAAATTTAACTTCTCAATTTATTTCATTTTGCTTTCTATAAATTATCATGATTTCATAATGTACTTTGCAGGTTTTGCAAGTCAATCAATGTTAATAAGGTCAATGCAATATTATAATGTTTCAATGTTAGTCCTGCAACCTCTTAACCATAAGAGGAGTTTCGTCCCCTAGTACTACTTTTTACACACAACCTGTTCTTCCTGACCCAACGATATGCTATTTGTTGAAGTTCTTGGCAGCCTTAAAAAGGTCACTCAATCTCATTTTAGAAACTGATTTCTCAAAAATGGAAACCTGGAATCACAAAATCTTCTTAATCAGTACATACCTAGTGAACAAGTATGTCAAGGAGAAAAGGATTGTCAATGCATTTTTCCAGACTAGAGGTCGAGAGACGTGGCATACTGAATTATTTTAGAGATATTTTGTGGAATAGATCCAAAGAGCTCATTGCTGGAGAGATCTATGCCCGTTATGCTTGTGCATTGTTTAAGGCCAAGAGGGAACCTCCCCTTGAGACCCATATCCGGGAAGTCTGATATTCAATACCCTATTCTCACTAGGATCGATGCCACCATTCAACCCCCAAAAGGTACAAATGCATCCTTCAGTAGAGTTCTCAAAGTTCCATGAAGAGCTCAAGTAATTATCAGGGAAAGGTTTAGCCAGCGAGACAGGTTGAGCAACAATAGTAGACACGGCTGCAGCAAAGTTGTCAATGGCAGCAGCGTTGAGGGCAACAATTAATGTTGCTGGCACGAGTCACGGCAGCAATGTTTCTGTCCATGATGGTTAATTCCTTGAGATTGTCGGTAAGAATTATAATTGTTAGAGAAAGGTGCAGAGGTTTATATATAGGCTTAGAATCTGTAACATCCATGCAAAAATAAATGGAGAATTTAAAAGAGAATTAAATAGTGCAATCAGAATTTAAAATATAGTTGTTAAAAAAAACAGATAATTGTTGGGGGAAAATATAGCCGTTAGAAAAATAAAATTTTAAAAACTTTGGTTTCAGTTCAAGGCCTAAAAAATAAATTATTATTATAGACAAAAAAAAAAAACCTCATAAAATATAGGTTTTATCTCGTACATAGAGGAAATAGAGGTTTTCCTTTTATTCAGCCTAATCTTAAACCAATTAGATTTAAATACTTTAACTTTAAAAAAAAATATTATACCTTTAATTGGAATAAAAAAAATTTAAATAACTTCTCAAATCATATTATATTATTTACAACAAATTTTTCAAATTATAGCAGTAATTACAATTCAAATTAAATTACAAAATATTAAATATTATTTTAATATGTTTTTAAATAAAAAACATTTAAAAAAAAATACTCCCGATAGACCCTGCTATGCAGCTCTGCCGCTTGGAAAATGAACTACAAAAGGGTACGGGAGGAGAAAGCAATGCAAATTCATTTTAACAGCCTCCATGATTTCCATTTTTGCAATTAATAGAAAAACTAAAATAATTATGGAAAATAACTGTAACTTCCCTCACATAAATTTTATATATATATATATATATATATATATATATATATATATATATATATAACTCGAGGTGTCTGGGCTAGTTTACGTGCACCACGACTAATTTCTGGATTCATTGAACACCCTACAAACCAAGTAAATATATAATACATCACGGAAATGACAGATATGCACAAAAATAATTAACCTTGAATACTAAAAAAAAAAACAAGTCCTTACCATGGCCGCTAGACATCTCAGATAATATTTTCTATTTGGCGCAAACGATTAGACTCTTTATTTTCTATTTTTGACTATATGTTTATTTGGATTCAAATGGATGTCATTAAGCATCCCAGAAGCCTATTTTGAAAGATTTATTAAATTTTTTCTCTATTAAGGTAGGTTGATTTCAAAGTAAAAGCCTATAATACCTCAGGTAGACACAGTAAATCAAATTTGACCCTTACATTTTGACTTTTTTTTCTTTTGATCCTTGAGATGTGGCAAAGCTTCAACCATTTTATTTCTTTCCTGCTGTTTTGGTTTCTTTCATTATCATTTTTTTTGTGAACAGAGCAAGAGAGGAGATCAGGGCAACATCTTAAATCCAAACCCTATTTATGCAGATCATGGGTTTCTCTTTCTCTTGGAGAAATTGAGCCAATTTCATAGGTTTTCTCTTCCAATCTTGATTTGTAATAAAGGTATCAACTTCCTTTTTATTTTTTTTCTTCATGATATTGTTCAAATCTTCAAGTTTTGTTTATTAACTGTTTTGCTAATTTGTTTTTTTAGATGATTTTCTAATATTTAAGGATTGAGTTTTTAACTTTGTTGTTTATTTTAGGCTCTTGATGATCAAAACAATCTGTTCTTGGGTTTCACTGGAATGTAGAAAACTAGCTGATTGTTCTTGGTGTTCTAGGAATTGGGTCCTTTAATTTGGTTGATCCTCACCAGAAAAATCAGTTTTTAGCCTCTTTGGTGTTGGGATTTTGCTGATGTTAATTGCCAGATTGCTTTCATTGCACCAAACTAACGTTTTCTTACCTAGTTGATGGCTGATGGTGATTCATGCAAGTCTTTTTTTTCTACCAATTACAGGTTGGTAAACGAATTCATTAGTCAGAATTGAACGAGATTTTGATGTTTTACGTTAACTTGATTTTGACGTGGTTGGTAGTCTGAGCATGAAATCTTTCTTTTATTTTTTGTACATTGTTGCAGTGAACAAACACATAGCTGTCACCCATTTTGCTAGCCATGGTAGTAGGTAGTTGAAAGATGAATTCTTATGACTAAATTTTTTAAAACCCACTCTACGTTCATTCTTTACATGCTTGCAGGTATTAAGAATTTGCAAGGCTTGCTTTGTTGCTTCTGATTTTTCAGCTGTCTGTAAAAATGGTTGTTTCTCACGGTGGATTACATTTTAGGTAATGATTTCTTACTTATTTGTTGGGTTTTGGCAGGTAATTATGGAGATAAAAGTGACAACTATTATTTATCTTTTTGTTGTGGACCGGATATTCCATATCTTTTTTAAAGGGCTGGACTAGTCCCGTTTATGATTCGTGGCTGCTCTTTCTAAAAGTGTGCTTCCTGAAAATCAAACTTGTATTCTTATCCTTGTGGGGATATAGCGGTGTCTTAACCGCTAGACCAACATTTTGTTGGTTAAAAGTGACAACCATTTGTTAGTTGCTTGGTAAACTTGAGAAAATATTAAAGAATAATATAAATTATATCTTGAGATTTTATCTAATAATTTAAATTTCCAGGTTGAATTGGTTTTTTGGTATGGTATTAGAGCTTTGATGACCAAGCGATCACGAATTCGAATCTCACTATCTCTATTTATTTGATAAAAATTAATCATAAGGTAATGTGGATTTATGCAAGTTTCAAGTCTAAAGAGTTTTCACTTAAAAAAAATATGTCAGAGAATAATATAAATCATATCTTGAAATCTCACTTAATAACTTAAATTTTTTGATTGAATTGGTTCCTTAACAATCCTAGAATCTATCTGCATCTAATCTCATATTGCAATGTGTCTATTTTTATATATCATGACTGTCAGATTAGCAGCATCAACTAAGAAAATGAATGCAAATTGATTTAGCAAAAGAGAAGAACACAAACTAGAAACAATTTGTTCATTCACGCAGATTCTCAAGCCCATTCTCTACTATGAACTAGACTTGCTCCGAGACTTGAATCTAGGCAGCATGTTCTCTTGAGTAATTTTTAGGTGTTTTTCCAAGTTAAAACTGAACAGCACAGTGCATTTAAAAAAGGAGCTTGTGCCATGGTTTGTTAGCATTGTAATGCTATCCACTGGTCTTCATTCATTTTATCACAAGTCATCTTATAATAATAATAATGAATTTAAAAGTTAGCTCCTTTTACTCCTCCTCGTCTTATATTTCCAGTTATTATAAACAATGTTCTTTCTTTACTTTTTCTTCTGCTGCAACTCAGCTATGCATTGCTTGGCTATTTAACAATTATGCTGCTATTTTCCTCTTCTCCATTTGCATCACAAATAGCTCTTCACAAGGGTTTGACATTGTTAGTCCATCTGCTTGTTTTCCAGGAATCTTTTGCCCCATCCAGTCCCCAAGTGACAGGACTTGAGCTGGAATTGACAGGACTCATACAAGCTAGCACATTTTGCTCCATTAAACCTTGTTTTTTTGTGCCTTTTCACTGCCAAGAATAGTTCCCGCATTGCCTACTCAAAGTGTCTTATTTTGGCCGAGCATGTCATCTTCAACATATATTGTTTTCATTGTTTTCGTTGCATACTGTGGTTCTTTTTGTTTTTTTATTGACATTAGTGTCAGGACCAGCTTGCACGCAACTCGACTAATCTTACAGGTCCTGAAGTTAACGATTATATAAATTTACAGTGACCATAAAAGGACTCGAACTCATGATCATTGAAAAACAAACCTAAAACCTAACCAATTAAGTTACCCCTCAGAATTTATTGTGCTTTTATTTTGCTAAAGCATGTTGATACATGATATAAGCCATGTTTCTCATATTAACTTCATGCTCCATTAAAGTCCAATTTTGCTGTTGTGCTTTGACATGCCATTATATTTTAGTTCTCCAATTACACCTTTTCGTTATCATCTTCCTCCAAGAATGCTCGGTTTAGTTTTAGTTCGTTTTCTTTGTGCCTTCCAATCCCTAACTTTGAGAAGCAACCTTTATCTTCTTCTTCTACTATTTAATGTGTTAAAATGCTCAAACGCATCATCTTTATCAACGTATTCATCTCCGTGCTTTTTTCCTTGAACTCTTGAACTTCTCAATTGGACTAGGTAACGAAAGCATCTCATTTAAATTAACAAATTAAACAGTTGAAAAATAAGGGACGCGGTGATAGCACGGTAAAGTCACTAGTTTATAACTGAAGTATCTTGAAGGTCTCATAATCAATTTTCGCGTGTATATATATATATATAGTGTCACGGTGATTATTTTTTTGGACCAAAATCTTTGTGTTTATGAATGGAAAGAATAAAAAAAAAATTGTTCTTTATCAGTAGAAAATGGATGAAATTGTCATCTAATATTTTGATTATTAGAAACCCTAACTGATTTCAGAGTCTAAATAAAAAGACTAGTTGTGTATAGGAAAAACGTTTCACTCTTAGTACAATTTACCTAAGGTATGCTGTATTGTTTGCTTGTCTGATATAAATTAAGGTATTATTGTGTTTTCTAACCATTGATATATTTAAGGTTTAAGAAAAGTTCTTCTCGGTAAAAAGATTTTTATCTTATTAGATTAAAATCTAACAATTCTAATTTCAAAACATATTTTTTGCATTTTTCTTTTAATATAAGGAATATTTTTTACGTATAAATTCGTAACCTGATATTAGAACAAACAAAATAATGTTTTTTTGTATTTTTAAAATGTAGGCCTAATTCTAATGGATTTAATAAATTGATTATTAAATTCAAAAATTTATGCAAGATATTAACAAAACTATTTTTCTTGAATTTTTGTATTTAAAGATGTTAAATCATATCGTGTATCTTTTTTATTACTATTTATACAAATATAATTTTTATTTTATTTTTGAGAGACTTGGTTATATGCAAATTAAAATAAATATTATATTTTTTAAATAAATATTTTTGTTGTTTTTAAGGAAGGAAACTGATTTATTTAATATTAAAAAAACACTTCACATATAAGTTACAATTCAAAAAATCACTTCTCATGTAGGTTACAATTTCACATATTAAATTGGTGAAGGCAAACAAGTGAGGAATTCAAAATTACTTACAAGATTATCTTTAAAAAAATTATTAAAATTAGATTAAGGTCATGTTTAGCAAAATAAAAAATACGTTTTAAAATCAAACTATTTTAATTAGCATATTATCTCAAGATAAATTATCATGCATCAACTCAAAACCAAGCAAAATTAAAAATCCACACGAATCTTGTTAATTTCATAAAATTCATTCAAATTACATACTAATTCAAATAAAATAACATCAACCTAGACATAATTCATGTGTCAATATTAATGTCAAAAAAGCCATTAAAACCTAAAAAAATAAATTCATAATTCAACATAAATGATCAATTTATTTCAAAATCCAAACATAAGTCAAACCAAACTGATAGAGTCCAAACAATACAAATATTATACAAAATAATAAGTATTTGGTTTTTAAATTTCACAATTTTAGTAATTTGTCCACAAAAATAATTTGAAATTATAAATCGATCTTATGAGGAAGTGGAGTTAACATAAGGAAGAAAACAGTATTGGAACTTTGAAGCAAAGTTCAGTGGCGGCGCGTGGATTCAAGAAATGGATGTATCTGGACTAGTTTTTAATCTTTTTTTTTTTAATTAATATGGATGTTCAGACCAGTTTGTGCGCATCTCGATTAATTTCACGAACTCTAAAATTAATGACCATGTAAATCTCAAGTAACTCTAAAATTTATAAAACTCAAACTAAATATTTTTAAAATATAAATTCAAAACATGATCAATTAAACTAAACTCTTCCCAGCCTATAGCGAGCACGGCTTTTATTCTTCTTCCTTCTTATTATTTTTCTTCCTTCTTGTGCATGCGGTGAGCCTAAACAATACCTACAATTCTACAAACATTAAAAAAAAAAAAAAAACACAACAAAGCTGCGGTTCTCTCTCTCTTTTTACAGATCTGTTTTTATCTCCATCTCTCTACTGGTTCTCAATGTTTTCTTTCACTATGACTGCTGATTTTAGGTGTGGTTGTCGGCGCAGCTTGTGGGATAACTGGAGCTCACGGTGTCAAGGGGGTTTTGCTGTTGCCGCAGTCGTCCGTGGCTGGTTTTGTTGAAGCTGAAGAGGTCACTGATTGCTGTACATGGTGGATGCTTCTATTGTATCTCTTGGTGGAAAATGAGTACTGCTCACAGTGGTTAGTTCCAGTGGTGACTGTCATCGTGGGGAAAGGGAGTTGTTGCTGGGTCAGTGGGTGATAGTGGAGAAAAATAAAAGGGAAAGAGATGAGAAGGATTGTCCACCCGAAATTGATAGAAAGGGGATATGCTGTTGATTGTGGTAGAGTGAGGTTGAAGATGAAGCTTGATTTTTTTTCAAGAGAGAAGGTACTGATTTTGGGAATTAAGGCCATGGTAGTAGGAGTGGCAAATTGATGGAATCAATGGGATTTTTTGTTTACTTTTTATGTAAAAAAAAGAAGATGTAGAATGGGGTTGATGTATGATGCTGGAAAAGGAAAGGAGGCTGATAGCTTAAAAAAATAGAGCAACTTTATTTGTCAAGTAATTCAAAATTATTTTGGTTTTTTTTATATATATTTTTTAATTTTTTTATCTAAATATTTTTTTATTTTTAATGTATTTTATTTTTTATATATTTTGATATTTTTTAAAAAAATAAAATCAATGTTGATTTATTAAAAACAATTAATTAATAATTTTGAAATAAATACGGTAAAAATCAAACACATTAAAAGTAAATTTTTAATTCTTTTAAAAAATATAACAAGTTAAAAGTAAATTTTTAATTTTTTTTTTAAAAAGTTGTATTTACTAAAAATAATGTGAATACGTTAAAAATATTATTTTTTAGATTTTTTATTGTTTTTTTTTTAAAAAAAAGAGAATTCAGAAATCAGTTGACGATAGTAATTAAGATAGTCTCATTGAAAATCAAGCGTAAGGAGTCGAGCCATTTTTCGCTGAATGCACCCCATAACGTTAAAGACGCAATCATATGGTTCGAGTTCCCTTGTGGAGGCAAATGGGTGAATAAAAAAATATATATATATAATTTTTATATCATTACATTAAAATATTTAAAAATACCAATTTAATACTTTTTTAAAATTAAAAATAATTTTTATCATCAAATAGACAGATGGTATGAAACAACATTTCTTAAAAAGTTAATATAAAAAGACATAAAACATTTATATTTATGTAATTATTATAAATAAGCTACGAAACTAAGAGTAATCATTACAAATTAGTTATCACACAATTATTTTAAAAAATATAACAGAGTTCGTTCCAAAGTAAAAAATTAGTAGAAACTTTTTTTATTATTATTATTCTTGATTTTGTCTTTGTTTATATTTCCTAATACCAACAAAATTTATATATATATATATATATATATATATATATATATATATTAAGTAATACTCTAAAAGATATGGGGAAACTACTATAGCTTCCCCAGACTTTCACTTATTAATATATTATATTATTATAATTATTGTATTATATTATAGAACTTTTTTTTTTGTTTTTAAATTTTTTTTGTTTTTTTAATGAATTATTTTTGTTTAATTTAGTTTGTTAATGTTAAATTTTTTTATTTAATTATCAGATTTTCATGATACAAATCCCGGGTTTGATGGGTTAACCTGGTTTGACGAGTTAACCCGGATTTTTTTTCTTTTTAATTAATTTTTTTCTTTTAGTTTAGTTTGTTAATGTTAAATTTTTTTCTATTTAATTATCAGACTTTCATGACACGTATCCTGAGCTTGACGAGTTAAATTGGTTTGATGGGTTAGCCCAGTTAATTCTGGGTAAACCCGTCAATTTTTTTTTCTATTTAGTTATCAAACTTTCATGACCTGAATCCTAGGTTTTACGGGTTAACCTAATTTAAAAGGTTAACCCAATCAATTCAGATTTTTTTTTTCATGTTGGTTTTTTTCTTTGTTTTTTCTTTTTAATTAATATATTTAATTATCACACTTTTATGATACGACCTTATAGCCAGACCCACATCCAATATTCTTGGGTCCGGTGTTGCAGTTAGACTCATTTAAACTTAGGTCATGCAAGTTTAATGTTATTATTAATATTATTTTTAGGTCAGGCGTTGCAGCCAAATCCAAGACTTTTTGGTATAGTTTTGCAGAAAAACCTAATACTTTAAAATTTTAATTTTTTTTATATATTTTTTATTAAAAAAAAAGACCTGCGGCAACGCGCGGGTCATGTAACTAGCATATATATAAATGTAGTGTGTATTTTACTGTATAACTAAATATAATTTATTGTAAATTGCTACGGTAAAATATTTTATTGTAAATTTTTTTTTGGAGTGAAAAAAAAAAAAAAAAAAAAACCTTGAGGGTGCGATGTTTTCACTAATTCATTGATCATTATAAGATTATTGAGGATATGTTAAAATACATTTTTATCCTTAATATCAACAAAAATTAGAGTTATTGACTAAATATTTTTCAATTCTTCATAAGTTTTTAAACAGAAAAACATTTATTTATGTTTAGGATAAAAAAAATGTTGGGTTGGCTAAAGGTTTTTTTTTTTTTTTTCATTCTTTATATACAGTTAAAACATGTTATTGTCCTTGGAAGACACAAAAAAAAATAAGTTTTGTTTGTTTTTAATTTATTTCTTTAATTACAATTTTTTATGTGTGTTTTTTTCATTCAATTTCTTATTCTTTTGATTTTTAATATATTTTCTTAGTTATTTTGTTAAAGTTTTATGCTTTTAATTTTATCATTTAATCAAAGTTTTTTATTTTTTATTTTTTTTATTTGAGTCCTTATTTGTTTTTGTTTCTTTTATAGAATTTTTTTTTATTTGCAATTTAGTCTTTCAATTATAATTTCTCATATACTTTTATTTTTCCTTATGGTTCTTATTTTTTTTTAATTTATTTCCTTGATCTTTTTGTTAAAATTTTATTAGCTTTCAATTTTATTTTTCAATCAAAGTTTATGTTGTTTTATTTTTTTCAATTTGACCCTAATTCTTTTGATTTGTTTTTTTTCTTTTGTTGAAGCTATTTTTCAATTCAATTTAACCCTCCAATTAAAATTTTTTGTTTGTCCTCTAATTAATTTTTTTTTATATTCACCCTCATTCTTTTAATGAAATTTTTTTCTTAGATCCTTTTGTGTACTTGATTTTTTTTTTCTGGTTTCATCTTTCGATATTTTATTTGTTGAGGATTCGTCTTCATATGTTTTTTCATGTGTAGTGCTTCTAATCTAATGACTCAAGTCACAAGTTTTAAAAGTTAATGTCGTTTGACATTTTTGTTTTTTTCTTATTTTCTTTTACAGTCTTATCGTTATGCATTAATTTTTAAAAAAATATTGGTTTTTTTTTACTATCTTTAATTTTTTTTTCTATGAGTTTATTTCAGTCTCATGAGTTATGTTATAGGTTTTGCATGCATTTTTTGGATATAAGTCTTTTTAAAATTGTTTTGTTTCTTAAGATATTATTATAATTTATCTGTATTTTTTTTTTGTTTTATAAAAATGAACTTTACTTTTCAAAATAAAAAATATTTATTTTTAAATAATTTTTCTTACATGTTCAGTCTTGCGTAATATTGTTTTTAGGGTGTGAGTTTATTCAATTAATTTCATTTGTGTTTTTATTTCTATTATTTTTTATTGATTTAAATAAATAAGTTCAGTAAACTCAATCAGGTAAATGTCTCATTTTGAGTAATTGAATATCTTGATCTACATTCATTTCTTAATTTTTCTAATTTCTCTTTTGATTATTGTTAATGAATTTTTTTTTTGTTTATTTACATAGAAGGTTATTGATTTATATTAATTAGATGTCTGCATAATCTTTTTAATTTACTTTTTGAATTTTTTTATGTAAAAAAAAACACATTAAGATATCCTGCATACCCAATATTTTTTAAAAAATTAACAACCCACTACAAATGATAGATTAAGGGGGTGTTTGGTTTGGAGGTGTTGAATATCTTTTTTTGGTGAGGTCCACATAGAAAGTATGTAATGTTTACTTTTATGAGGAGTGATTTGTGCTTTTAGAGAGTTATATATTAAAAAAAAACCAACAACAACTCAAAGCTAAACACACGCTAAATAGCTAGAGTGTGTGTATAGTGTAAGGAGGAGAAGCAGGACTGGGCGTGTTTGGAAATGTGGTTACGGTTGCTTTTTAAAATTGTTTTCACTTGAAAATATATCAAAGTAAAGACATCAATAAATCAAGATCTAAAAATATTAAAAAATATTAATTTAAAATAAAAAAAATAATTTAATTTTAAAAAAACACTTTTAAACCTTAAAAAATAATCGGTATCTAAAACGTGGCAAAAGGAACACCACTGTTTTCATGAATTCCGCATCAGATTGATGAGAACCTATTTTCGTCATGAATTGAACACAACAGTTCCCCTCGCTCAAGGCATGAGTGATGGGAATTCTTGAGCGAGGGGAATTGGGAACCTGCCAAGCTCTGTTCAGATGACTCGCCCTCGCTCAAGGTATAATTAATAACAAGACCATTTATGTCAGGTATCACAGCAGTTTAAGACTAAAATGTATTATAACCCAAATCCTAAGACCATGCCGAATAGTCATGAGCTAAACAGCCCCGTGAGAAGTTTAAGCCATGCAACCACCCTCCAATAGATGATTGGGAAAGATACCACCTTCACCACCCTTTCCTCTCAACGGAACTATCATCCAATATTAATTAAATAGGTTGGGGTTTTTATCAAATTTATTAAAATTGTGTCGGTCTATGAATTGACCCAAGATTTGAACTATGAATTCAACGGGTTATTCTAAGTTAAAAAAAAATATATAACATCATTTTAAAGAGAAATAAACTAATTTTTAATTGATTTTTTTTAACCTAACTTAAAGTAGGAGTTAGATTGATTTAACAAGGTGAAACGAGTTTAATAACTATAATTTTTATTAATCAATTGTGAAGTGTGTTTTTTTTTTGTTTCCTAATGCTATTAAGCATATTTAATAAACATATTATTTTAATATATCATTTTTATTCATGTTTTAGTTTTTTCTTTTCATTTTTTACATAATGTGATTAATTTTCTTGGAAATCTATATTTGGAGCTCATCGAAATTTGGGGTTCTTGTTTTTTCTTCTCCTTTTCATATTGGGTATCCAAGGAAAACGCAATATGAAAGGTTAGTTTTCTTTTAATTTGTCGATCTTGGTGAGATGAATTTTCTTCTCTTTCAAATTATTGATCTTGGTGTATATAAGTTCCATTCGATGAGGAAGTTTACCTTAGGTGTTATTTCACCTTAAAATTACATGAAAACACAAATTTGATATCGAGAAATTTTTCGATTTCAGGTTTTTTTTTCATTTTTGGATCAATTTTTGGTTGTTTTAAGGAATAAACGATTTTACTTAGGTCTATAGGTTGCTTTCTAGGAGTTTTTTACATCAAAAAAGGGTTGAAAAATGGATTTTTTTTGGTTTAAAACCGCTGCATTGATTTTCTAGCGACCTTTTGGTCCCTAGATTATGGGCCTACAGCTGCAGCCTTAGACGACACGTTTTCTAAAGGAAAAGATGATGTGTTGTCTATGGGGTTTAATAGAAAAGAATGAGGGCGAACGAAACTAACAATTAAAAAAAAGGTGTGGCGCCTAACCTATTTGTTTTTTTAAATATATTTTCTTAAGTTATTAAGCCGACAGGACAAGAATCAGGAGGGTCAACCTGGATTCACAATAAAATTTTGTTTTTTATAAAAAAAATCAAAATGACATCGTTTTTAGTTTATTTTTGTAAAAATTCAACAGGTTTTGTATTAGGTTTTGAGTGGGTTTTACTCGAGATGAAAAGGTCATGAGTCAACCCAGGCTTTTGAGGGAGCCGTATCGGGTCAGTTCTTCCCTTTTATTAAATCCGATCTGGCCTAGGCCTTGGGTCACCCAGGGACATCGGTCAGCCCACTAGGGTGGTGGCCCAAGTTTTATAGCAGTGGCATTTTCAACTCTTTAGACTTGAAAATAATATACTATTTCATCCTTTATTTGGTATTTAAATGTCTTTTGTTTTTACTTAAAAGAAAAGCCTTTTTGTCAAATTTTAAAAATATTAGGCATGCTTTTTATTTTAGTCACGTGAGCCACCCCAATTTTTCATTCTTTTTTTGTTGTGGTTTTGTATGAGAGAAAAAACTCATGCACTGGTTGGGGTATAGTTAAATAAAAAATAATTTTGGAGATAAAAATTTGTTAATTTTAGTTGGGTGCATCCCCGAATATGCCATGTTTGCCCAGGGTTAATTAGGGTGTTTTTTTGTTCTTATTTTAATTTAATACTTTTACTTCCAATTCCATCAAGTTAGTTGAGAATTGGGCATTGCAATTTATTTTGGTTTGATATTTGTAAGTTTATCACGATCTCAACATACACGCTCCAATATTTAGTTGGTCTGCATTGATTATTCTCAACTTAGTAGTTTATTTTTCTTTCTAAAATGCCTCATTTTCTCACCAAATTAACCAATACCTACTTCTCATTTCTTAATTCTAATTTTCATGGAATAAAAAATAAAATAAATTGGAAAATAACATAATTGGGAAAAGAATAAGTTATAAATAAATTTAAAAAATATAGTTTTTGAAACAAATTTAAGAAATAGGTTAAAATTCACTCGAATGCAAAATATGTGAAGAATTCATTGGTCCAAACCATCGAAAAAAAAAGAAAAAAGAAAAAGTAAAATGGTGTTTTACTACACAAAAAGACTTAATTGTATATATTATTCATTATGAGTTAAAATGGTGTTGTTTTAAGCCTTTTAGCATGAAACGATGTGATAAAATTAAATTTAATGGGCCAAAAAAAAATCCAAGAGACCCAAAAAAACATCCATGTGGACTCGGACGTGGTAGCTCGAGCCTATATTAGGCATATACTCAGGTTAGGCATGTTGTCATGCCTAGTTAGTGTTGGGCATGTTGCCTACTGTAATAACCCAATTTTAGATTCTCTGAAATTTTCTTGAATGTTATTTTATTGCTATTTTTATTAATAAAATCCAAAAATAAAGACCATTGAAATTGAATTGTGTGTAGGGCTTCAAATGTTTTTAATAACCCTACAAGTGATGGATATCCATCCTTCTTATAGCATGTTGTTAGGAAGGTAATGGATACACACCACTAGGGCCATGACAACATCTCTACATCAATGTCTAAAGTATATTATCAATGGTAGAAGAAACCTTGTCCATGATAAGGAATGTGTTGGTTCCTTATATTGAAGCAGAAGATTGCAAAGATGTAAATCTCTATGCCTTCAAGATTGTGAACACTAAATGGGTACTAGAGAATACTATGTTAAGAAGACCAATTATTTCTGATACTGCCAGAATGATAGCTAAGTGCTTTTTGAAACATGGGCTACCATTCCAGTATGATCTAATTTCTGGAAATCCTAAAAGAGTCAACATAATGAAAATTAAGGCTGCTGATTAGAGGTTTGGGCTTAGCATTAAGCCTAAGAAAGATGATCATAAAAAAGCTGCTAGGATTAAGCGAGAAAGAAGGTTGGCCCGAATGAAAGGAAGAAAACTAGAAAAAAAGGGCATTGTAATCCCACCCATCCATATTTCTTTCTCAAAGTCAGTTTATGTAATGAAACCTGAAAACATGATGGAAGTTTTGGAATAGAAGCTTGCTGCCATGGATGTCGCCAATACATAGGAAGGTGAAGAAAAGGGTCAGAACTGTAATGATGAGCTAAAAACAATGAAATAAGATGAATTGTTGCCTCAGTTAACTATCCACTCTCTAGAAAAAGCTCCAGCCAACACCTTTGTGCGAAAGCTTTCACTTGATAAAGTATTCTAGAATTAGGAGATTGAAGAAGCCCCAGTTGTTTTCAAGAAGTAATGATTAAGCATCTACTTATATTTGCTTTTATGTACTTTGTATTGTAAATTGCTTTGTGTTTTTGTACCTAATTGGCAATCTTGGCTTAAGATGTTAACAGAAGGTCTTTTCATAATTATTGAGCCAACTTTTAAAATATTATTGAGATCACGTATTTTCTTCAACAATTCTTGTCTTTTTTTTTTGTTTTGTTTGTCTACAAGATATGTATTTACACTAAAAACACCTTCTGTTTTCAAGAATTCTAAAAATAAATCCTCCACAAATCCACAAATATATTGCATTGAAAATAAATGGCTAAACTTTGATAAGGATGTAATTGCAATGGATGAAGAAGAATAGAAGGGAGATTATATAAAAGAGTTTACTAGACTAGTAAAACAGTCTGAGCATGCCTGAAAACCTATAAAAGAAGAATTAGAGGTGATAAATGTAGGCACCGAGCAGGATAAAAGGGAGCTAAAGATTGGAACTCTGATTATTGCAGAAAAAAGATGTAGTTTAACCTCACTACTACAAGAGTATATAGATGTGTTTGCATAGTTTTATGCAGATATGCTAGGTTTAGACATTGATATTGTAATACACAGAGTGCCTTTGATAGAAGGATGTAAACATGTTAAGTAGAAATTGAGAAAAACTCGCCCTAATATAGTTAAATAAAAATTAGGTTTGGAAAAAAATAAATTATAATCTCACTGAAGTCCATAACTCGGTTCATAGGTTTGACGTGCTAGCCTGGGTTATCTGGTTTATAATTTTGACGAGTTCACCCACTTGCCAAATATTTTTTTTTTCTTTTAATTGTTTTTAAATTTTTTCCCTATTATATCCTTCAATAATGGATTGGTTGTGAAATAAACTTCATAATTTATTTTTGTTTGTTTTTCATATGGTTATTATTATCTCAAATAAGTTTTAATTTTTAAGTTGATACTCAATTTTATGATTATATATTTTTACTATATAATTAAAAAATAATTTATAAAAAAAATACACGGGTCGAGGAGGAATTGAGATTAATTCAATTTATTATTGTCTCAATAATTTTTTTTTTAAATTTTTTTATCTTGAAGTTTTTTTAAAAATCAAGTCATGTTTTTACCAGTAATTAAAATTATATTTGAATTCATAAAATTAATTAATTTAATTTGAGCCAACTCCCGCGTATTTTAGTTGAGAACTCGAGACAAATAAATTATAAGATTTCAAGATCAAACTAATAACATATTAAAAAATTATTTACACAAGATTAAAAAATTATTCTTACTTTTAATATTTTTTTACTTTTAAAAAATTAATCTTAGTTGCGGCAGACCACGGAACAATAAACTAGTTTACATATCAAGTGAGGGTAAGAGGTGAAGAGCACACATGGTAGTGCAAATAGCAAAAAAAGGTGTGGACAAGAAAAAGCAAAAGGAAAGAAGGCTGCTGCGGTATCGCATTCCCTTCTTTTGTCTTCCTTCTCTCTGAATTTCCTCTCTTTCCTCCTCCTAGGGATCGAAGGGTAAGCAGCGAAACCCACCTACCTACCCACCTACCCCACTCATACACAGTCCAATCTAATCCGCCATGGATTGATCGTTACGCTGCTCAATTCTCACTTATTATCACTCAGGCAAGTCACTCTTTCTTTTAAGCTGATATGATTTGTAGATCGCCTTCCCTTGTTTGCTCCAGAAATCAGCTCCATTTAGCTACAATTTCGGCTTAGATGTGCTTATTGGCTAGTAATACTTAGGAAACGAAAAGACAAAACTGTTACTCAATCACGGATTTATTGAATTGTAGATTTGCAGTTTTGTTTGTTTTGTGTTATATTTCGCTGTTTCTGATGGTTAGGCTTTGTTTCTTCAGGGTTTCAGTCATTTTGTTTGTCTGTTTTTGCTCGATCTCTTACTTGTCTGTTGATTTAAGCTCACTTTCAGCTCGTTGAGGAATCAGCGGTAAGTTATTATTGCGTGTTAATTTGATTTCTACCTCCTCAACCGTTCCTCTGTGATGAAATTTCAGAATTGTTTTGTTTTGAGCTGCTGTTTGCTCTCACTTGTTGTTAATTTATTGGGTTTCGAGTTTTAAAACATCTTGGAGGTTTAGTTATCCATGCTGTTTAGGGTTTTGAGATACCTGATGTGTGTTTGTGTGACTACCAAGGCTAGGTGATAAACTCGCATTGCACAGCTGTATCACATTCAACTCATTAAAAAAAAAAAGTGGGAAATATATTCTTGCTTCATTTTGA
Organism: Populus simonii; assembly: GCA_007827005.2. Lineage (NCBI taxonomy): Eukaryota > Viridiplantae > Streptophyta > Magnoliopsida > Malpighiales > Salicaceae > Populus > Populus simonii. The sequence goes on from CM017477.2 coordinate 14,367,573, forward strand.
TTTATGTAGTTTAATAATAGTAAGACCCTTACAATTGTGCTTGACCATTACAGGTTACTGGATCGTTATCTGTACTGTCAGTTTTGGTTATGAAGAGAAGCGTCTTCGAGATTGTGATTTTTTTTTGTGTGTCGTCATTTTAGGTTACATCAATTATTTGCTACTCCTGGCTGAACCTGGTTCAGCCTGTAATTATTTACATTCTGTGTTAAAAATAAAAATAAAAATATAGGCAGTGTATTCTGGTCTTTTCTAAAGAAGCTTTTACTGAGGTGGTTGTTGGTATTTTGTCACTTGGATTCATAGTCCACAACAAAATTGACACTTAGTTAGCATCTGTTCCCTTGATGGAATTTGGGTTTATCTTATTCAATAAATTCATTGCAGTTCAAAGGGGATAACAAAAGCGGTGTAGCAAAGGACCTTAGATGATTGCATTTACTATCATGGTGCTTTAATGATCTTAAATTGTTAGTTTGAAACTAGTTCATAGTACTTTTGGAAAGCTTTCACTTTTAGTTTGTAGGCCTGTTCCTTCACAATTCCTCCAACATCAAAGTCAAATTAGCACCTGTTAAGTTCTTTGATAGAGTTTCTTCACCCTGTTGGATTTTCACCTGGGCTAGGCTCTAGGTGGATAAAGATTGTCTATTTCTATTCTCTACCACATGCCATCTGATGATTTTCATGCTGCCATACTTTTGTTCTTGGGTCAGTTAAAATGTTATAAAAAAAGATAATAGAAGAATAAAACCTTTGACAACAACTATATGTTCCACTTGAGTTCCTCTCTGGTGCATCAGAAGCCTTGTTTGGAATGCTGTATTTTTCCTTATTCTCCACTATTACTTCCTCAGATTGTTTGAGTTTGTAAGGGAGAGCTGCCTTCTTCCAAACCAGTTCTGTAAAGGGGACTTACATATTATGATGATGCATATATGAACTGACCGGACACGTTTTATACCAGTCTGCAAGCCAATGTGTTGGCATTGATTGTGTATGGAGGATAGTTCTGATGCCAATGTCCACTTTATAGCGATTCATGATTTTAGCCATAGCATTTGTTGTCCATGTTGTTTATTTCACATGACCGAGTAGGTGTATTACACCCTGGGGTAGAACTTGGTCTCCAAATCTTGGAGAATTCTGACATCAGTTTTCATACTTTGGTCTTCAAAGATGTTAGAAAGAAATGTTGTCACTATTTTGTTATGACTGATGAGCAACTTTATTCAAGTACCTGACCTGTCATTTTGTGTTAACCTTAATAAGTAAACATATTTTTTCACTATATTGTTTCCATGTACTTTGATTGGTTCTTTCATCGGGTTTGACATTGATCTGTTCTGTGTACCAGAAAGCCACCTGCATCATCTAGCATATGATAGTTGTCAATTTATGTAATTTTTTTCTAAAAAACAATTGTCATACATAGCCTTCCTTCTGTTTTGTAATATCATTTGTCTCATTTTCCTCAGCTTTCTGCTATGGAAGATTCTGAATCAGTTGCAACACTCATGGACTCAACAACGTCTAAGATACATCAACTTCAGAAAGCATTTGCTGAACTTGAAAGTCACCGGGCTGTAACACTCAACCTGAAATGGAAAGAACTTGAGGAGCATTTCCATGGGCTTGAAAGATCTTTGAAGAGGCGGTTTCACGAGTTGGAAGATCAAGAAAAGCAGTACGAAACCAAAACTAGGAGAGCCAGGGAAGTATTAGAGAAACGAGAAGCTGCTGTTGTGGCCAAAGAACAAGTTTCATTGGAGAAACTCCAAGAGAAACGAGATGCTGCTATCTTTTCCATTTCGAATGCTCTACAGAAGCACAGGAAGGTATCTTCTGTGGAACCTGCTGTTGTGTCCTATGATGACCAATTTGGATCACCGGCTATTGATGACCAACCACCTGAAGCCATGACTGCTGAAAGTAACTTAGGTGAAATAATAGATCCTTCTGAAAGTGGAAATTTGGAGTATCCGCAGTTAGTCGAACTATGTGAACAGATGGACTCAGAAGGACTGCACAAATTTATTTCTGACAACCGTAAGAACCTTGCGGTCCTAAAAGAGGAAATTCCACTTGCTTTAAAGGCTGCAGCAAACCCAGCTCAGTTTGTGTTGAACTCTCTGGAAGATTTTTACCCCAAGGAAGTGTCAAATGTTGATGGAAAGAAAGACTCAACCTTATTGGGTGTCCGCCGAACCTGTATCATGTTGATGGAATGCCTTAGCATTTTGTTAATGTATGCAGATCTAGTTTCTGTATCTGATGTAATTTCAGAAGATGTTAAAGATCAGGCAAAGGCTATTGCTGAAGAGTGGAAGCCAAGATTGGATTCTTTGGACGTGGATGCTAACAATGGGAACTCCTTGGAAGCACATGCCTTTTTGCAACTTTTAGCTACCTTTGGGATTGCTTCTGATTTTGATGAGGAAGAGTTATCCAGGCTAATCCCAATGGTTTCTCGTCGTCGCCAAGCAGCTGAACTATGTCGTTTTCTAGGGCTGTCGGAGAAAATGCCAGGTTTGTTGAAATCCTGTTGCACTTAAATCATCATATCAGGAAGCATATCATTGCTTAAGTTAAAAAATGTAGGGCACAAATTCTGTGGCACAGTGTTAAAAACCTTATTACTGAAGAGTATATGAAATCTTGCCTTGGAAAGAAAATATGAAACTTTCGTGTTAGATTAGAATCATGATGATTCGATGACTTTGTTTTGGTGTTTATTGAACCAAGCATGTAAATTTTCCTTTTTCTGGATTCTTGTTTAAAGCAACATTGCATAAATCTTGTTGGCTTTTGCTCAATTGGTAAGTTCATACCTTGGACAAATGAATTTGGTACAAACTGCAAAGAGCATAGAGGCTATTTGTTTCCTTTTTTTTTTTGTGTCAATCTTGCTACTTTTTATTTCCCACTGTTTTTCTTTTTCATTTTACCTCTTATACACATGGATTCTTCAGGTGTAATTGAAGTATTGGTAAATAGTGGAAGGCAAATTGATGCAGTGAACTTGGCCTTTGCATTTGACTTAACGGAACAGTTCTCACCAGTTACTCTACTGAAATCATACTTGAAGGAGGCAAGAAAAGTTTCTTCATCAGTCAAGCCTGGAAATGCATCTCCCATCACTGGGCAGGTGCGTGTCCTGTCTCCGCTAGATTAATTAATTGTCCTTTCCTTTCTACCATTATCTCTAGACAATTTGATATTGTGCTGTTGTGTATTCTGAAGTAAATTGTTGTTTGATAACTACAACTTGTAGCTAAGATTGGTTTGGATTGCTAATGCTAAGACTCCCACCTAAATGAACTGTGGCAGGTGCTTATTATACATAAAAGGGGGCTTTCTAGTTGGATGCCAAGAAAGGATAGATAGATGATATTGTATTGCATATATGCTCAAGAACAATTTCCATAGAAATCTTATCTTAGCTTTTGATGTAAAGCCACACTCATGCTACATCCCTTCTCAAAAACTCTTGAGGACCTTTTAAGAAATCTTCTGTTGTTTCAGAATGAGGTCAACGAACGAGAGCTGGCTGCCCTCAAGGCTGTGATCAAGTGCATCGAAGAGCATAAACTTGAGGAGCAGTATCCTGGGGATCCGCTCCAAAAACGCCTTCTTCAGCTAGAGAAGGCCAAGGCAGAAAAGAAAAGGGCAACCGAAGCTGCCAAGCCTCAACCCAAGAGACCACGTGCCAGTGGCGTCGGATGCGGGCCCCGCGTCACTATCGGTGCTCCTGAGAGGACATTCTATCCTAGAGTACCTGATAGGTACCCACAGTACGTGTACGACAGACCATACATTTACACTGGACCTGCTGACAACCATGTTCCTGCACTCATGAGTTCTGCTGCGACATACAACTTCTCTCCCAGTCACGGCAACTACTTTGGAAATGGCTACCAGTACCAGACCCCGTATCATCACTAGTTAGTAAAGATGGCGAAAAGGTGACCTTGATCCTCATTTTAACTGCTAGCCTTAACCCGTCAGCTCGTTGATGTTGTATGAATGAATTTAGTATCTAAAAAACCAAAAAAAAACTGCTATGTGAATTTTTAATCTGCTGTACAAGAGATAATTTGATCCTCTAATATATGCACTCTGTTTTCTGTATATTTCTGTTTCGTTTTGTCTTCCCCCCCCCCAGCTCTCTTTTGTTTATGAAAACTCTTTCGAACGTGGATGACTGTAGTGTGAACAAAGTGCAGCAATTATATTTTTGAAAATTTTTATATTTTTTTTATTGATTTAATATGTTGATGTGAGAAATAAATTTTAAAATATTAAAAATTTTTATTTTAATATATTTTTAAATAAAAAATATTTTAAAAAACCACTAAAAGTTGGATTTTTGCTCCCCTACCTCCCTAAAATATTTAAATTCATCATTAGTTTATGAGACTTTTTTCATTAAGGGGATCCCTCTTTAAATCATTTCTATAAAAAACATCTTCATTTATAAATTATAAAATCATAAAATATAAATTTATAAAAATACTCCACTAATCATAACATAAAGTGTGTGTTTTGTAATGAAAATTAAAATTATAACTTTATAAAACAAAACAAAATTAAAAAAAGTTTGGATGATGGGGTAAATAAACCTCTTATCTGTTTCTGCTCTCAATTTTGGTTAAATAAATTTATTATTTTTTAATTTGATTTTTATAAATTAAAAAAAAATTATTTAACAAATAACATGTCTATTATTCTACTAGTGGTTCATTTCAAAGTGTTTTTTATTTGGAAATATATTAAAATAATTTTTTTTATTTTTTTAAATTTAATTTTGACATAATTATATTAAAACGATTTAAAAATATTAAAAAATAATTAATTAAAATTAAATAAAAAAATTATTTTTTTTAAATAATTTTAAAATACAAAAATAATCAAGCTAAAATTGAATAACACTTAATATTGAATGAATCAAGTGAAATTACCCGACCTTGTCTTGTAGCCTTATGCAGGCTACTAGAAGCCCAACTATATATCTATAGCTAGGCGTTATTGGCAGGCACGCCTTTCTCTCTCTCCCTCTCTCTTCCCTCCAAATAAAAAACCGTTTTCGCTCCTTCAAATTCAAAATTAATTTCAGATTTTCTCCCTCCCTCTCTTTCTCAAAATGAAAATCACCGAGATGTACTCGCCGGATCTCCGGAAACCAAACCACGACAACCAATTTATTCAGTCCAACCACCTCCACCAACACGTCCTCTCTCAGATCGAATCCCTAATCATACAAACCGAAAACCTCTCCCCTAACTACCATTCCTTACCGGAAACTATCTCCTCAGATCTCCGCCAAACCCTAACTCACCTCACTCAACTCCCTCCATTTCCTAACTCACTCAAGCTCCATATCTGGAAGCTTGCCTACCGCCTCTGGAATGCCTGCATCGACATCTCCAATGCCGTCTCCATCCTCCCTTCCTCCCCCTCCCCCTCTCCCTCCTCCTCCTTTGTCGAAAACCACGCCAAGCTCCGTCACATCGCCGCCGATATGATCTCCCTCGCCGGAGACGTCACCAGCGTTACCTCTCCTGCTGTCAAATCCGCCTCTTTCTACCTCAAGACCGGCCTCATCTGGCACGATCTGAGAAAATTTGATCTCGCGTCGTCCTGCTTTGAGAGAGCTACTGATATCGTTTCAAAGCTCGACATCGCCGCAATATCGGACTCCGGAGAGAGAAAACTGCTGTTAGATTTAAATCTCGCGAGATCTCGAACTGCCTGGGATTTATCGGACCGAAACCTCGCGATAATACTGTTAACTCGGGCGAAAACTCTCCTCTTCGGGTCATCAGATCACTACAAACAACTAGCCAATCAGTACTTGATATTTGGAAAGAGCGTGTTATCCAAAAACAACGATACCGATAACAGTTTAAAAGAAGCTTTGAAGCTAATGAGCGAAGCTATGGATTTAAGTGAGAAAGGATCCAGTGCAGCGAGAACAAGAGAGCAAATCATGGAACTCAAGGAGTTAAGATCAAAATCACTCCGATTCATCTCGGCTGTTCATTTACAAAAAGGAGAGTACGAGAGTGTGATTAAATGCGTTAAGGTATTGAGGGAGGGAAATGGCGGTGGTGATGGCGGGGACCACCATGCTAGTCTCCCTGTTTTGGCAATGAAGGCGTGGTTGGGTTTGGGGAGGTATGGAGAGGCAGAGAAGGAGCTGAGGGACATGGTTGTCAATAAGGGAATTCCTGAGAGTGTTTGGGTTTCTGCAGTAGAGGCGTACTTTGATGCTGCGGGGACTGCAGGGGCGGAGACAGTGAAGGGAGTGTTTTTGGGGCTTTTAGGAAGGTGCCAGGTGAGTGCCAGAGCTGCATTCAGGGTGGCGAATAGAGTGCTTGGGTGTGTTGGAAGTGGTGGAGAAGGTTCGAGTCTAAGGACTAAAGTGGTGGCAGATTTGGTATCTGATGAGAGAGTGGTGGCGCTTTTTGCTAGCGAGGCGACTGCTAAGGAAAGGGCGGCAATGCATGCTGTTCTTTGGAACTGGTGAGTTTCGAAAGAATTTCCCGCCAAACTTGTGTCTGCTTTGAATGAAGAGTTGTTTATTTTCTTTATTTTTTTTTCTTTGTATTGCATTTCATGGACTATAAAATTTTGGTTTCTTTATCTGAGTTTGTGATTGAAACATGAAAAATGATGGCTTGCATTCATTGTATTGATCAAGGCCTGTGTTACGTAGGCTTGTTGATACTGGCTAGGATCATCAATTTTTTTTAACGGGAATTGGGATGCCCATGGCATGTGCTTGGCTAATGTTTCCTTGAAACTTGACTTGTTATTCCTTTTATCCTGGGATTGCTTAATTGAAGGAAAAGAAAACAGAAAAGAAAACCTGAATCCCTAGAATTTCTTCTTATTATTATTCCGAAAAATTGATTTTCTTACAAAGAAAATGTGGTTTCCAGGAGTAAAATAAGTTGTTAACCAAGTATGGAAGCATTGCGATGGTATATAGGATTGTTCAAATTTATTCAACCCATGTTAACACATTCGATGGAGTAAAATAGAACTCTATATTTGGATACATCCTAGATACTGGGATATGATATGATCCATGGTGCTGTGACCTCAGATGCTAGGCAGCTGAATGGATCATTATTCCGTAACCTTCACAATCTGTTGTTTTAAGTGGTGCCATGTATATCTTTTCTGAAGCCCTTTGCGGTAAACCCTGCCTACCGTCCACTTCTTTTCACTGATTTAATATTTTGTCTCACACCTTTGCTGAACAAAGAGCAATTCATGTGTGAACCTTCATTTGCTGCAAATTAACTGTCTTCTTACATTGGATTTTTTCCTTTAAGATTTCTCCTTGCTGCTGGAATTTAACAGGCAAGTCAAAGGAAAGGAAATGATTTCTATCCAAAATCTTTAAAAAATGGAGAGTTTCATTAGGCATGGAGACAAAAGCCTAGCATTTTAGAAACTGGTATTCATTGAAAACATTCCTTTTCATAACTGATCTTTTAACCACTCCCTCTTTGTTTTTGCAGTGCTTCTGAACATTTTAGATCGAAAGATTATGAGACAAGTGCCGTGATGTTTGAGAAATCACTGCTCTATATATCACATGACATCGAGAACAGAATTCTCCGTGCAAAGGGCTTCAGAGTTTTGTGTCTATGCTATCTTGGCCTCTCCCAGCTTGATAGAGCTCAAGAATACATTAACGAAGCTGAAAAGGTATCTTAATCAACTGCAAGCTGGTGTTTCGGTGTATAAATTAGCTAAGCGTAAATGATCTTATTACCTTTGGAAAAGCTAAGCTGGGTAGTAATTCCATTTCTTTGGGATGCTTTCCATTTGTGCAGCTTGAGCCCAACATAGCATGTGCTTTTCTTAAGGTACTCTCTCTCTCTCTCTCTCTCTCTCACACACACACACACACAAATACACACTGTATTTAACATATTGATCGCTGAAATTCTCTCCTGTTGAATCAGCACAAACCTTTATTTCATCTTCGCAATTACCGGACTTCCTAAGATTATTTTATTGATGATTACCACATCTTGATATTTCTTCGTGCTCATGCAGTTCAAAATCTATCTGCAAAACAACGACCATAATGGTGCTATCAATCAGGTCCAGGCAATGAAAACTTGCTTTGATTTCACTCCAGACTTTCTCTCCCTTTCAGCTCATGAAGCTGTTGCTTGCCATGCTCTTCCTGTTGCTATTTCCTCTCTATCCAATCTCCTGAGCTTCTACACCTTGGGAAGATCCATGCCAACAACAGAAGTTGTAGTGCTACGCACATTGATCACAATCCTCATTCAAGACCCTGGAAACGAGGTAGAAGTCCTCAAATTCATGAAAAGGGTTCACGACCGGGCATCTGAGCTTGGGACAGAGTGCTTTTTTGGAAAAGAGGAGACTGGCAGACGAGAAAAAAACTGGTTTGCTGTGACTTCATGGAACATTGGGACTAAATGTGGAAAGGAGAAGAAATATGAATTATGTGCAGAATTTTTGAGACTGGTATCAGGATTTTATGGTCTGGTTGATTGTCAAGAGGAAGAAAACAGTATTATGGTCTGCAAGTCATTGATATTGTCTGTCTCAGCCATGGTGGCTTCAGAGAATCAAAAGAAGACTGCATTGACGGACTCTGAAGTGAAACAAGCTGTTGAACTGCTAGATAGAGCAGGGAAGGTATGCCCTATCAGTTGTTTTCTTGATTATAATGCACTGAGTTGAAAAAACAGATTTGTTGGAAATTCTCTGTTTGTTGATATCCTTCGCCCTCATTTATTAACATTTTGGTGCATGGACGCAGATCCTAACTTCAATCTCAGCAGGAACCCAACTTGGTGGTGACAAAATCACCACAGTTGAGCCAGACCTCTTCTTCGTGCACACCTTCAATGCCTACGATATATACGGCAGACTTGATAATTTTGGGCCACAGCAACAGCTCCACTTCGTAAAGAGTTTTGCCACCTCAAAGGCATGCGATCCCAAGTACCTTCTTCAAATTGGTCTTAGCGGCTCACAGGGTCCGCGGTCTAACCCTGAAGTAGCCAGCTTTGCTCTAAACGAGTGTCTTTCAGCTCTCCTTTCCTCCCCCTCACCGGACTACCCCGACGTTGCTCTTGTAGTTCGAAGGCTGATTGCATTAGCAAGCATTCACAAAGGTGATTCAGATGATAATGCTGTGCATAATCTGTACAAGCAAGCATATAGGATAATGGTCGGGTTAAAAGAAGGCGAGTATCCCACGGAGGAGGGAAAATGGCTTGCAATGACTGCATGGAACAGGGCGGCAGTCCCAGTGAGGCTAGGGCAGGTTGATGCGGCGCAGAGGTGGATGGATGCTGGGTTGGAGCTTGCAAGGGAGGTTTCAGGGATGGAGACTTACAGGGCATGCATGGAGGATTTTGCAACTGCTTTTAATAAGAAATCTCATTCGCACAGTAATGGTTAAAACCAGTCTCATCTTATACATAGCACAGACTATACATGATAAAAATCGCCGGCGCAATATTTTCTGTCGAGTAAGATAGCAATTCATACTGCAGTCCTGTTTGATACATTTTGCACCTCGCAAGTGTATTTAATTAATAATCATTGTTTTTTAAAATATTTTTTATTTATAAATTGATTAAAACAATATTTTTTTAAAATTATTTTTAATATTAATATATATAAAAAAATTATTTTGAGTGGAAGAATAAAAAAAGAGCGATAAAATATTAACTGGAGTTTTTGATTTATTATTATATATTAATATTAAAAATAAATTTTAAAAAAATAAAAAAATATTATTTTAATAGATTTTAGTATTCTAAACACCATCTTGATTTGTAAAATAAAATAAAAAAACCAGTTATTATGGTTGGAAGTAATTAATTTGTTAAACATTAACAAAATATAAAATGAAAAAAAAGACACCTCAACTTTACAAATAAAAATCATGATTTAACAACTCATGTTTTTTCTTATTATTTTTCTTAAATATTTAATATTAATGGTTGTCAGAGAAAAAAAAATCAAGTCTTTGATTGATTGTCGCCTACCTATCAGAATCAATGGGCGTTTGTTTATATATTGCAGAAACATCTTCTCAAGTGGGCAAAATCATGAGTTGTTTTTCTTCGTCTTGGGATGGAACCCTCTCGCAGAATGATTTCTCTGTTGCTGCTCACGTTTTTACCGAGAGATGGGAGAGGAATAACTCTTCTTCCCCTTCATGGTTTTGGGTCAATTCTCCAAAAGGACCTCCTTTCCTTGCTTCTTCTCAACATGTTGCTGTTCTTTCTTTCTTATCGATTTCTTTTTAACCTTCAATTCCTCCTTCGCTTCTCTTACTTTTTGTTTGTTTTATCTTTCCTTTCTTTTCCCAGGTGGAGGGATACTTGTCTTTGGAGAGCATGTGTGTTCTTGTCTCAGCTGAGGTCTGCTCTGGTCTTCATCATATAATGAGCCTCTAATTCCTTAAGTTTAACCCCAGAAATTGTTATTGAATTTTTTTATTTTTTTTACAGGATAGTAATGAAGAAGTAAGTTGCACTGTGGAAGAGGAGGCTGGTTTCTCTGAGATTGAAGGGGCAGCTGATAGTGCCACACTTGTATTTCCTTCCTCCTTCCTCAGATAGTCAATGTTCTATGTTACTGTTTCTTCATACAGGCTTAAGCTCGTGTAGCTAGAAACTTGCTCTTGTGGAAGTTATGTGTTACAATTATCCCCTTTTTCACTCTCAACTTCTTGCCATTATCGATGTTGTTCTTGTCCTTTGCTGCCAGGTTCAAAGCAATCGTCATGAAGCGCATTACTACGATTTTCATATAGTCTATAGTGCATCATACAGGGTTCCTGTGCTGTATTTCCGTGCATACTGCAGTGGTATGTGCTTCTCTCTTTCTCTATGCTGATGGACATACATGTATATTATGCACGCACACCTCTTAAATTTTGTGAACATCTTGGTATCTGGAGTTATGTCTTCCATCTGACTCTTTACCAAACTATTCTTACAGTCACTGATCCTAAATGATCCAACGTAATCTAACTAAAACTAATTCAACGAATTGATCAAGTCTAAATGTTGGGCTGATATTATTCTAGGCTTCTAGCTGTAAATGACAGAGGAATTGAGCCATTGTGTCCATGCTTGTTTTCACAGTGATGTCAATGAGTTGTTTGAACTTCCTGATTTTTGTTGAGTGTATAGATGGAAGGCCGTTGCTGTTGAATGAAATTGAAAAGGACCTTCCAGCTTGCTCCTCGAAGGTGTTGTTGGAAACAAAGTGGACTTTCATAACTCAGGAGGTGCATTTTTTTCTTCTTTTTTCTTCTCAATTATCTTATCACTCTCTGCATTTGTTTTCTGGTTTTCTCTAATTTTGTTTTTTTGTTAAATTGCAACAAAACCATTAGATAGATATGATCCTTGTTTCTGGTAGGATGAACAAGGAGACCCTTTTTTAAGAGTGAGTCCATGTTTGCTCGGGTTGGGTGGGGGTACCACACATGATTTTGTATAATCAAGGAATGCATCAGTTGATTCACATAAATCTTTGAATTTTTTGAGCACTATCAAACTGGCAGCATTTTTATTTCATGAATATATCGTAAGTGTTTATATGATGAGATCTACACTTGTCTGGTGTCCGACGATGCAAACATTGAAGGGATAATACACATGGATTCGACGACTTTGGGCACTGACTGCATACAGTTTCCCTCTCCGGATAATGAAAAATAACATACTAATTTTATTCAGTAGCTGCTTCTGTATGTATTTTGGATATTGATCAAGCATTACTTGTCAATTCTTCTTGAGAAAGACTTGTGTTTAATTGTTGAAGTCATGCACGGGACTTGGAAATGGTAACTCGTTGAATGTTATCAATTCAGGAGCATCCATTCTTGAATAGGCCATGGTACAAATTACATCCATGTGGGACCAGTGAATGGATGAAGTTGCTTTGCCTTGGCGATGAGGTTGCAGCTAAGAATGGACTGGCCATTGAACTATATCTGGTGTCATGGTTCTCGGTCGTTGGGCAGGTGGTTGGTCTCAAGACCCCCCTAGAAATGGTGAAAAAATCAGTGTAATCGACGGCAATGCTTCGGACAAAAAATGAACTTAGCAGTAAATGGCTTAAAGAAGTGGATTACTATTGCAGTGAGCTTTGATGCGTGCGTGTTGAATCGTGTTACTACTCTCTGTACGAAGCAGGGAAGCATCCTGGATCCAATTCTGACGATTCCTAAGCCTTATGCCAGGCTGTTCTTCGTGTTTTTGTTCCATAGTTTCAATTCTTCATCGATGATCCTAGAAATCGTTTCTTATTGCATAAGCGTTTTATACCCTTCTGATTTCCATAAAATTTGGATCAATAATCCACACCTCGTTTGTCTATCTTGGTGACTACCATGGATGATTGAAAGATGGCAGGTCTGTAAACCTCAATTCATAAACAAAATATTTCTGTAAAGGTTTATTCAAGAATTGTCTTTTACAATTGTAAGGCTGTAGTTTTTCTGCAAGAGATTACATGCATTAAGTTGTAAATCGAACAGAGTGTCAGTTGTCTCCAAAGCAGGAGAGCGAGATTTACATCAGAAAGGTGGAGAATGCATTGAGCTTGACAAACTGGACTCCTCACCAGCATAACGCAAAAAACAAAAACAAATCAACTGTAACATGTGCGAGAAAATCACATAATTAAGGTCATAGGAGATGGGGTGATAGCATCACGTCTTGCATTTCTTGTGCTTTCAATTCTAGAAAAAATAAAATAAAATAGTTGGATGTAATTTACATACATTAGACGCCATGGATTCTTGTTTCTTTAAGGTGCGAGTGAACTTCACATGGAACATAATTCATCCATGGGGTCCTGGCATAATGCGAAGTCTTTCTTTTCATGCCAGTAGTGATCATTCTGCACTATTTTCATGTATTCGACTGAAGTGCACAAGAAATTCTATGTTACCCTCAGCACCCTTTAGAGGAGACTCAATCCAACCATTGCTGCGGAATCCAAAGCCCTCCACGCCTTTTGTTATCTTCTCTAGAACCTACACATTAGAAGCAAATTCATTCCATATTTTTGCTTAGCACTATCATGTAATTTCTACTCTTGTTTATTTTGTGAATTATCTCAATTGTCCAGTGAGTCTAGAAGCAAATTTATTACATTTTTGGCCTTATAATTCATAAATAATATCATATAAGATATCACTCCAACAAATACATTCTGCCAGCTCTTGCCATATATATATACTAGGTAACCCGTGCTCCGCCGCAGATTAGATAAAAAAAATTGAAGACAAAAATGATGTCCAGCTGACAAAAACACATTTTAAAAAAGTTAAAAAAAAAAAACAATGTTGAATGATGAAAACAAAAAAAATTAATAATAATAATAATGTCAATCCATATACACCCATTAAGCTCATGACCTGTCATTTAACAAGTAATAAACTTGGAACAACCTTGAAGCTTAATTTTTGATTAACCAAATGGTGAATGATTAAATTAAAAAAATAAATCAAATATACAAAAGAAAAAAAATAGCAATTATAAGTTAAAAAACAACCCAAGGCTACTTAAGCCAACCCATCTAACCTATAAATCAAGTTATGAAATCAAGATAACCCAATAAAAAGTAAAATGAAAAAAAAAAAAAATGATACCCATTTTTTTTTATAAAAAACAATGTTGAATGTTGAATCATGAGATGAAAAGGATTAGAAATATAACAATTATAGGCTAAAAAAAAATCTTGAGCTCAACCAGGTTAACTTGCCAAACTCACGGGTCAGGTCATGAAATCAAAATAACTTCATAGAGAAAGGAAAACGAAGAAAATCACGAAACCCAATTTAAAAAAAAACCAATGTCGAATCATGATATGAAACAACAATAAATAAATAAATAATTGATATCAACTCTTGTTAGCTCATAAAACCTAGGTTATATGATCAGAAACATCAAATATGAAAAAAAACCCAGGAAAATCAATTCCCAATAAATTAAATATTAAAAAATAAAATAAAATAAAAACAATAACACAAAAGGGTCCAAAAGAAAAAATTAGTTATTAAAAGGCAAAAAAAAAAAAGCGCTACCTAAGTTAACTCGTTAAACCCACAGACTAGGTCATGAGATTGGGATAACTCTATATAAAAAAAATGAAGAAAACCATGAAGCCTTATTTTAAAAAAAACCAACGATGAGTAATGAGACCGAAAAAAAAAGTAAAAAAAAATAAAATTACAGGAACCCATGCCAACTTATAAAACCTGTGACTCGGGCCATTTGATTGGAGGCACTAAATCTAAAAAAACCACAATTCTCAAACTTAAAAAAAATCAAAATGGTGAAATTAAAAAAAAATCACCAAAAAAATTCAAAAGAAATATTATAAATTATAAGAACGAGGGAAAACTTTGAAAGAAAAAAAATGAAGAGAAAAATAAATTCCACAAAATAATTAAAAGACAAAACCACTAAAAGAATAAGGACCAAATCTAAAAACAAATTAACAAATTAAAAATCCTGATTGAAGGATAAAATTGAAAACAATTGAAAGTTTACGAAAAAAGAAAAAAAATGAAGGAAAAAAAAGAACCAGAGTTAAATTTAACAAATTAAAAAAATAAAAATACTAGATTGAAGGATGCAATTTTTTTAAAAAAAACTCACAAAATGATTAAGGATAAAAATTAAAAAATTAAAAGAATGAGTACCGATACACAAATATACCCAACCAGGGGGATTATCCTGAAATTTTAAATGTCAAGCATGAATCTCAAGGAAGGAGAGAGAAAAAGAGAGCATCTCCAGCGACAATCCATCCATAAAAAAAGCAACACGCGCTGCCTAGGATGGAAGAGGATGTCGTGAGGAATCCAATGACATGATTGGAGAATTTTTTGACCGTTATATGAAGGTGCCGCCCCGCCGAAGCATGGTGACCTCTCCCATGTGCCTGACAACTTCTGTTTTATTTTTTTTTTGTTTTTTAATCACTGTAAAAGACCAATCTACCCCTCAACTAATCTGCTTATAACTAAAAACATTTACGTAAAAACATAAAATTGCCCCTAAACCAAGCTTTAATAAATTCTAAGATAAATGTTAATTTCATGATTTCACAGTGCTAAGAGTAATGAAAATACACAAATTCTCCAAAAAGAAAAGCATAATTAATTCTTACATAAAGGGTAAGGTAGTAATTAAACTGTGAAAAAAAAAAAACATGAAATCTCAAAAAAGCCTCTGGCAACCAAATATGCAAGTGTTTTCTGTCAAGGATAGTGAAGGTTTTTCATTGCTCAAAAAAAGAAAAGATGAAAATATGTTTGTATCCCTACCAAAAATAAGAATGACAAATGGATCACATGGAAAAGACTATATTACCCTTGAACTTAGTCTTCTGACCTAATTTGAGGACAGGCAAAAACATCATTTTACTATTCCAATCCATGGTAAATTCTCTCTTGTGCTACAGTGGATATCTCACACCCTATATATTTTTGGTAATATATATATATATATATATATATATATATATATATATATATATATATTGTGAATTGAAAATCTTGAGAATCATGTTGCGAAAAAAGATTCAGAGATGGCCTGGGGGATGCATACCTCTTGGTGGACTTGGGAATCTCTTACTATCCCGCCACTTCCTACCTGAGAAGGGACTATGAATTATTTATTCTGGAGATGATAATCAAACTGTGCTCCCCAAGGAAGAACAAAGGCTAACTTGCAAAATACAATGAAAAGACCATTTGTATCAACTCAAGCCTAAGAAAAAGGCACACTACGAGTCCACGTATAGCCAACCATTCGTAAAAGAAACTAAAGTTATTGGAAAGTGTTTTTCAAACATAAAACGGCCAGCTCATTTTATATCATGTACACTACTAGTACTACTAACCGATGTAGACCGGCAGTAATGACATACAAAAAACTGAAAAAGAAAAAAAATTAGGATAAGCTACTACTCCACCACCAAGGCATGTTTAATACTTTCTTCCACTCAAGTCTGCTGTAATGTTTATTACATTATGTGGCAAATTCTAGTAAAAAAATAAAAGAAAAAAAAAGTGCATAAATTGGGCTATGCAAAAGGCTGTTATGCTAATGCTCTTGCTTGATTGGAATTTGAAATCTTAAGCCAAAGCCTAAACTTTTCAACTTTATTGTAAATGGTTCTGCATGAAAAAATAATCAGATTTAACTACTTTGAAACATCTTTCTTTAGCCATAATTGAATGGTGAAGACAATCATAAACAAAGGTAAACCTAAAGAAGTCTTTACAAGTATTTTTTTTGAGAAAAAAGGTAAACCTAAAGCATTATTACCAAAAAATTAGAAAGGTTTTCTTTCAAGTTTTGTGTAGACACACTTCATAGATTCAATTTTCAACAATAATCTGGATTACAATTGGATAGCAGTTAAAATTTAAAGACAGGAATATTAAAATTCTACTTTCTTACTTGAGATCTGCGAGCTTCAAATTGAGGTTTAACCAGGGTCACTAACGTTGCCTCTTCCTTCATGACATTGACTACAGCAGGCATGACCTGCAAAAATAACTAAAGTTTTTGAAGCGCCACAAAAAGGTATAACACAACCTTGGACTAAAGAGGCCTCTCCCATGAAAGGAGAAAAAGGAGTGGCTGAATGAAACAGTAAAAAATCTGTAAATATAGCAAGAAACTATTTTACCAATGTTTGAAGGCTTACCAGGAGAATAGAGATGAATGAGAGGTCCAGAGTCACCAAATCAACTTTTTGGGGGAGTTCAGAGAGGTATCTTAAGTTTGTTCTTTCTATCACACAAACACGTTCATCTCGACGTATCTTGTCTGCCACCTGATGTGGAAGTCACTGTAAATATTTATCAACAGCCACTAAGAAACCACCACCAAGACTTTGATGTCTAAAGGTTGCATACACCATCATGTATAGAGCAACAAAAGTCATGATCTTACTAGTAAGAGTTCCTGTTTAACGGTCAGCTACGCCATCATTTCTAGAACAAAAGTCTATATAAATTTGCTATAATAAAAAATAAAGATTTACATACCTGTCCATAACCTACATCAACTCCATAAACAAATGATGCACCATACTGAAGCAAGCAATCAGTAAATCCTCCAGTGGACAATCCTGAATCCAGAGCTACTTTGCCAGCTACATCAACATCCAGTTGTTCAATGGCAGCTTCTAGTTTATATCCTGCCCTGGATTAGCAAACCAAAAAGTAAAGTTCAACACTTCAAGCCTCACAACCCTGACAAAATTTACTGCAGACTGGAATTTCATGTATTCAAATTGCATTACGAGTTGTTTCAGGGGGGGTAATCACCTACATACATATTTTGGAACTTCAGCAATTATCTCAACAACAGATTTCTCAGACACAGGTGTGCCAGCTTTGTTCGCCACCTTTCCATCCACAAATACTTTACCTACACCAAAACATATCAAACTATTAAACTCAAACTCCCAACATCAACTATGCTTAATATTACGACGATGAATGGAAATTGAGGAGTTTACAAAGCAGGCTATCTCACAGACATGACACTGTTACATATTAGTATATGAACAAACTCAGCTATTAAGCAACACAAATTGCCATGCTCATACAGAGGAAACTAGTAATGTGCAGCAATAACAACACTTTGCGGCAGACTTACATTAGCTAAAATCCATACCAGGTATTTGTTTCCCATAATATTCATGGGAGAAAAACTGGATTTATAACCTCTTCCTTGTCAAAGTAACTAAATCATAGGGCTAGAGAATGTTGATAATACAATTAAGTTATTTCACCAGTTATTGAAAAAGGTTATTCGATTGCTTAGCTTGCAGCGGACTAAAAACTTGAGGTGATCACCAATTCAAGAATATGGCTAACCTTGTAAAATCCATGATTGTATAAATGTTCGGCTGTATTGCTGGAACCTTTCAAGACATATTTCATCCAGCCTCCGTTTCCTGAAATTGTAAAAAGTAAAAAAGTGAAACAATGAAAAGAATATATAAAAGAGCTTTTGAGACAAGTTCCGGCACTAATTGCACAACTTACCGTCCTTTCTTGATTCCTGAATACATGGTGTTTAAATTAGAAAAAAATCGTAGTTTAATGCTATTTCCTGTTTCTTATAAGCACTTAATATGGTGGATAAAAGCATGACTAAAATTAACAAGCTGAGCAAGCAAGCGAAAGCAATGAGAAGTAAGCATGGAAATGTATGTATGGTATAACATGGGAAACACAATGAGAAGAGGAAGGATAGCTTAGCTTACTTTTTAGGTAGTTGAAACTTTCCAGCCTTAGCAGGAGCAGCAGCAAAGCTTCTAATTGGAGTACAGTGCATTTCTGGTTTGACCCATCTAACTGAAAGTTCAAGAAAGGAAATAACAACAACAATAATGATAATGCATGTTAAGAAGCTGCAGCTCAGAAATGAACAAGTCTGTTATTTTAGTTTTTCTTTTCATCAATTAGCAAAATCAATTTAAAGAAAATCAAACACCCACCCCATAAATAATAATAATAATAATAATAATAATAATAATAATCATCATCATGGAAAAGAAATCCCCTTAAAGACTAATGGGTCATCATGATAAAAGAAAAACTCCCTTTCTTATGATGTTATTTATGAAGCCTCCAAGTGTTTGTGAAAATTACTGACTGCATGGAAAGATGCAGATGAGTAATGCATGGGGAATGAGCGAAGAGAAGAAAACCTGGAGGAAGATTAGAAGCGTAGTAGTGGTGGCAGTGGTAGGATCTGGATAAGAGAAGCAAGCTTGAATTTTCAGTACTACAGGCGGAGCGTGAGAAAATAATGGGAAGCTTGAGATACTGCGCCATTTTTTGCCTTCGCTGCTCCTGTCTAGCTCCAGCCACACTCTAATATCTGCGTCCTATTTTATAGTCAGAGATGACATGTCGTAAATATTTATAAACGACGTGTAGCCTTGTAGGTAGTTTTTAAAAACCGAATAAAATCGCAAAATCCGCTTTCAATTCTAGGGATTCGTCTGCTTAAAATACGTCAAGCAAATCCAAATTATCTGCCTTTAACTAATTTTGGGTCAAATTAGATAATATAAATATTATAAATAAATTGATTTTTTTAAATATCTTTACAATTAATTATCAAATATATTTTTTAAAAAAAATACTTGAAGAAAGGAATAGTTACATTAAGCATCATCAATTTTTTTTTATTTGCAATTTTATTATCTCAAGTCATATTAAATAGTTTTATACATTTACATGTTTTTCAATTTGCATTTGCATGCATATGAAAAACATTGAGGAATATTTCAATGATGAATTAAAAATTGAATTTTTCAGAACACAATTTTATTGATAGTTAAAAATAAATAAATAAAGAATGATAAAATTTTAAAAAAATACTCTAATTTCAATGATGAATTAAAGATTGAATTTTTCAAAACACAACTTTATTGGTAATTAAAAATAAATAAAGAATGATAAAATTTAAGAAAACAAATGACTTCAATTGGATATAATCACCAAAAACTTCAATTTACTCCCTAAAGTTTTAGTGTACCTATTTATTTGGTACCTATTGTTTTAGAATTTTACATTTCAATCCCAAACTTTAATTTCTTTATATTTAAGCCCTTGTATGCTAAGAGAGAAGAGAGAACAACATCAAAAAATATTGTGGAGAGAAAGTGCATGGATGACGATATTGTACCCATTAAAAATACTTATCTTAATGTCAATGAATTTGTTTTTTTAAGAAGAGTTCAGTGGAGGTGGTATTATCCATTAATTATGCTTGAAAAAGTTGATTGAAGTTCTTAATTTTTTTTTTGTTTTTTTGTTTTTTTATTTATAAAGATTAGAGATTATTTGGGATTCAAAAATGAGTTTGTTAAGGTTTTTAAATTTTTTTATGTTTTCAAGTAAAAATAAATTGAAAATATGTTTTTAATATCCAAAAACTTGATGTGATTTTTCAGTTATTGAAGGTGACCTAAGATTAGTGCAAAAGATAATAAGTTAATCTATTATAGAAGACGACTTGTCATCTATTAAAAATACAAGTGTAGATGATGAGTCATCCACTCCTTTAAAAAACAAAAAGAAAAAAGAAAAATAACTAAGTGCGTAGTCTTGGCCAGCGAGTCACAACAACATCTCACTTTTTTTTAGTTTTTTTTAATTTTTTATTTAAATTTTAATTAATACATTCTCCCTTATTTTTATGTTATTTATTTTACATTATTTTTTATTTAAATCCTAATTAATACATTTTATATTCTTCTTTAAATAGTTTTGTTTATTTTTTTTTATTAAAATGGTAATTAATCTTTTTATTATTTTTTTTGTTTCATAATGCTTCAAAGAGAATATTGTGATTTATCTTTAAATTTTTTATTCTATATTTTATATAAATAAATTGTGTTTATGTGATAAATTTATAAAAATAAAAACTGTTTGATTTTAGTTACTAGAATTAACTTTTAAGGTAAAATAAATAACAACACAAAATAAAAAGGACAACTAAAGTTAAATATTAGTAGCATGTATATTTTTCTTTACTTTTTTGAGAATTTAGCAATAACCCAATTCTTCTATTTGCTTCACAACATTTAATGATCCAATCTAACATGAAAACCCACCCAATACCACTAATTCAAAAAACTTAAAGGTTTCTCCCTTATTTTTTTCCTTTTTATTTAATTTAATTTCTTTATTTGTTTGATTAATCAATCAATTATTGCTAATAATAATAATAATAATAATAAGAAGAAGAAGAAGAAGAAGAAAAAAGAAGAGTAAGAAGGAGAATTAGAGAGGACTGACTCGATCGCTAATATTATAAAGCTTGTTTTTGTCATAAGCCATAAACTTAGAGGTCCGATTGACGTATCGATTGTAGAGTTTATGGCGGAACAACTTGTCAATCGCTATCATCACTAACTTATACATCTTTTTTGACATCAACATCTACACTACTGACTTCATCCTCTCCCTCTCTCTTTAAAATAGGATTTCTATTAAAATGGATATTTTGGAATATCTACCTTAAATCAATAGGCTAAACAAGAACCCTAACCACACTACTATTTTTTGAATAAAATTCTTCTTCAAATATCTACCTTAACCAGAAAGAAAAAATGAACCATAGAAAAATAAGAAAATTAAAAGCCAAAATCTAAAATGAAATAAGAAAAAAATAAAACTAAAAAAAATAGCATATTCTAGGCCTAATTTGATGATCTGACATCGAATAGTTATAACCAATTGATCCATTATAAAAAAAGGTCCATAGAATCTCTTGGAAATATTTAAGCTCAATCCAATTGCTAGATAAAAAAACACACTAATTTTTATTAAACAGGTCATTTGACATGACCAAACCTTTTATTGGGCTTGGAGTTGCCCATTTGATCCATATATAGGTCTAGTATATTTCTATGTGGTCTAATTGTAATAAATTCATATTCGACTATTCAAATCCTCTACAACCTTCTACATTAGTCTCCCAGGATTGGAGAGAACTTGTCATCGAGTTCTAACCATCCATTAAACATGAGAATAAATGTTACATATTAAAGATGTTAAAGGTCTTTAGATATATAAGAAGATAAAATTTGTAGGCATTCCCATTGATCTTCTGCAACACCTTACAAAGACTAATCTTCCTTTCTTGAATCTTTTTACACCATGTCACATGAAACCATACATGAGTAAAAATTACCCATGCCAAGTCATCAACCTCAAAAGTGACTTTCTTACATTGATTGTCTACTTGGGCTTTATATTTAGTATGACTGTCAAAAATCATATGCTTGACTTTACAATACACTCCATGAAGATAATATGTTATGTCTTTAACTTGGACACTCAAAATCTCAACATGAATAATAGGCTCCAACTCAAGTATACTTGATAGATTCTGGCCACATACAAAAGAACTCAGCTAAGTGGTTTGTTTTTTTGGATATGTTATTAGCAAACTCATCTTTTGACAAGGTAAGATCTCATTTATGTGATTTGTTTCCTGCTAAACTCTGTAGTAGATTTCTTGATCTTTAATTCACCACTTTTTCATGTCTATTTGTTTGAGGATGATAGGCATTGATAAAATCCAATTGAGTTCTCAACTTATTCCATAAACTCTTCTAGAAGTTGCTTATAGACTTGGTATCTTGGTTATAGGAAATGAACCTCAAACCCCATACAAATGAACCATCTTTTTAAAGTAAAGATGTGCAATTTAGGTAGCATCAATGATCTTTCTGAAAGCAAGAAAATAGATTATCTTAGAGAATTTGTTTAATATCACCAAAATAGATTCCTAAGTATGTTGGATACAAGGCAAACCTAACATGAAATCTATGCTAACATTTAATTAATGAGCATCTAGTATGAATAAATGAGTGAGCAAACCAATATTAATGAGAGAACCCTTAAACTACTCATATGTGATACACCTATTCATAAATTTTAACATTTGACTTGAAGTGACCATTCTAATATAACTCACAAATAATATACTCCATAAAAGAATAACTAAGATTACTCAATTATATAACACAAAACAAGTAACTATTAACAAACATATAATCACCTCGCTTATCACCAGTAGATAACTCAAAATAAATATATCTAAAAGATAGATCTTCTAAGTACAAGTCATGAAAAGTATTAAACCCTACAATTTGGGTGTACATGGTGTTGGGGAGAATAAGAGCCTATTTAGTGCATTATCTACCTTGTTGAGGTTGTTAGATTGGTTCTTAAAGGAAAAAGTGAACTTCTAGAGATAGGACATCCTTTTAGCATATCGATGACTCAACTTATTATGCCCATTAATGTACTTTAAGGCCTCATGATTAACAATTAGTATGAACTCTTTATGTAACAAGAAGTGTCACTAATATTTTAATGACTCAATAATGACATAGAACTCAAGGTTTTAGATGGAGTTGTTCTTTTTGAAACTTGTTAGATTCTCACTGAAAAATACCTTGAGATGGTCCTCTTAACTAAGAAAACCTTCAATCATTAAACCTAAAGCATTATAATTCACCTCAAATAACTTATCAAAGTTAGGAAGAGCTAGGACGAGATGTTCAATAGTCTTTTGTTTTACTAATTAAAAGTTGGCTTCTACTTCTTCTATTAATTAGAAAGTGTGCCCTTTAAAACAATCTATAATATGTAATTAAAAAATTGAAATTATGAATGAACTACTTATAGAAATAGTCAAACTCATGAAAACTCTTAACATCATGAGTGTTTTTAAAAGTAGGACACTCCAAAATAGCTTTCACCTTGGCTTGATCAATATACACACCATCAACAAAAACATACAACCTAAAAAAATGACAGTATTAGTAAAGAACATGCATTTCTTGTTATTTATAAAGTTGCTTGTGCCTTAATATATCAAAAATAGCTCATTGATGCTTTAAATATAATCAAATGATAGGTTCTAAATCAAAATATCATCAAAGTAAACCACCATAAATCTACCCATTAATGGCCCTCAACACACTATGTATGAATCAAAAGAAGATACACAATGTATTGGATAGTCTAAATGATATCACCATCTACTCACAATACTGCATTTTAAACGCCATCTTTTACTAATCCCCTAACTTGATCTGAGTATAGTGGTAACCATTTCTAAGGTCAGTTTTAGAGAAGACTTTAGAACTAACTATGTTGTATATATGTGTATTTTAAATCATGCACATCATATGAAAGATGTTAATGCATAACAAATCTTTACATGAATCATCTTAAAGAGTCAACAAACTTTTTTAGATGACTTAGGTTGAACTGCCATCACATATAAAACCTCTTCATTACCTCATCATCATAAAAATCTCTCTATTGACTTAACTCTCTTTCTCGGGGATCATCTTTTATTAATAGATTCATGTTTGTATGACCCATTAACTTATAAAACTCATTGGTATGAAGCTCCTGCTCATTACACTTGTAACATCTAATCATAGAGCCAAAACCTTGAACTATAATTTGCTAAAGAGTGGGTTTAGAATGACTAGTTGACCATTAGTCATTGGTGTACACACCTCTGATACTCTAGTTTACTCAAGTTCCTTTATTAACTTATTTAACTTGTTATTTATTTATGGTTAAAGCTATTTAAGCCTTCAAAATTATCCATAATGACTAAAAATAAAGAACATCCTATGAGGACTACCATAACCCACTTAAATATCACGCTACCAACCACTCTTTTGTTTTTGACAATTTTAGTTCTGGTCACTAGTTGGTAAAACTTTTTGGTGTACTCGTCTAACATTATCTCCCCTTGTCTTAATATATGGATTCATCAGTATAAGGTCTAAGTGAACTTGAAAGGAAGAAAATAATCCTTTATCTTATTTTTTATTTCCTTCCAATCATAAATCTTAGGTTTTCCTCGCCTTTTATGAATTCTTTTGTACTATTCCTATTCTAAAGAAGCTTACCCCATTTAATATGATGATGATCAACTCACATTCATTTATTCCAAATCTTTCTTGTACTAAAAACTTCATTTCCACTTCATATAACCAATCAATGAATCCCTCAACTTATAGGATTCCTATAAACTCAAGAAGTTCTACCAAAAAACCTAAGTCTTTATGTTATTCAACTCAATTATGAGGCTACCTTCTTCGCTCTAGTTTATAATATGGGTTCTCAAAATTGGATATGAAATTGTCATCTCTCATCTCAAGATCTTATAGATCCCGATATGCTAAATGACAAGTTAATTCTATAACCTAACTTTATAAATCCTCAACCACTAGTTTGGGAATGTTTTATTCTCGAGGAGAACCTCCTTTACAAAAAACAATGTGCCCTTCCACTATAACCAATTCTACTTTACGACCTCTAACAATGGTTATTTAATAACATATTTGAAAAACCGTTAGGATCGTTGGACTCTAGTATTAATCTACACAACTTGAACTAATTAGACTAGGAATCAAAGGGCATAAGAAGATAAAAATAAAAAAAGGCTAAACAAAAACCCTAGCCACACTATTATTTTTCTAATAAAAATCTTCTACCAATATATTCATCATAGAAGAGGTTTTACAATAGCTTAAATGGTCTATCTCTGACCTTAACTAGAAAGGAAAAAAGAATCCGAAACAAATAGGTAAATTAAAAGCCAAAATCCAAAATTAAATATGAAAAAACTAGAACTTAAAAAATAACATCTTTTAAATGTAATTTGAAAGCTTCCTAAACTCAGCTAGTTATAGCCAACTGATCCACTATAGAATACAACTTGTAAAATCTTTTGGTTAAATTTGAGCATGAGCCAATAGTCAAATCAAAAGTTATGTTTGTTTTTATTAGATAGGTCATTTGGCAAGACCAAACATCTTTTTTAGGCTCGAACTTATCCATTTAATCAATAAATGTGTTTTCTAGACTTTTCACGTTGTCTAACTTCAACAAATTCAAAGCCTACTATTTATATCCTTTAAAACCTCTGACATCAATTATCGCACCTTAGTGAACTTCGCGGCAGGGGCTGAAATGTCTGCCGTGTAATATTAGGAGTCACCACTTAGTAGTTAGAGGAAACTAGGAATCCTAAAAATTAGCAATGGTTCTATAGATTCAGGTAAGATGTTAGTTATTCCTAAAGAAAGAACAATGTTACTTTTACATTATCCTTTCTTGCGAAAGGTTACCTTTACCGCGTGTTTTCTCCTAAAATTATTATTTTTTGATTGCCATTAATTATCCTAGCTTTTTTTTTTTAATTTCTGATTGTTTTATGAAAAAATTGATGTCGTTTTGAGACACGTTTGAAAATGACACCAGTTCCTAAAAATATAAGACTTGTTAAAGATGTTAATGTTAAGTCCTAGAAAGAAATTATCATTCAAATTGCTAAAAATAAATGTAAACTGCATTTGATTTTAAAATCTAAAGATCGATCCTTTTAAAAGGAGACGTGTCAAAAATAATGCTTATCCCTTAAAAAAGAGGTTACGTCGAAGCTATTAAAAACATGCATTGGACCCATGTGGATGATAAAAATTAGGTTCTGAACCTATATTGATGATGCGAGTTGGGCTTTGGACCCAACAATTAACTACATGAGTCTTAATGGGGTTTGGGCTTTGACCTATTTATTTTCGTTGGTTTTTTTATATTATTATTATTTTTACAATTTTTATATTTTTTGTTTTATTTTTTTCATTAGATGAGAATATCACAACAAAAAAATATTCATATTTTCATAGTGTAAAAAAATCATTATACATGAAATTTAAACACACAAATAACAAAAGTATTTATTCGGAGTTTGAAATTGACCTTGGGGTAGAAAACACCAGAAATCACCGGAAAATACCACTAGGCCACGTTGCGCGTGTGCAACCCACGTGTTACTCAGTTGACTAAAAATAAAACAAAATTAGGATTTTATATATTAGTCTTAAAATTTATTTTTTTCAAACTTTAGTCCCTGCATATTAAGAAAGTAGAGAGAAAGCAACTGAAAATTAGGAAAGAGAGAGAAATGGCTCGACGAATCACATATAAGCCATAAAAAAATTGATTGGCAAAAAAATATCAATCTTAGTGTCTATAAATTCGTGTTAGAGAGAGGTTGAAGAAAGATTTTTTTTTGTTTCCTTAAAAAATGCTAGAAAAAGTAGAATGAGACATATGAAGTTTTTTGATAGTTTGGATTTGGTTTTTGAAGTGATTATAGGTGGTTCAGGGTAAAAAATGAGTTTATTGATGTATTTTTTAGGTGAAAATTGGTTGAAATATGAGTTTTGGGGTCCAACACTGAACCTAATTCTTTGGCTATCAATGGTAGTTGAAGAACAAAATAGAAGATGATTCATTATCTATCCAAGTATTTTTTTTAAAAATAGTATTTTTTAAAAAAATTAGATGGACAATATATTGTACACACATGTTTTTTTTTTTATAAAATACATAAACCAGGGCCTAACTTTCAAAAGCAGACACATTTAGACATTTTGCTTTTAGGCCAATACACAAACGTGTCCTACTAAGCTTAATAGTGCATGACCCATATTTTTAAGGGAATTGTGTCCAATCCCCTTCTATTTTCTTCTTGTTTTTAAAGTTTTTCAAATAATATTATCAAGATTATATTTATAAAATTGTCTAGTTATGCCATAAATTTTAAATACAGTTATATTCTTTTACGATAATATTAGTAATTATTTTAAAAATAATTATATATAAATTTGATATGCAAAATTTTCAAAGACTTTTTCAAGAAGACACAGTGAGAATAACATTTTTTTTAGTTATTTTGTATTTAATTTCTCAAATTAATCATTTTTTTTTACAATTAGTTGTGTAGAAATTATAGATGCATGATTTATTTTTTGTTTTTTTTTATTTATTGAAACCATCATAATGTTTTATTTAAAAAACTTTTATTCTGATAAAAATGACATGTTTTCATTCAAAAAAAGAAATTCAAATTCATGAATAACTAAAAATTATATTTTTTACTAGAGAATATCGATCATTGAAATTGTTATGGATATTTATTATAATTACTATAAAATCAAAATAGTACTTAGATCCATAATATCTCAATGGATTTTCAATCAGATTCTTCCCTTTAGTTTTAGCTAATAAAATTAATAAGTAGTCAGTCACATGAAACTCAATAGATTTCTATTTTCCTAGAAAGAAACATTAGATTTCCTAAGAACTTTGCCTCGCAATCATGTGGAACTGAATACTAAAAATTAAACCATGCAAAGAAACATAAAACATTTGTATCTTTTTTATATAGTTTGTTCTTGTGATTGGGGATCTTTTAGTAATTTCATTTCTCTGTATGAAAAGAAGAAGACGAAAGAAATCACTTGAGTGAACTTTTTTAAAGTTTGCCCTAACTTTTTCATTCATTAATTTTTTTTTCTTTTCTTTTTCTAAAAAACGCAATCTCCTTAGCCTCACCATGTCAACACGTTTTGCAATTGTAGATAGGGCTATGGATAAGGTTACGAATGAAATCCCTCCAATGGACATTGAACAAGTTTGAGACCTCACCAATAACAGCCACAAGTTTGTAAGCAATAGATACTCTTTTAGCTTAACTCAAGAGAATCAGACACCTTCCTTCCTCGTGCTGCTCGCATATTTGGACACTCTATACTCCAAGCTGTTTACAAAAGAAAAAAGAAGGCAGTCAAATGGCCACTACTGCTTCTCCAATGGCCAGCCAGCTCAAAAGCAGCCTTGCCTCATCTCTAGGAAGGAGGCTTGTCATCCCCAGAGGCATTTCTGGAGCTCCATTTAGAGTTTCGCCCAACAAGAGAAGCTTCACTGTCAAAGCCGTTCAAGCAGACAAGGTAAGAAGTATTCTTTTCTCCTGCCTGCCTTTTCTTGTTGCCCATGTCTAGCTAGTACTATTGTTTTTTAGATGCTCCGAGCACAACCAGTTAGTTACTGACCATGTACTTCTGTTAAATCGAAAGTTATAACTTGTAGTGGAAAATTGAAATGGATAGAAAGGGCTCGAGTGAAATCATAATAAGGACATCCTTTGTTCAAATCTTGCAGCCAACTTACCAAGTGATTCAACCAATCAATGGCGATCCCTTCATTGGAAGTCTTGAGACTCCCGTTACATCAAGCCCGCTGATTGCATGGTACCTGTCCAACCTCCCCGCCTACAGGACAGCAGTCAGTCCACTTCTCCGCGGAATCGAGGTGGGGCTGGCCCATGGCTTCCTCCTCGTAGGTCCATTTGTCAAGGCTGGTCCACTGAGGAACACAGAGTATGCAGGTGCTGCTGGATCTTTGGCTGCAGGTGGTCTGATCGTAATCCTAAGCATTTGCTTGACCATGTATGGAGCTGCATCCTTCGCTGAAGGAGAGCCATCTATTGCCCCAAGTCTAACCTTGACTGGAAGGAAGAAGGTGCCTGACCAGTTGCAAACTGCAGATGGCTGGGCCAAGTTCACTGGAGGATTCTTCTTTGGCGGGATTTCTGGTGTCACCTGGGCATTTTTCCTTCTCTATGTCATAAACCTTCCTTACTATGTTAAGTAGAGAAAATCTACATTTTCCTTTGTTTGTTGCAACTCTCTCTGTCAATGTATATTTACTTATTTGGGATAGTCATTTGCAAATGGAAACTGCAATATTATGTTTGTCTCGGTGAACATCAATGTATGATCAAGAAATTGGAATTGTTTGCTTGTTGCATGTATTTAACCATTTAAGCATTTGCTACGAACTCTACTACTACTACTCATGCACTCTCTTTTAAAAGCAACACATTCGTTTACAAATTCCACCCACTGCGATCTTCAAGCTAGAGGGTCGTTTTCCTTTCACAAATTTTCTTCTCTTTTGGTTCTTATTTCTCGTCAAAAATATGTGACAATATTGAGGTCATGAAATTAATGGGGATTTACATTTACACGAGGTAGAGAAAATGAAAAAGAAGGCCAGAAGCAAGGGATTGTAGGAACCATGTTTTAACCCAACAAATCCGAACGCAAATTTCAGCTCAAACCTAACCCAACTGTCCTAGATATTTTTTAAAAAGTTTGTCAGGATTTGTTTCTCTCTCTTTTCGTTCTTTCTATCGTGACTTCCTCCACAAAGTACCAAGAATTTCAGTTTAAACTTAAGTTTTGAATTTGAGAAAGGTCAAAGGATTTAAGGGCTTGAATTAATATTTTAGGGGGTTAGTTGACTTAAAACAAATTATTAGATCTCTTGAATTTCAGGCTTTCAATAACATATTATGTTTTTATAAAATTTACAGATTTGAGGATTGATAAATTAGAATTCTAGAAATTTTGATCAACCAACCGACTAGGTAGTCTAAATTAGTTGATCAGTTGGCTTATGGTAGTGGTCAACTACTTGACCAAACAATAAGGGTTAATTGAGTTTGTTAGGTTCGATCAATTTAAATTATGTTCGAGATCGCTCATATGAATCAACTCATCTTTATAATTACATTTTGATCTCTAAACTTAGAGCTTTAATCTTTTATGTTACTTTGCTTTGAGTTGTTTTTTTAGTGTTTTCCATATCCGTTATAGGTTCTGCTGATGTTTCTCTTAACGATTTTCAATAGTCTCTGGTTCTGCATCCTCTTGTCTTTTGCTTTTGTTTTCTAAGTGAACAAGAAAATTTTTAATATGCATGTAATACAAATAATATATGTATGTTAATTATATGATGAGTACAATTGATAAGTTCTTGAATGTTTATATATGTTGCTTTATTATTTGAGTACTCATCTATTCTTAAATTTACACTCGCATTCTGTTGAATTAAATTCTATTTGATATGATATTTGTTTGCTTTGATAATTATACAAATATCTATTATGTCTTAATATAGGACTTGTTAGTAACACCACACTAATATAACGTAATTAATCTATGTGCACATATTATTTTGTATACCTAGCTGGTGAGAGAAGCACCATCCTGTGGCGACTGATCCTCCTACAGTAGTCACCTTTGAGTGTCATCTGGTCACATACTGGTGTTATTTGATCTCTGACATGTATTCCACTACCTTATGTTCATATGTTTAATGTGTATATTTATATCAAGATATATACGACTTACAAATTATTAATATCTAAGATGTGTATTAAATGATATTTCCTTTCTGAGTTGGTTGAATTTGCCCCTTCATTTTAATATTTATTTAGGTTTTTAGCTTTTATTAACATGTCGACAATATTTGATTGAGAGTTCCTGCTACTTTGTTTGTTGGTATGCTTTACTTGCTTCTGCAAAACTTTTCTTTTAGTTTTTAATTCAATGTTTTTAATACTCTACTATTATACTGTTTTATTTAAGTTCAGAATTTGACAATATAATAAGTATTATGAATATTCGTTTTTGTTCTATTTGATGATAAGTAGTTTTGAAGTATCATTTGATTTTATTGTTTGAAGAATATTATTTATTGAAAGATTATGAAACACTGTGAAATTATTAAATAATTTATTTTTGATATGTATATTATAAGACTTAGTGTAAATAAAATTTTTTTATGACATCATTCTTGTATTGCTGGTCATTGGATCCGGGATTCAGATAACAACAAGAATCACAATAAATTTTTATAACTTGAGCATTAATACCAAGCAGAAACCTAAACGAACCCAGGAAAAAGAAAAGAGCAAACTTTTACTATAACTTGAAGTTATTAAAACCTCGTATGACTAAGTGAGAAATACTGAAAAATCACATCAACTTGAGATGTAAAGGTAACTAATTATAACAACACATACATACTGGTGAATGATTAGAATTGAGTTTGAAGAGTGATAATCAATAACTCTGACTCCTTTTTTTTTGGGAATTTTAGTATCATGCATGTGATGTTATTGTTTCAACCAAAAAAAATATGAGAGCCAGAGAATACCTATCTTCTCACTGAAACTTTATATTTTCTTTTTGGGAAGAAGTCCAACTACTCCTACTTACGTTCCATTAACGGTCTCTTTTATTCTGCTTGCACTTGCATAAGCATAACTCAATCAACAATGGCAATTCTTCAACCACAAATCCCTTTGTCTCTTTACCCCCATCACTCTCCTACTGCAGCACCTTTTCTTTGCACAC
Source organism: Populus simonii (assembly GCA_007827005.2). Lineage (NCBI taxonomy): Eukaryota > Viridiplantae > Streptophyta > Magnoliopsida > Malpighiales > Salicaceae > Populus > Populus simonii. The sequence continues at coordinate 14,399,250 of CM017477.2, forward strand.
CCTTCAAAACACCAAGAAAACCACTCAATCTCACCTGCTCATCCAAAGGCCAAGATGTACGCTTCTTTTTACTTTTTTTTTCTTTTGAATAATTTGGTTGTCATGTACAAGTAATTCCTTTTCTCCCTTGAATTAAAAGCAGGATTATCTGATAGATGCTCCTGTTTCTGCTGGAGATGGGTTTTCTTTCTCTGGAGGTGCCCTCCTATTCTTGCCTTTTACTTATAAACATAAAAATTAGGAACTTGACAAGACATTGATAAGTCGTGTGTTTTTGTAACAGGGAAATATTCAGACGGGCCTAGCCCGTCCGATGAATGGTTTAAGCAAGGAAAGATTGTATGTTTTGGTGTCCTCAATTTTTTATATATATTTTATGTTGCAGTATTTTTTTATCATGTAGATATTATATTCACAATGTCTATTGCCTGGCAAGAAAAAAAGGGAAATGTTGTTTGATCATAGAGGGTTCTCTTTTGCAGGTGAAAGCTCATCCTGTTTCTGGCTCTGGAGATAAGGCGAAAGATCCTATATTTGGACTTAAAATGGGTGCTGCTTCTCAGGCCTCAAATGATCTTTTCAGGTGTTAAAAATCTCGAACTATGTTCGTAACAGTTACACTAGTTTGTTTTTTTTATAGGGGTTTTTGTTATAGGCTGAGCTATATAATATCAAGAAATTGAGATTGGATTATTTGCAGGGCTTACCGATTGAAACATGCTCTCTCTATATATGATTTTGTGCAATAGATGGTTTTGCGTGGAAAGCGGAAATGCTGATAATCCTACTGTTATATTAATTCATGGTTTCCCTTCACAGGTGAGCTCTTTCTTCAACGGCTGGTATTGGAAATTCAATTATCTTTATGCTACATGCATATTTGTTCTCTCTCCACACTCTCACTTAGAGGACTTGTGATTTTTCATACAATCTCTTGGATGAACTTGTGTTAGTGAATCGTGATATTTCAGTTTGGCTTAGCAGCAGCTAAGTGCCTGGTAGGTGTTTAGAACTAAAGGCACTGCCATTTTTTGGACGACATTTAGTTGTCTCTCACAGAATGTTTTATGACCAAAATTCAGTCAAGCATGACTGAATGTTTGTGATTTTCGCCGAAAATTCAGCCATATCATAATGTTTTGGATTGTTATATTTATCGTTCTATAACTTATGCCATGTAATTCAATGTGTATTTTCTTCTCTTTCGTTTTTCTTTTCACTTGCATATTTATTGAATAGCAATCATCAAACCATCAAGAAAGATCTCATAATGCTCACGTTCCTAAACCATGCTCAAATTTGATATAGAACAGTTCAGTTAATGGTGTTTGATGCTGGTTAAATATCTGCATTTGTTCATAGTAGAAATCTATGTGAAGCTACATGATTTTTAGAATTACTTTATGTGTAGCTAGCTGTTGTCCATGTTCTTTTCATCTGATTTCAAACCCCATTCACTAGCATATTGTCCTTGATATGCATGTCTGTCATTGTCGTTTTTTTGACTTATAGAAGAGTTTGATGCATAGTCTTAATATATTCTGTCACAGGCATATTCATACCGCAAAGTTCTTCCCGCTCTGTCCAAAAACTATCATGCTATTGCTTTTGATTGGTTAGGTAAGATCGTAATTCTTGTACTGTGAATTGTTTGTTTTCAGATTATAGTGTTGATTTTACGACAAAGTATGGAAGCTTCAGTCCAATTATTGCATGAGTGTGGCAATGAAGCTTGAAATAGTTTAAAGACAATACACCGAGCTTTCTTAATGTCTTAACCACGTGGATAACAGTTACAATAGTGGTTAGAAAAGTATTCTTCACCTTCAACGGTTGATTTCACTTGTAATCGCATCGCTTTCATGAAGATCTTTTTAATTACATGTTAATTTGCCTGAAGTGACCTGCTTTTTGTGAATTTACTCTGTAATCAGCTTTAGGCTAGAATTGATTGCAGTTTTGACTTCACTTCTTTACAGGATTTGGATTTTCAGACAAGCCTCAACCCAGATACGGATTTGACTACACTATGGATGGTATTTAGTTGTGTTTACCTTATCAGCCTTAACAGTGGCAGGGGGGAAGGGTTAAAGATTAGGTCTTCTGCCATTGCTTCATGCTCCAATGGGTATCTTAGGGGAAAGAAGACGTATCGTGATATCATATAGAGGAAACGATGTTCATAGAGATTTTTTTTTTTTGTTATGACTTTGCAGAATTTGTAGCATCCTTGGAGTCCTTAATCAATGAAATTGCCACTGAGAAGGTATCGCTTGTTGTGCAGGTGTGTTTTCCTACTTTCCATCCAAAAGCATCGATGCACAGGTTAAATCTATTCATCATGTAATATGCAACTGAAGAACTTCTAACTTTTGATGTGCTTCTCAGGGATACTTTTCACCAATTGCTGTCAAATATGCTAGCAATCTTCAGGGAAAGCTCAATGATCTAATACTCCTCAATCCCCCAGTACGTGTTTCTTAAACCTCACCATTTAGTTCTCGCTTTCTGTTCATCACTTCATGTATCATTTTCGTCATCCTAGAACTTTTAAGATCAACCGAGTACATAACTAAACGCCATACAGTGAAATTTTCCTTGATGTTTTTAAATAGTAATCTTTTCTCCTTTTGGATTCGACAATTGACCCACACAACAAGTGCAGCCTTATCTATACAGTAAAAAACCATTTTAGAGCAGCAGCATGCAAGAGTAACCCGGCCTCCATAATATAAACCACCCCACTCCCTCCAAATTCTTGATGTGAACAGGATTTGATTCCAAGTCTTGGCATGATGCCAAGAAACTCTATCAGCTAAGCGGTGACTTCTTTAGTTTCAGTACCGACTTACCTTCATTTTTCTCTATTCAAATTTTCCAGTCAAGAAGCATATTGTTATGGTAGGACCATAACAAGCAGAAGAAGTGCAAGAAATGAAGAGAGAATAGAAGAAATGAAAGGAAGAAAGACTCTGTAGATGTCTGCAATTTCACAAATCTTATTACTCATCCCTCACGCCTCCTTATTACATGCTCTTCTCCTTTCCCAGCTATTACCCACATTTCCCATGTTCTCTTTCCATCTACAGCTAACTTCCCTGCTCTATGGTGACACATTTTTGTTTTTTCACTTGAAAACGGAAAGTATGTAAGGCTCGGTGTCTTCCAATGTTTATCTATCGTTAGAATCATGAAAAAAATTATATTGTATTCTTCGATTTTTATTTGAGGATAATTACTGAAACGTGCTGTTTTTCTTACTTTATAAGCTAACTGCCACACATGCCAATCTTCCATCAGCCTTGTCCATTTTCAGCACCTTCTTACTGGGTGAAATCTTTTGCCAGGTAAAAAGATTCATTTTATGTTCCTGCCAATGACATGAGGCTTGTGCTTCTATTTCTATTTCTATCTTTGTGAGCTTGTCCATCTATTGGTCCACAACTAATGACTTCACACCTGTGCCGAAATAGGATCCTTTAAGGGCCAGTGACAAAACCTTGACCAGCTCTGGACCCTATAAAATGAAAGAAGATGATGCAATGGTATATAGAAGACCTTATCTCACATCTGGGTCTGCAGGGTTTGCATTGAACGTGATTAGTAAGGCCATGAAGAAGGATCTAAAGGTAAGTTCAATATATATATAAGATCTCCATTTTCCTCATCATCTAAGAGCTTGTTAAAATACACTTTGACACTTTCCTTTTTGAGTCTCAAGGCCCACTTCAATCGAGTCAGCACTTTACCATTACCTCTGGCGTCTATCTATGCATCTGCTGCTTCTTCGAGCAGTCAATCTCATCAGTGTTCTTTCTTCTACTACTCACCTGTTCTTTTCTGAATTTTCTTTGGTTTTTTCAAGAAAACGAAATAGAACATAATAGCATCAGCAGTATCAGTCTCATCTCAACCAAGAAAAAGGCTTGAATTAATCCAACCGAATGACTTTATTTGTCTGTATTTCTGTAGTCTAGGTTAAATGACATGAGCTGGTCTGTATCTTAACTTGATTTATTCCACATGACAATCTTGCATGATTCCCGGGCTAAAAATGCACTGCATGCTCACATGTTATGATCTTCACGAAGAGTCAAGGGTTTTGACATCAGTGTTAAATGTGCACATTCTTAAGATAACATACATACCATTTACTTGATGGTCTTAGATGAAAAAAAAGAAGATTATATTGTCAAAAAAATTTCTTCTGTTCACCATGCAAGATTTTAGCTCAGGGAATTTCTTTGTGAGGAAACAATTTAAGGCATGTGTTTGAGGTTACAACCGGCCTCTACTAATAATTTTAGTTGTAGATTTGGAACAAGTTGATTCTATTACATTTTGTGCCATAAATGTTTTATCTTGGTAAAGGGCTCCTGGAGTTTATGGAAACCTGAAAGCAAACTAACTTACAGATTGTTGTTGTGAAATAAGTTTATCACATGTTAATGCTTGTCCTATTCATCTTAGAGTTCTTCTTTCTTTACATCATAGGCCTATGTGGAAGAAACAAGGAAAACACTCTTGGATGAAAATTGGAAAGTTAAAACCACAGTGTGTTGGGGCCAGAGAGATCGTTGGTTGAGCTATGATGGAGTTGAAGACTTCTTGAAGAATTCGAAACATAAACTAATCGAGCTTCCAATGGTAGAAACTCTTCTCTTCTCTGGGAAAGCTCAAAATTCATGTCTCTCAGGAGAGGAAGCAGCAGCATATTTTGTACCGTTTACTTTTGCATCATTTACAAATGCTTACTCATCAATCATTATTGATATAAAGTGCCTTCTCTGCCATCCCTTTTCTTTTCCTGGACTAGTAATTTGCAATTTATTGTTTTGTTAAAAAACCGGAAGACATGTAGAGATGCCATTGGAACTTAAATTGCACAATAAAAATTCTATGGAGCGAACCCTTTGTGTCAATGCCTTATAGCTGCTCTTCTTCCATTTTTCTTGTGTGTGGTTTCATCAATATCTGTTAAGCTACTCATTTTTTTTTTCTTTGCTTCTGCTTATTGGGGTTTAAGAGGAGTAGAATTGACTATTCTGTGGTACTTACTCCTCAGCTAATTGCTCCCGAATAATAATGTTTACTAGCCATTCTCAAATAATGTCTTCAAAGTTACTCTTTATTTATCACTTGGTTCATATTTATGAGGAATACCTTCCTGCTTCTGTATTGTTTTTAACCCTTTCTGCTACCCAAATTGCTTTGTGATTGATTCATTTGGCCTGGGGTTCTGACCTCTCTTTCCTTGCGTTCTTATCCACTTTCTTTAGTTATGCTTCTGACACTAACTTTTTTTGCATTTTGAAGGCTGGTCATCATGTACAGGAGGATTGCGGTGAAGAACTTGGAGGAATCATTTCTGGAATCCTAGGCAGAAGGAGCAGAATTTGATTCTGTCCTACAATCATCTGTGGTACTGGTAGTTAAATGTTCAAAGAATTTAACTACCTAGTCTTCTGCACGTTATGTTACATTTTCAGCTAAGATTCAGGATAGGGACATGCAGGAGGAGCATCACTCAATCAGAGTCTGGATATGCTATCTTTTCAGAGTTAAACGCTCCTATTTGTAGCAAGTATCAAATATATATATCAAAACATTTGTTTATCAAATTTAATGATACTACCTTTTAATCTTCTTCAAGAATACATATTTTTCTTCAATCGCACCATTTCTAAAGGAATTGTTGCTTTCTTCATTTAAAAGAATCGACAGCATAGACTACGATCTCAAGCTTTATTCACAGCTACACATTGATAAGAACCTGGTACTATCTGGTAAGTGTTGTATATTGCAGAACACAGTTTTGTTGTCCTCCCTTGCTCAAACGAGTTCAATATCACAAAATAAAGCTCTAGTATTTCATCTGCGTCAGTTATTATTGATACGTGTCAGTCCAACATTCATCATCCTTAACAGCCTTCTTCCATCTATTTTTGAACCTCTCTAGCTCAACAAATGACCATTTTTTTACCTGCAAAAGACAGTTTGTGGAATGATGAACAGGACCATGTAAAATACTTAACAAATCCAATAAAGGGCATCTTTCTGCTTTTGATGATGATATTAACACAGTTTTGGCTTCTTACTGAGCCATCCACCAGCGGGAAACTGATAGGGAAAAGTTTCTACGCTTCAGGAACCGGAGCTTACCGAAAGTCTGCCAGCAGATTGATCGGACGATGATTGTGCCTGCAAATTCAATCATCATTAATTATAACACTGGACTTATAATAAAACTCAAGCTATAGATGATGGATGGAAAAAATGTGATATAGATGAGGCTGTTAGTTTTGTTTGCCTCTGGCAAAAAACAATCTATGAGATATGGCATCAAGGAGCATATCATCAATAGAAGATAGGATCGATAAACTGCTGAGCTCTTTTAGCATACTGGCAGAACTGAAAGGAGTGCCAAGTGCTTTGCCGAGTGAACTAATTGCAGTACAAATTAACTATGTCTAACCTTTTTTGACGCAGAGCCTCCTAGTGTAGGAAGACCATAATGAACTATGTACTCGGAGTCAACAATCCCAATGCTTTTGGTTCGATCGCCCTGATAAGAGAGAATAATTTTTTTAAACAACGTAGATATATTTTTCATTTTTTTTCCCACATAAAGGCATGTAATTTTAGAATAGGTTAGTTGCCTGTGCACAGTAACCGAGCTGAAAATCTAAGCCCCACCCATGAACCAAGTCATTCTGACAAAAATGTGAAAGAAAAGGAGTAAGGACACAGTTGTTAGATCAATGCAAGAAAACAGTAAGAGAAAATGTTTAAATTTATTTTGTAATAATCATCCAAAGATTAAGTTTTATAAAGATGCCAGACCTGAATCATATGCCATGTGCAGCGCCAGGAAGCTTTTGAGAAAACCGGAGCCATCATTTCTACAAATCTGCACTGACAACATTCTTATTTCTTTTCACAGCACATGAGAGACTCAACCTGAAAGAAAAGGTAGAGGGGACACGCCCGAGAACCAGAAACTACCAAATTAGGAAGTAATGAATGCAGAATTTCTACCCTGTGCATGGAGGCCTTGTGCTGTTTTCATCACACCTTGTCTGACCAATTATCCTGAACACCTTCCTGTTAACACATTATTTGAACTAAAATTAAAAAAAAAAAGTACTGATAAAGAACATTACTCCCATCAAAATCTAGCTATCATCGACAGCAAGTCTGACAAGGAAGACACGAATTTGATGTCAAAAGAAGAACTATAATAAAGCCTCCAAAAGAAAGTTTTCTCTTTTGTTGTTGTTGTTGTTTGAACAAATCCAAAAGCAAACTTTCTTGCAGAAAAAAGTTAAACCTGTGTATTCTTGATCCATTTTTTCTCGTCGTAAGATGATGATGCACCTCTGAACTTTCTGGATCAAGTGCCGGCTGTGATATGTCAAGCCCTTCTTCTTTAATGATCGAAAGATATCTGTATTTCAGTAATTGAAGACGGAACATTAGTTTATTGGATGATTACCAAGAGCAATACACCATCTATTAAGTTTCCACATATAAAATCTGTCTTTAATGTTGTTTTAGAACAGTGAGATTTGCTAGCCTTGGTCCAACTCCAAGATTGCAATATGTTGAGGATAGGACATTGTAGTTGCTTCTACTTTATATTAGTAGCAGAGGAAAAAGGGATTAATTTGGCAACTACATAGGGAGTAGATACCGAAGGGACAACTAAAACAAAGGTAATACATATGCCGATACCTTCCAGCATGAAAATTGTCAACTCCAAGGTCTTCATCCCACAGGAAGATGTAGTCATACTCCGAAACAATATCCGGGTGTAAGAATCGCTTTGCAAACCACCTAACTCACGTAAATATGGCAAAATTTGTACCATCATCGAGAATTGAATGAACATATATAAAGCCAGGTGTAGAATGTATCTTAATTCCTAATAGATATAGCTTGTTACCACTTAGTTTGATTTATGGCAGATACATGTATAGCACGATGATGCCATTCCATATCTCTCCATTCATCTATGATGCCATCATAATGGAAAAGCATCAGAACAAAATCAGTTGATGGAAACTGTGACAAATCAACAGAGAGACAGATCAGCATTTGTAGAGACGAAAGAAGCAATGACGAAGAATGAAATTAAGCAGGGTGTAAAAACCTTCTGGATAATTTTCTTGACGCTCAGTTTTTGCTTTATTCCAACTGCCATGGCCAGCACATGTTTTGGTTTCTTTGTTTTCTGTGCCCAAGATTGCAAATGATATATACCATGTCAAATTATCTATTTTTATCCAAATCAAAACAGAATATGCATATGGTGTCTCTTAAACAAGTCTGGTTCATGCATGCGTACGCTCGACAGCACCTGGCGGCCATTTTTCTGGAGCAGGACAAAATCCTATCTATACAGAAGAAATTTAAGCTCTGAAATGTAAATGGTGATATGAGATTATGCACCTTTTTGTCGTCGCCCCATAACGATCGCATTTCCATGTCGGACATTGGAGACACAATACCTTTAGGTAGTGTCTCAGTTCCTTTAGGCCTCTTTTCAGTCTAAATGTACACACAGAGGAAATTAATAGAGTTAATCATTACACGATAGGAGAAGGGACCGGAATTTGGATCGACAAACCTCGCAAGTCTTAGGTCTTGTGTCCCATAAAACAACATTCACTGATGTCCATCCTGAAATCTTCTGTCAAAAAATAAAAAAACCTCAGTGTTTGCCATTTACAGGATTCAATGACACTGATACATGTAGTAGTGAAACTGTTGAATCAAATGTGAGTGACTGAAGTGAATATGTATGTACCTGATTATAATCTGCGAACAGAAGTGCACTCCCAATAAAAAAACCTGCTGAAAGTAGGCATAATAAAGGGAGAACTCGGCGAAGACATAATTTATGGTTCTTAGACTCGATCTGAGAGCAAAGAAGCAAGTAAGAAAGTAAATATATGTGGAAACTCAAATTCAACCAGGTCTTGTGTATTTTCGGCAGTGTCGTTGACTCGTTGATGAAACCACAAACAAAGTCACACAAAACTCAAAAGACTACAGAAAGAAACCCAACATAAGAATCTAACTTTTTTCCAAGATTACTAATTCACATCTCCTCATACAGAAATCAAGCTCATTCACACCACCCTCATTATTATTCTAGTGAAAACTGAAAACAACATATTAAAGCTGCAAGGGAGCTGGGAGGCTTACGGAAGTTGACATGTTCATCTTCATCTTCATGCAATGAGCTTGTGAAAAAGTACAAGGGTCTAGTACTGTTTTACATGACAAGCAGAAGAAGAAAAAACAAGAGTGTAGATGCAGTCAGAAAAGACTCTTTTTTTTGTTTTTTAATAAGTTACTTGGGTCTGCAAAAGTTCTATTAGAAAAGGGAACATAGAAATGGATTTTTAGCTTTAAAATAGTCTAGTTATCTTTTAAAATAGATGCATCTAACATGCATTGCGTGATAATCTTTGCCTAAATCACGTGGGAAGATCCAGATTATTAGAATAAAAAGGGCTAAAAGTTTCCTGCTTTAGAAGCAACAATCCTCATCCTTTCTATCAGTCATTGTAACACACGCCATTTTTTTATAAAATTCACATTTTCCAGTCTTTTTGTCCTCTAATCTTCATTGGAAATCCCCCCAAAAAGTAAAATAATCAGAATTGCTTACTGGCATTCCTATCAGGTTGGCATGATTGCATCAGATTCGTGCACCTGAGACTAAATCTCACACTCATGCCCTTCAAGCTTTTAAGAAACCATTTTTTATGCGATATTTTCTTTTCTTCTCCTCTTGTTTTTTTTTTTTTAAGAGGGAGAAAAATTCATGAATAGGAAGCAATGAAGACACAACATACAGGAAGCTTTTATTATCGTCATCATGATATAAAAATAGAAGCAAAACCAGTAGATTAGCCACAAAAGAGCATGGAAATTCATAAGAGTAGAGCAGTACTCCCAAAAACAAATGGTTCCCGATAACAAAATCAACAGCAACAGGCTTCCAAATTGAGTTCAGAGTAGCAGCATGCAGCTGTGGAAAAAGTTTTCTTTGATGCTAAGGGCTTTTCATGCCCATACTTCTCTCTGTTTTTGGTTCTAGGCCAACTTACTAGTTAATTGAAATTAAGTCCCTCTCTCTCAACGATTTTAACGGAGGAAAAAGGACAACCAGACCAAGTCTGAGTTGAGAATGTCCATATTGAAATCCAGTAAGGATATCTTATGGATACACTAATTTTAGCACTGCGAGCAAAAATGTACAGAAAATTGCTAACATTAAGAACCTTAGAGTCTAGACATCATTTATCAAAGGACGTACCTATAATAAGCAAACCAACTTCCATGAGAAACTAAATACTACTTGTTAGAATCATGGACATTTTTAATGTCAAATTAAAAGTGGAATCTGATCACTTTTAAGGTTTTGAGAATTATTTTCTAACATGAAATATGTGATTAAAACAAATTAGGAGTGAATAAAATTGATCTAAAAAATCCTTGCTTGACATGTATTTATGAAACCTAAAATTATTTATTCCACAATGGATAATTAAAATATTTTCTTATAATATATATAATATGAAGTTAAAAAGTCACAAATCAGCCTAAGCAAAGTGGATAAATAAATAAATACAATATTTTCTTATAGTTTATGGAGCAAGAAGTTGAAAAATCATAAGCCTAAACAAGGTGGTTTTCAGTTTTAAGCATGGCTTCTCAAACTAGGCTTGAGTTTGAGTTTGTTATAAAATAATTCTTTGGTCATAAATATTATTTTTTTTAAAAAACCCATTAGTTTGTATAACTAATGAATAAAAAGTCTGAACAATCTTCTTCTTTAGCGTGAATAATTGTTTCTTGAACATAAAACATCAAATTTTAAAGTCAAGTTGGCATGAAAAAGTTCATAATCGATAGATTTTTGGATTTCAAGATAGTTAATTCTACAACTGTTATAAGCTAATTTTAAGAGTTTTATCTTATCTTGTACAATATTCATGTTGAAGTTCTGGTTCTGAGTGAATCTTTTTGAGTGACTATAATTATTGAGAACTAATCACAATCTTGAAAACAATTCAAGAATTACATTAATAATAAATGTAAGGAAATGAGAGTTGAAGTCATCATTTTGAAGTTTAGGATTAGAATAAGACAATAAGTTATTTGGAAGAAGAGCCAACTCTCCTAGTATGACCTTTATAACAAATATCGATGAATAAGTTGCGAAGTCCTACAATGAAAACTAAAAGAAAAAGCTTGTTATGAAGGAGAAGAGAATTGCTAAAAAGTTCAATGACAAATGCTTTATCTATAAAAAGACTAAACACCCAACCAAAAATTATAAAATAGGTCTCAACAAAGGAACCCTAAAGAGGGAAGGATTGCCCGATCCAATATCACCGAGGTCATTCACTTCATAAACAAAGTTTCAAAATTGATTTTGTCTTCTATTGTCTCTAAAGTCAATCATAAGTAGTGGTAGGTTGATAATGATGCAACAAGACATGTGTGTGTTGAGAGAAGATTTTTTCACTTATAAAAAGTGGACGATGAACAGTTGTACATGAGAAATTCATCAATCTCCTAGGTACTGGGCATTGAGAAGGTCATACTAAAGATGACATTCAAAAAGCTTCTCACCCTAAATAATGTGCTTCATATTGTTGATATTAGGAAAAACTTAGTGCCTAGTTTAATGTTGAGTAAAAATGGTTTCATGATGGTTTTTGAGGGTGACAAATTTGTACTCTCTAAAAACTAAATATTTGTAAGAAATGGATATCTTTATGATGACCTCTTTAAAATAAATGTAATGACTATTATAACTAAAGATGAAGTTAAAATAAGAATAATGCATCTTCTTCTTGCTTGCTTAAGTCTTGTGATATGTGGCATGTCATATAGGATATGTGAATTATAATTCTATATAAATATTTATTGATCTTGAATTATTACCAAGTATGGTTTTTGAGAAAAATCATCATGTGAGGTTTGTATAAAATCAAAATTCACAAAACCTTCTTGTTCTCCAGCATGGTTACTTTGATCTTAATACATACTTACATTTTGATAAAAAAACAATTCACAAAACTTTCTTTTCAAACAATTAAAAAAGTAGTGAACTTCTTGATTTAATTCTCTCAGACATTGGTGATTTAAAATATTCCATCTTTAATTTGCATAAAATTTAAGAATCCACAATCAAGAATTGGGATACTTACCTAAAAAAGCCAAAATTAGATTATAAAACCCTAGCCTATTGATTACTTGAATTAAGAACTAAAGGTATATGGCTAGCATGCCATAAAGATGATCTTTTTGATAAATTCTGAAAAGTTCAATGAAGAATCAAAAGCTAGACTACTCACATAGTTTATATTCAAAAACCAATCTGTCTTCACACCCCAATAATGAAAAGGTATTTATATGTTTTACTTAAATGAAAATAAATCTTAATTAACTATGAGTTGAAAGTTAAACCAAATAACTAACTAACTTAAAAGTATGGGTAAAATAACAAAGCCCAAGTCTTGTATAACTAAAATTCCAATATGCATTGTAACTTGTAGGCCTTATCAAAACCCTTCCCAATGTCTGATTGCTATAAAAATTTTAACTCTATAGGAAACAAGATCTTTAAAATCTTCTGTAAAAATTTCAGTTTAATTCAATACTTGAATTGAAAGTTATGATAATTAATATAAAGTTGTGTTGCCAAGCTATAATACATATTAAGTAGCCGTATCTTTTGCTTGGATCACATTGATAAAGGCTTGATCCTCTTTTGAATTCAACTTTGTCATAACCCAATTTTAACCATATTTTTCTTACTTTCTTGAAAAACTCTCAACATAGAAAAAACCCTAAAAATATATTTTTAATGTATTTGTGTTGTTTTTAGCATTTTCAACATCTTTCAAAAAGAATTAAAAATTAAAAAATTTACTTTCAATGCATTCAGTTTTTAATGCACTCATTTTAAAATCATTGATTTATTTTTCTCATTAAGTCGACATTGACATTGCCTTTTTCAAAAAAAAAAACCAAAATATTTGGACAAGGGGACTAAAAGTGCAAAAAAACAAAAAGGGCCAAAATAATTTTGGGTCACTTGGTCACCAAATTTGCTTGGGGACCAAGTAATTGGGAGGAAAAAGAAAAATTATTTTGCTTATAAATAGTGAGGGAATCTCACACACAAAAAAGGGGGAGAATTTTAGAGAGAGGCAATTACAAAAAAAAGAAAAACTAAACTAAAAGAAAAAAAAACTCTCTCCAGCTCACATATACCCACACAACACAAAAAAAAACCTAACCCTTTTTATTTTTACTTTAGTAAAACATATAAATACCCCTTGAAAATTAAAATAGAGAAGAGGAAAAGCAGAAAGGAAAAAGAGAGGAAAAACATAGAGAAACACACTGTGAAACGACCTTGGTATGAAGGTTCGAGAGCCTAAAATGAAGGGTCTAACAAGCTTTAAAAGGAAAAGACAATGAAAAGAAAAGAGAAGGAAAATAGTAATCAATCGTTAGCAAGCTTAGAGAAGGTATAATCATGTAAAAGTTCAAGGGTGGAGTCTACGTGACCTGCCTATTCATGCTTTCTTAATGTTTAAACCTCTTTTGATGTTGTTTGAGCTCATCTTGTATTTTTATTTGATTTTAGTGCTAGAATAATTTGGTATTTTTTGGCAGAGTTTTTTTTTTTAACATGTTTTAGATTGATCAAGCTTTCTTTATGATATTTTGTTTTAGTTTTAGTCAATAATATGTTAGTGAGGCTTGCACTAAAGGCATGGTTCATGGTTTTGATGCTTATTTGATTTCGTATCTTTAGCCTAATACCATGTTAATGATGTATTTAAGGTATTTTGATTGGTGTTTGAATCTATTTTGTAATAAAATAGTAAGTTGCTTTTGTTTGTAAAGGTTAAGGATTTTATAAATATGTTGATCAATTTGATATTTTTAATGCAAGTTATGGTTTATACAAATATGTTTTGGCATATAGATGTTAAAAATATCAAGTTTTGAATCTAAATAGCATGAATATGTTTGCTGTTTAGACACCCCTTTTATAGCCTAAAAAAGATAGGTGGTTGTGAAACTATTTGTGAGTCTAAATGTGGTTTTCAAAAACTAGATCATATAGAATTCTTTCCCATTTTGCCTCTAATTTGTTAGGGGACCACTCTCCTCTCTCTTTTTTTTTCTTCTCTTTTCCCTCTTCTTGGATGTCTATCATACTCTTGGAACTTTTAGAAAAAGTAAGGAACTTTATAGTTAAAACTTGACAAAAAATGGCTGATTAGGGGTGATCCTTTCATGAATTAATCGTGGCAAATGAGAGGTTAATGAAGCCAACTAAGCCATAGATCTTGTAGAGGGGATTCTAGTCTTCAACTAGAATCAAACCATGCTTGATGTGGTGGCCCGTAGCCTTCCTACCATCGATTCAAATTTAGGTGTAACACTGTCGAATTTTCCTTAAACCCTTAAAATTAGGGATTTAATAATTGGTATTAGGCAATCCCCAATTTAGTCTCTAGTCTTTTAATTTAAGCTCAAATGTTCTTAATAGAGACAAAATTGATTAATTTTATGTAACTAGACTTCTGCTAAACATCAAATAAGACCTTTCAAGTCAGACGCCTTTTTCAAAGTAGTTTTTAGTTTTCAATTTGTTCAATTTACCCCCAATTAAGCCTTAATATTTGATTTTCTTCAATTTAGTCCCTGAAAAACTTCGATACAGTCCCTAATGTTGTGTGCCTTTTGTAAAAAGGTTCTTTAGTCTTGAATTTATTTAATTTAGCTCTTAATTGACCCTCTAAATTTTGATTTTCCTACAATTGCACTCATGATTTCACTCGATTAAGCTTGTAAAAATTAAATTTGGTTATCCAAAGTTCCAATCTTTTCTTCTCAATTAAGCCCAGATTAAGCTTTCAAACTTAATTTTTCATCAATTAGGCTTCCAAATTTAATTAGGTTCATGATTAAATGAAATCAGCCTATTAAAAATCTAATTAAGTCCACAAACTTAATTTTTATGCAAATTCATTAAATATTCATTTATGTTAGCCTTGAATTTGGATTTTCTTTCACATTTTAGTGCTTCACGAGTGAAATTGAGTTTTCAATATTGTCAAAGATCTAGTTTGGTCCCTCTATATCTCATTTATGCATTTAGATCCCTCTCCAGCATGTTCTTGCCAACCAAGTCACTTGTCTTTTTGCATTTGTTTTTTATTTTTCAACCTTCTTTCTTTTATATTATTATTTTTGTATTATTATTATTAATAAAATAAAATGCCTAAAATTAGGTTATGACAATTTTATTTAGTAGAATTTTGTGTTGCTTGTTTATGCTGTCTTTTTTTATCATTTCCATTTGTGTCATAGATGTTTCATGTCAAGGTTTTTTACTTGAATTTTTTTTTTCTTGAATTAATTGTTAGAAATTGAGCCATTTTGAAATCTTTTCTTAAAAAAAAAGCATTCAATTATTGACCTTTTCTTAATTCTATAGTTTATAGAATCAACATTAGAAATAAAAGTCATAATTATTTTTGAACTTCTTGATGTATATGTGAAATATCCAAAGTTTTTTAAATATTCTCATGAACTTTAGAAATATCATGTATGTCTTCTATTTTTCCAATTTGACCCAAATCCTCACCAACATCAAGCATTCTAATTTTAGTATGAAAGAAATCTATATTAGTTATCTTTTTTTAGACTTGAAAACAATACATGCATCTTCAATTTTAGTCGACTTTGAGTTAACTACTTTGGGACCATTTCTTCAATCAACTAGTTCCTTATAAGATAATCTGGCTTTTATTTTTTATGCTCGATATCTAAGAAAACAAATCTATCTCTCACCTTATCTATCTCTTACCTTTTGATTTTTGGACTTGAAAACACTATATGAATTTTTCTTTTTAGTTAACTTTGAGGTAACTACTTTGAGACCATTTCTTCAATCAACTAAGATGATTTGACCTTTTTTTTTTTATACTCATTATCTAAGAGAACAAACTATCTCTTAATAATTTTCTCATATAAAACCAAGACATAATAGGTGGCGTACCTTATGTGATCAGATCATATTTAATTTTTCTCCATTAAAAAGAAACTCTACCTTTCAACCTGTATATGAATAATCTTGTCATCCTTTACTCTAAGATATTCATGTATTTTATAAGTTTATCAAATTTAGCAACCTAATAAAAAAATTTCTCTATCTTTTTATCTCTAATAAAGCTAGGGATATCAATTTTTAAATAGAATTCATTCATCTCATGATAACTTATTTTAGGCCCATGCGTATTATAATCAACATAATTTTATAGCCTTTGTCAATTTCATCATCAAATTCCTTCAAATAAACAAGTTATCTATATGGAAATGTAGGAATATGTTTGGGGTTTAGTCTGCCCTAAGATAAGTTTCTAGCACATTTCTCTCCTCTTCACTATCATTGTTTTCTCCTTTCCCTAGCAATTGATACAACACTTAATTATGTTTACTACTGAACACCTTAACCATTCAATTCTTTGTAATAAGGTTCTTTATACTACCTTTTGAGTCATCATAACATTTTAAAAAGCCTTAATGTCTTTTTCTATTGAACATGTCAACCAACTTTGATACCATAGTCATATCATATAATAGAAAGAAAAAAACTAGGGTTTTATAAAGTCTAAAATTATAACTAAACTTTAGAGAAAACTCTGATTTGATAAATATTAAATGTCAATAATTCTTAATTGTTCTAAAAATAAGTTAGGCAATCCTATTTATACTAGTCCTATACCTGAATTCTAGTCCTTACAGGAGAAAGAATCTTTACTAAAAGTAAAATGACTAATATAGAATCCAACTAGCATTAAGATTCCTAAATTAAATATAATGTAGAATCTAATTAGCATTAAGATTCCTAAATTACATAATAAAAGTAAAATTACAAGGAAAATAAAATAAAAATTCCAAAACAAAAACTCCTAAACCTAATTTGGACATGAAAATGACCTCAATTGGTTACAGTAAGCTAAATCCTTATAGAAGCACTCATAAATTTTAGCTTGGTCCAACGATTGGATTAAAAGTTATGATAATATTTATAAACAAACTTGTTCGACTCATTCATATTTCTTTTTAGATTTGGACATATTGTTATGGCCTATGATTATACATGTTAAATGTTCCATGTTAGTTGATACACATGTCAGTAATGGTATGGATATTTGTAGTACTCATATTAACCTCAAGCTACACTGCAACCTTGGCCTTACTATTAACAATACAAAAAATACAATCGTTGTAACTATAAAACGAAACCTATATTGAGTCTTATGCTTACTCTATATTTGAACAAGTTAGGATCTACTTAAGATTCAAAGATTTAACACTTATGCCTTGTTTTTTTCATTTAATACTCTTTCCTAGAAACTACTTTTCAAACTTTAGAAAAGTTAGTCAATGAAAAGTGGTTTCCAATTAAAGGAAAAAATAAGCCAATCTTCAAGGAAAATGTTTTCCTCTTCTTAGTTTTGAAAAAAACTTTCATTTTCTTTAACAGACAATAAACTTTATACCCTAAAGTTCCACCTTTCATAAACCTCTCTCTCTCTCTCTATATATATATATATATCGCCTTTTCTTTTTTCTTTTATGTTATCAGTAAAATCTTTATTAAAACTTCCTCGAATCCTCTTGTTTCAAGTAATCCTCTCCCTCAAATCTCTCTCTATTTCCTTTTCCTCTTATTTATATGTTTTATTTTCTTTTTCCTCTTAGTTTGGATTTTTGAGTTGTGATTGTAATGTGGATCTTGTAATTTTATTAGTTTGGGAAAGACATGGCTATTAGAATTATATCAAATCATATGCTGACATCAACTTTGAAGAGAACACCAAAGTGCAATCTACTTCAATTGAAAATGATAGTGAAAATGAAAAATTCTATAAGGAAAATAGACATCTTTCTTTAATGCATAAAAAAGGGTAACATAGGAAGAGAAACCATACTTATGAAGATGATGGTGTTGAAAAGTTGTCTAAAAAGGTTGAAGAGGTAACATTAGCACTTCAAAGTTTAAGCAAAAATCAACTTGATGTTAAAAAGCTATATGCAAAGGTGATGAAAATTGATGGTTTTGATGAGATCACTCTTGATGATTTTTTTTATCATTTGGTTTAAAATAAAATTCTGGTAAAAGCATTTATGACAAAAAATCTTGTGAAACAATGCTATTATAAGTCTGGATGCTAAGATAGTTTTATTAGGATAAGAAAGTCAATGTTTGTTATTTGACAAGTATATTTATGTTTGTTATTTGGTCAAGTATTGTTTATGTTTTTTAATTTGAACTAATATCTATGAGTATAATATCAAAACTTAATATTGATGCATGGCTATGTAAGATTTAAAGTGTTTATATTTATTTCTTAATGTTTATCAAATAGTTTAGTTTGTTTAAATTAATTCTAACCAAATAATTTTTTTAAAAAAAAGTGGTGGCATTTCTATTATTATAGACGTGATTCCATACCTCAAGGTCTTCCTTTGCATGTGTTGTAATAAATACACCACGATTGATATTACACTTCACAATAATGGATTTGCCTTGTTAAGTTTTACCTATATCTGTGTATATATTCCCCTTAATTCGTTGGAGCTATTAACTATTATATATGCATGCCACATATAAATAACTATAATCTAGTTGATGTCTAACTAGCCATCTACATATGTCAGGTATTTCATAAAGGTTCGCCATTGGTTGATGACATGTCGAGGGAAATAACAAGACTAATAGAAAAAAGGAAGCTTAAGATGATGCCATGGTTAAAAGCGATCATCCTCCTAAAGTTGCCACAACTTTGACCATTTTAATATTTATGATCATCTCTTGCTCGAAAAAATAACTTCTTGTGAGAGGTAAGTTGAGGCACCTGTTTTCAGGATAATTTATAGTCTATGAGAAGGTTTCTCAAAAAATATATTTATTCACAATAGGTAGGAGCAAATTAGAAACCATTCAAGTTAAGACTTTCAAATAGAATAACTAGGATTCAATGTACAAATGTTAATTTAAAGGCATCACACTAATTACTCTTCAACTATTGTTGTCCATAAGCTAATAATATAAACTAGTCACTTGTCGCTTCACCATAGGTTAGGTCAAAATTGTTTGTGATACTAAAAATACAATTATCTTAAACATAACAAGAAAAATTCTGATTGTGAATTCAAAATTTAAAGCATATGTTTAATAAAATTGACCAACACTTTCATATGCCAACAAATGTAAATGATGAGAATCAACAAGCAACACTACAAGATTCATTGCAGGTGGCAATTCAACCAATTACATGAGCATGAGCCAACAGGATCAAATAGATATTCAATGGATTGATTCAGGCTAAACAAGCTTCGAGAATTTCTTTTAAGATGGTCAAGTATGAAGTTGAGTTCAAAGAAGAATCAAGCCTTGATCAATGTGATATAAGCAAGAGATGGAGCTGCTTAACTTGTATTAGAGCTTGGTTACACAACTTTATTTTAATGGTTATAACTTTCAATTGGACCATTGGATCGTGCTAAAATTTTTTTAGAAAATTTTAAAGGCCTTGTTTTCTATAGGGTTAAATTTTGATTGTTGGTTCTAGAATTATTACCTTTTGAGTTTGCTTCAGTTAGTATCAGAGCTTGACTTTAAAATCAGGTTTCATTTATTTATCTTTAAACTCAGTTTTGTTCATATTTTGTGTATTGTTTTTGTTGTTAAGTTCAATTTTCTCTCAAAATTGTCAAACTATAGTTTTGTTAGTGTTCTTGATTTCAGCTTTACCCTAATTCCTAGTTTTCTTTGTGTTCCTGATTTTGGCTTCAATATAATTCATAGTTTCTTTGTGTTCTTGATTCATCTTTACCCTAATTTCTAGTTTCATTGTGTTCTTGATTTTGACTTTATCCTAATTTTTCTTGCTTGCGGTTTCATTGAGAAAAAAGAAGATTTATCTATCAAACTAGTACTCTACCAATATATATATATAAAAAGAGAAAACTTATATGTTATTTATATTCCAGTGAAATTTATAAAAAGAAAGAAAAGAGAAAAGAAAAAAGAAATCACAAATCATAATTGTGAAAATTAGTTTATTGTTAGGATTGTGGATTTGAGATTGGTTTGAATTGAAAATGTCAAGTTGATTGAAACTATATTGATTTCGAGTTCTTAAGTTCTTTTCAATTAGCAATCAATTTGTTTGGATTGATTCTAAATTATATTCAAATTATTATTGAATTTAGGTTTGTTTGTTGAGTTTTCCTTATTCTTAGTTTCATTATCATTTTTCTTAATTGTTATGTCTTTTTGAATCCTTTGGTTGAACATTATAATCTAAATTTTTTTTATTGTTTTTGTTCGATTCCTTTAAAAATTGAAGAGGGGAGCTAATAGGGGTAAAAGGAAAAAAGTGTAAGACACTAAATTACAAGCAAAATACTAGTAGAGTGACACATCTTTGAGAGTAAACATTAAGGGAGTGTGTGAGGATTATTTACTAGCATTTTTTTCATATTTGAAAATGTCTTCTAAAGTCGAATCATCACCTAAGAAGGAGAAGGATAACGCTTATTTTGTTTTGCAAATCATGCAAAAATAATTTGAGATAATAAATGTGTTGTTTGATGAGGTAAAGGATTGAATGGATAGACATAATATCATGATTGCTAGTTCATAAAAGAGACCATCTCAAATGTTTATTAATGCTAGAAGGCTAGAAAAATATGCTACCACACTTATAGATGAGTTTGTTGATGAGAATGAGGATAATGATTTAGATGAATTTGATCAAGCTTTATTCGGCCAAAAAGGTAGAATTTGGCAACATGGTACTTTTGGTGATTCGAGGTTTTGAGACTTTAAGGATTCTAGCTATAAAGGATTTAGGAGAGATATTGGGTTTCTTGATAGTTTGGATAGAAATCTCGAGAGTATTAATATGAAGATTCCTGCTTTTCAAGGGAGGAATGATCTAGAAGCTTACTTAGAGTGAGAAAAGAAAGTGGAGTTTATTTTTTATTATCACAACCAAGGTTGTCAAAAACGCTTTTTTGACACGACACGAAACATACAATATAAACTCGACTTCTAAACTCGAATCGTAAAATCGGAAGTAAATTTTTTTAACTAAAAATCATAAAATCACAAGTAAAATATTTTAACTAAAATTGTAAAATCATAAGTAAAATATTTTAAACAATACAAATATTCAAACATCTTAAAATACATAATTCAAATAAAAGTAAAATAAACAATACAAATATCCAAACATCTTAAAATACACAATTCAAATAAAAATTCATACGTGTCCATAGTATTTCAATAACTAAAAGTTAACACACCTAAAACAAACAGTCTGTAGGTGTGTCATGTAAACTAAACACACCCTCATTGCCTTCGTCTCCCTCATTATTCCTAAAAAAGTCATCAAAATCATTACCATCTAAAGGAACATTAGTGCTACTATTAGTACCAGCACCAATATTAGAAACATTAGTGCTACTACTAGTACCAAGACCAACACTAATATTGTCAACGATATTTAACTCCAAGCTCCTTGAATTATCTGGATTGACATCATTCTGAATCTCTATATCATCTTCAATTCCATGGCACTCCATCCCAACATCATTAAGATTTTCTTCATCATCACTTTCATCTTCTTTACCGTTTTTCCTTCGTGTTGCACTATCAATGACACTAAGCAAATCAAAGTTGGATGAACCATCATGTTTCTCTCTCTCGGTTATCCAATCATCATCAGATGAGAGATGATAAAAAACTTCACTACAATCATTAGCTTGCTTTTTGACTTATCATTTAATTTCAGATTGCACATTACAAATACCAAGTCATTCATTTTTTTCTGGTGCAAACGATTTCTTCGTTTTGTATGAACCTATGTAAGCAATTCAAATTAATACCATATAAGATTCTTATAAAATAAAAAACATTAAAATTAAAAAGGAAAAAACTTACCATCTCAAATGCACTCCAGTTTCGCTCGCATCCAAATGAACTACAAGTCAAGCTTAGAACTCGAATTGCAAATTTTTATAGCTCTGGACATTCATCCCCATAAGAATCCCACTATTTAGCTGGAGTCTTTTTATCCCTTGTTATCTTGACAGCCTTAATACCGAACAACCCACTTGCATCCTTGAATAAATCAAGTTGCAAGTCAATTTTACACCTTTCACTTGCATCGGGCACCATCCTTTCTAAGCATTGATATAATCCAATTTTAATGTTGGCATTAAATTTAAAATTAGAATTATAATGATAATGAGGATTCAAATAATATGTTGCTGCATGTAAAGATCTGTGAAGTTGAAGTTCCCATCTTGCATCAATGATATTCCATATAGGCATATAACTACAAAATAAAAATAAGAATATTATCATCAACATTACATGACCTAGCTGGTAAACATTATAATTAACTGATAGTAGTAAATAAATAATTAACAAGATATATAATCAATACCTTTTTTTCACATAACCAAAATTCACTTGTATCTTCTCTTTTGCTTGATCCATTGCTTCATATATAAAACCCATAGCTGGTTTCTCATCTGAATCAACTAATCGAAGAACTTTTATCAGAGGATATGTTGCCTTAATACATGTAGTAACATCATGCCAAAACTTGTGTCCAAAACACAACTTTAAATTCGCTTCCCTTCTTTTGTTTTTGAAAACCTACATGATCTCCATTGGATGGAAGTAAACATTGTCATCAACTGTATCTTACAATCACTTAAACATCCAAGAGTTAAGTATGCAGTAGCAAATTTAGTGGCAGCACGCCTAATCAAATCCTTTCCTTTTGTAAAGTGTCTGAGCATGGAAATGAGAATAGTTCTTGAATATATGTATGAGGTGATTCTCCTCCCATTAGCAATAGTTACTTGATGGACCTCTAGTTTCTTCTCAAAATCTTCTAATATCAAGTCAATACAATGGGCAACACATGGTGTCCAAAACAATCTTTTTCCTTTTCTCATCAACAATTGCCCTACTGCCTTATAGCTTGCAGCATTGTCAGTGACTACTTGCACCATATTTTCCTCTCCAATCCTCTCCACAATAGCATCCAACATCTCAAATACTTTATCAGCAGTCTTGGATATATTAGAGGTATCTACGGATGATAAAAAAATTGTCCCTTTAGGACTATTAACCAAAAAGTTGCAAATAGAACGCCTTTTCTTATCAGTCCATCCATCAGATATTATTGAGCAACTTGTTTTTTTTCCATTCTAACTTGTACTCCTCAAGCAAGTTGATCGTGTGATCTACTTCTTGCTTCAAATACTTCTCTCTAATATCATGGTAGGATGGAGGCTTAAAACCTGGCCTATGCTTTGCAACCAATTCAAGTGCCTTAACAAATTCAGGGTTTTTCACACAGTTAAATGGAATTGCACTGGTATAGAAAAATCTTGCAATTTGTCGACATGCTTTTTCTCTAAGATCCTTTTTTAGCAGCTGATTGATGGTGGTTTATGTACTTCTACACCACTCATTACTTTCTTTCCTTTGTCCACTGAGGTAATTTCATTCCCTTCATCATTATCTTCATCTTTTCCAATATATTGGAAAGCCTTTCTTTTCTTCTCAGATGCTTCTTGATTTTTCATCAGAACATTCAAAATTATCTTCTTTACATCTTCTGGTACTTGCTGGCATGGTTCAACATCCTTTCGAGTGCAAGCCAAATGATGTTTGAAACGGTAAATGCCACCACTAATAATCTTCTGACAAAACTTGCACTGCACTCTTTTTGAATTCTTGTCAACATCTATACCATATTGCCATCCCACGTCAAGTCTATTGCCATTTGTAGTTTTTTTTGATGCCATGTATCCTACAGTTCAAAACCACTCTTGCAATAATGTTGGACATAATTAAGATTATACATTCACATACCACTCTTATGGGGAAAATTCAAGCAATCTGAACAGTAGAAAATAAAAGTTCAAGTATAAGCATACCTAGACAAGCCTAAAGGTTATATATCACTAGGTAGATCAAGATAGTGATTGAGAAGTTTCCAAAGCCAACAACTCCATGTATCAAGATCAAGCTAAAAATGGTAGTGGAATGGGTGCACGTTTGCATGATTTTGTAGAACAAAGGAATAAGGAAGCTAAAGGAGACCATTTGCGTTACTTAAAATGATTGTTCATGACATTTAACTGATTGATATACTGGCAAAAAAGCTTAATGAAATGCCTTAATCACTGAAACAAAAACTAGTGTAGTAATCATCAACTCGTAGCATCTAGGTTATATCTTGGACATGATTCTGACAAGGAAATATGAAAGAACAAGTGCAATGCCAAAGCATGCAAATGGTTACACTCTCTCTCCTGAAAAAAGGAAAACAGAATACACTCAATACAGTGCAAACCAAATATCACTAAATCAAAGCCTTGCAGGATGATATCATTTGAGAGATGCAGTCTGCATCAAATTGCTATCCAGTAATACACAAAAAGCTTAGATAAATTAAATGCAAAAGGCATTCCAAACAGGTGCATCAATTGCCCTAAAGTTTGCAGTTTTTGGATTTATAGAATACCTGTAATTCTGGAAATTGGAATGATTCGTTGCTTCCTTGCTTCGCTGAATCGTTGTCTATGCAGATTGCAGAATTACAAAATCTACAACACTAAAGCAAGCAAGATCAAACAAAGCATAGGTGAACATTAAAAGAAATCACAACACACAGTGGTAAACCATTGTTAGAAAGCTTCACAGAAGATAAACAAAGCTGCACACAAAATTACTAGCAGCAGTGCAGCACCAGTTCCCCCCTGAAAAAATACCCAGAAGCATACCACTTAATTGTAGAATACCCAGAAGATAAACAGTGAATTTCACAGCATACCTAAATCATTTTTTGTCTCTAATCACCACCATTACACAGAAAAAAACAAAGCTTGGGATTGGGAATTAATTCTTATCTTCGTCTCGCCAAGAACACTCCGGATCGGGGGGGAAGTGATTTCTTAATTTGCTGGGGAAAGGAGAAAGGGAAAAAAGGAATGGAGTCAGGGAGACTGGGAAAGTGTGAGACAGGAAGGGGATAATTGGACAAAGTCTAGAGTCATGGAGAGTGTGAGACAGGGACGAAGTCACCGGTAGGGTGAGGGTGGTCGCCTGGTCGGGTGGGAATTGGGAAAGAAAAGATATTGTGAGACAGGGACGAAGTCAAATTTTTTTGCATTTCTAATTTTGCATTCGGTCCGGTGACATTTTGGTTAAGTCATGAAAATGTAATGTTTTTTAATGTTTTTGCGAGTTGTTACTTTTTTATGCGATTTTGAACTGGTTTTATGCGATTTTCAAGTTTTGATTCCGTTTCTACACGTTTTATGGGTTTTAACAACCATGATCACAACTACTTGGATTAGAAAAAAGGTAAAATTAGTTGTGATTGAATTTATTGATTATGCTATTATTTTGTGGGAACAACTTGTTTTGAGTAAGAGACGAAATCATGATAAGCCTATTAATACTTGGGACTAGATGAAGGCGATAATAAGAAGGAGATTTGTTCTTAGTCACTATTATTAGAATTTGTATCAGAAATTGAAAAGCTTAACTCGAGGTATAAAAGTATAGAGGACCACCATAAAGAGATAGATGTAGCTATGATTCAAGTGAATGTATATGAGAATAAAGAAGCAACCATGGCTAGATTGTTGAATGGTTTGAACCATGGGATAACGAATGTTGTGGAGTTACAACACTATGTAAACTTAGAAGACATGGTACATATGGATACAAAGGTAGAGTGATAGCTCAAAATAAAAGGTAGTTCACGACAAGTTTAAAATTTAGGTTCTTTTTCATCATGGAGGCTGAATTTGAAGAATGATGAGGATACCCAAACTAAGCTGAACGTGAGTAGTAAAACTAAGACAACTAAGGTCAAGAAATAGTTCCCTGCCAATATTTAAGGTAAATATGATTCTCAACCACCTCATAATCATGATCTTAAATGTTTTTGTTGTTTGGGAGTAGGTGATATAGCATCACAATGTCCAAATAAAAAAACAATGATTTTGCGTGATAATGGAGAGGTTGAAATTGAAAATGATGATAATTATGAGAATAAGTCACCATTTGAGGATGATAGTGATGATGATGTAGAGTATCTGGTTGAGGGCGAGTCACTTGTGGTTAGGCGTGCATTGAGTGTTCAATTCTAAAATGATGATTTGGAGCAATGAAGAGATAATATTTCTCATACGAGATGTCACATCAATAATAAGGTATGTAGAATAATTACAAATAAAGGAATTTATGTTAGTATAACTAGTAATACTCCTGTATAAAAGTTAAATTTTCCTGCTACAAAACACCGTACATTATATAAGCTGCATTGGTTGAATGAATGTAAGGAAATAAATGTGAATAAACAAGTTTTAATTTCTTTTCCAATTAGGAGGTATAGTGATGATGTATTGTGTGATTGTTTTCTATGCATATGGGTCACATACTATTAGGTAGGTTATGGAAATTTGATTGGAAGGTTATTCATAATAAGTTCAAGAATAATTATTTATTTATAAAAGATGGAAAATCCATCATCCTTGTATCGTCAACCTGAAGACAAGTGTATGAAGAACAATGGAAATGAAAAAGAGAGAATAAGGTCGAGATGAGTGAAAAGAGAGATTCAACTAAGGGGAGTGAAAAGAAAAAACAATTGGGAAAGAATAGTGAGAGGAGATAAAAAGAAAAATTAGACGAGAGGAATGGGAAAAAAAAGAGTAGTAAAAGGAGAGACAAGAGAGAGGGGCTATTTGAAAAGAAAGGAAATGAGAGTTTTGAGGGAAAAATAAATAGGCATAAGAGTTTTTATGCAAAAAAGAGTGATATTAAGAGTACCTTTTATATTAAGGAGCTTATATTTATACTTTTTATATAAAAAGTCATGTTTTAACGCTAACGATTTTGGTTATTCTTTTCCTAGCGTTGTTGTTTCTTTGTTACAATTATATGAAGATGTATTCCTAGATGATTTCTTAATGGTTTACCACCAATAAGAGAAATAAAACATCAAATTGATCTTGTACTTGTAATTCCTAACCGACTAACATATAAAAGTAATCCATAAAAGACAAAGGAGCTTCAACGACAAGTTGAGGAGCTGATGTTTAAGGAGTACTTGAGAGAAAGCATGAGTTCATGTGTGGTACCAATGTTTCTTGTGCTGAAAAGGGATGTGTCTTAGAGGGTGTGTATGGATTACCGAGTTATCAATAATATTACGGTAAAGTTTAGAGATCCAATTCCTAGGCTAGATGACATGTTGATAAACTGCATGGTTCATTTATCTTTGTGAAAATTAATTTAAAAATGAATATCATCAAATTAGAGTGAAAGAAGGAGATGAATGAAAAGTTATTTTTAAGACTAAATATGAGTTATATTAATGGTTGAGTATGCCATTTGATCTCACTAATATACAACTCATTTATAACATTAATGAATCAAGTTTTGCATGTATTTATAGACAGATTTTTTTATAGTCTATCTTGATAATATCTTCGTATACAATAAAGCTTAAAGGAGCATATCAATCATTTGCATTGTGTGCTTGGTGTTTTGAGGAATGAGAAATTATATGCCAACTTAAAAAGTGTACTTTTTACATGAATTAAGTTGTTTTTCTTGGCTAAGTTAGTGGAAAAGGTATATAAATGTTGAAGAAACTCTAAAAAAGTGTTCGACAACAAACAAAAAAGAAAAATGAACAATATTCAAATAAAGCTAACAAAGGCCATATGCATTTTATCTTTAAACCTAGTGATTGAGTTTGGGTATATATAAGTAAGAAAAGATTTTTAACTTATAAGCGATCTAAGTTGCATCCTGGAGGGGATGATCTATTCCAAGTCCTTTAATGGATTAATGAAATGAAGTTGGAACTTGCAGATGAGTATAATATTAGTGCTATATTTAATGTTTCTAATCTTATCCTTTTGATGCTGGTGATGGTTTAAGATTAAATTCTTTTAAAGAAAGAGGGAGTGATGAGAACCAACAAGCAAAACTACATGATTCATTGCATATGTTGATTGGACCAATTACAAGGACAAATGCCAAGAGGATTAAAGAGGCATCAAATATAAAATTGAGTTCAAAAGAGGATCAAGCCTTAATTAATGTGATTCAAACAAGAGATGAATCTACTTAACATGTACTATAGCTTGACTATATCACTTTATGTTAATGGTCATAATGTTCAATTTAACCGCTCTATTTCATATAGGGTTAAACATTTCATAGCAATCAGACATTGAAAAAGTCTTCCAAAAAGCTTGTTTGAGAGTTTGGTTGTTGTTGCTTTTCAAAGTGTTATTTGTGCCGAAATGCATAAAAATGATGTTTTTTTTTTAAAATCATTTATGAGATTAGCGCATCAAAATAATTCAAAACACAAAAATAATAATAATTTTTAGTAAAAACATTGATAACCGCGTTCCCAAATAGTGCCCAAGTCCTAGAATTTGTTATACGGGTTGAGCTTTATTTTATTAAGACTTGGACTTTGTTATTTTATTTTAAAAGTTCTTTAAACTAGTTTATTATGTTAATTTAGAAATAATATTGGAGATGATTTCTCTTGCTTAGATTCTTCATTAAACTACTCATAACTTATCAAAGATTTTTTCTTTGTGGCATTCAACCCTCATACCATTGATTATTGATTTGTTATAATCAACAAATCAAAGTTTTCATCCAATAACTATTGTTTTTTAGTTCAAGTAATCAATGAGTTCGGTTCTTTTCAACTTGATTATAGCTTTCTTAGGTTAGGATTCAATCTTAATTATAGGTTCTTAGGTTCTTAATCTTCAGGTTTGTATCAGTAAACACTATCAAAATGCTATTTTGTACCAATTCAAGAATATGAGAAATCGACTTGGATCAAGACCCTGATCTTGTTCCATAATGAGCCATAAAAGTTTTATTTATTTATTTATATATATAGTGATATTTTTTATATATAATAAGAGAAATAATTTAAATTTTATTGAAACAAAATAATTTTCTAATATAAACTCTCCTTTTTTTTTAATTGTTGTTCTATGCCATTTATTTAATAAAAATAAAAAGCAATCACCACAAACATAAAAAAAAAAACTTTGAGGTTGTAAAAACATTTTTTTTATCTTATTAAATCATGTGGGTCAACCCGAAGGCCCCTGGACCCAGCTTCTTTCTTAGTACGAGTTTCAAATTAAATCATATAAAAGTTAAACTAATGTGACCCAGTTAATTTGAAAGGTCCAACCATGACTCAGTGGACCTAGTCAAAACCAAGTTTGACTAAAATACTTGTAAACCATCGTTATTTTAATTATTTATAAACAGTAACATGATGTTTTAGGTGGACCCAGGTCTTCAATTGTAGCCTAGCTGACTTGGTCGACCAAGCCAAGACCCGATGTGCTTTATAAATAAATAAATTAAAACACATCAATCTAACATTTTTTTATAAGAAATATACTCAGACAAAAGTATTTTAAATGGACTCGGGTTAACCTGTCAAATCTATGACTTAAGTCATAACCCTTATTGGGTTTAATAACCTTGTCTTTTGAAATTTATTTTTTTGTATAGTTGAATGATTAACAATCTAGAAAACATAAGGGAAGTTCTTAATCAAAATTTAAATAAATAAATTAATGCAACCTAAAAAATACATAAAAAACGAAGAGTTTGAATTAAAATTTTAAAGAAAAAACTAATAAAAAGGTTAGGGATTTTGGGCTTAGCAAGAAACCCAAAAGCCTAGATATGTTTGGGCCTAAAAACCCAGACATTGATTTCTCCTTCTTCTTTGTATCCATCTTTTTTTTTAAAAAAAAAAGACAAAACATCATCTACTATAGCATAAGACACATCTTCTAGAAATCTAATTTTCAACCACAATGGTGGTTGAAAAATCAAGGTCCAGTTTTTTAGACCCTAAAAACCTATTTTCAACTAAATTTTCACCTAAAAAAACACTTTAGATGCTTTTTAAAAAAATCTAGTTGTTGTCTTAAACTTGAAAAAAATCAGTCTCAAAATCAACTCAATTCTGAAAACTTTTGAGCCTCGATCTACTTTTTTAGGCAAGAGGAACGCCAAAAAAATACCTCAATAAAATTTTTTTTTGTTGAAATGAACTCATTTACAATAAGATCAACTTTTATTTTGGTCGGAATGGGGCCAAACAAAAAATTATCTTTCTTTTATATGTTTTTAACGACTTTCTCTCTCCTTTTTCAAACAAGGGATTGAGATGAGATAAAAATAAAGTCTTGAATCAAAACATAAAATCCCCAAACTAAAGGGACCAAAAAGAAAGTGTGACTTAATTTTCGGTAAGAAAAACTTATGTTTTTTCATATAGCGAAGTCTCAATTTTTTTTCTAAGAAAATCTTATGTTTTTATGAGAATTCATGTCATTTATGTTTCACTTTTTTTTTTAATTAAATCCTAAAATAAAAAAATGAAATTAAAAATAAAGGGCATGCTCACTTATAAATGAAATCGAAAAATTTGTACTTGATTTTTTTTTTAACTGATACTAAAATGAAATGAGATTGAGTGAAGTTAGTGTTTTAGTTTTTTTTCTTCTAATCTTTTAGTGCTAAATAAACATTTTGCTTGTCAATTTTAGAAATTCATTATCTCCTCAAGGCTTATTTGGTCATTTTATGTTATTTTGATAAAACAAAAATTCAACTCAATTTCTGAAGGTCAAATAAAAGATTTTTAACAAAAAGTAAAAAGTGAAAATACAAAAAATAAAAAATAATATAAAGGGTGGAAAACACATGTAATGACACTCAAAATAGAAGATGACATAGAGGTAATTAACTCTATTTGTTATGATTTCTAATAAACTATTTGTTTCTTATTCATTTAATTTTGATGCTCAGTAATTCAACCCCTGATTTACTATTCTTGATTAAGGACTTTTATCTATTATAAGATTTTTCATTTAATTAACTTTTTTTTTTAGAGAACTTATCCTTTTTTGTTAATTGATTCTAACAAAAACTAATTAAAAAATCAAAATAATTTAAAGGTAAAATGAAAATAAAGAAGAGTTTGAGTATAAAGTTAATATTACTCCAAAAGATTAGCCAAAATTAATATATAGCAAATCCAAATAGACATAAATTGCCAAGAAACTTCAAAGTCCCTACAATCAGGCCGAGTCAGCTTAATTTAAAAATAGAAAAACTCAAATGTGAGGTTGAAACCACTTATTTTGCATGAACAAATGAACGATTGAGAATTTTTCTAGGAAATATTTTTGACGATTCAGCTTAAAAAAACACATGTTATAATGTCCAATACAAACCAAGTCATTGGATAATTCACCACAAATAAATCAATTGCAAAACATTATATATATATTTTTGAAATATTTTATTTTATTTTATTTTTTAATATTTATAATTTTTCTTTATGAAAACATGTTGGGTTCCTGAATATCATACACGCAACATAAACAATAAAAAAAAATTATTTAGGAGTTCCTAAGATTTCGTTAGATAGATCTAAAATTGTTTAGAAATTTATTATCAGAAGATCTCATCTTCTTCAGTTTTGAATACTTCTTTAAAAGTTGTGCTGTTATAAACAACAAG
Source organism: Populus simonii (assembly GCA_007827005.2). Classification (NCBI taxonomy): domain Eukaryota; kingdom Viridiplantae; phylum Streptophyta; class Magnoliopsida; order Malpighiales; family Salicaceae; genus Populus; species Populus simonii. The sequence continues at coordinate 14,431,018 of CM017477.2, forward strand.
TCCTTCAATTATTCGATTTCCAACAATAATCCACACAAATCACCCGTGAGAAATCTTCTAAATCTTTATTTAGAAAAGATGGATTGTTATGCTCAGAGTGCTAGCTCTAATTTTATGTTTACATAGTTCTTTTGTCTAACAGATAACTCTTAAAAAATAAGGGGCGTATCTTACTATTTAATTATAGGGAAATATAAAAAAATCGTATAAATTGATAAAATATTAAATTACCCCTTGAATACTATCCATATATTAATTTATGATAATTTTAGAAATTAACTCAATTAAGTCCTTACTTGAGTTTTCTAGGTCTAAAAATATAATCCCTATATTAATTATATTGTAGTCTTTAATTTCTAAAATATATTTTAATCTAGTTATACTTAATTAAATCATCTTAATTTAATTTTTGACTAATAATTTTTATTGTGTGTGACCCATCAAGTTCTAATATGTTGGCCTAAATATAAATTATAATTCTAATTAAATAGAATTAAATAAATTAATTTATTATCAATTCAATAATTGATTAATTTATAATGGAAGATAAGGTGGATCGTTTAACAATGTGTCATAATTTTTCAAATATTAGAAAATTCTTTAATGATTTGACTTAATCTTTTAGTGACTAGTTTCTTAGTGTAATTTATATCATTTCATCAATAATTTTTTGATTTAACATTAAAGCATAGAGTATGTTTACCATGTTTAACCATGTTTATTCTTTATATAATAGTCATTAATTGTTTGAATAAGATTTGAAATTCTTTTCAAATCTCATTTCATCTTGGTCAAGGATCTCTCCGTCAATACTATTTTAGAACATATAGACTATTTTTCCTAATTCATCTAGGATGATGAATCCTCTCTTGATCAATCAAGTAATTTTATATAATTCATGTTATATCCAATGTCTACCCCTTCATTACCTCGATTAAAATAACATATAACATGATTAAAGCATAACATTCTCTATAAAGATAACTTAGTGATCTAAAGTTTAAGAATCACTTACACAATTGTTACGTGAGTCTTTTCATAGACATAAGTGATCTCTCTATATAGAATTTTCATTTGGGTTAGTTCAGTGTACATGTCTTATAACAAACACTTACATATTAGTTCTAGATATTTCTTATACCTTAACTTATGAGAACAACCGTTTTTTCTTTCCATGAATAAAAGAACATAATATGTATCAGTCTCTACGACTCTAATAAATGTCTAATATTTAAGAGGGCATCAACCAGAAACATTTTAGGAACAATATTTTAATATAATAAAAATCTCATAATTATAATAATTTTATAATTTTTTTTGCAAAATATTTTTGTCCCATAAACTTTATTTTTATTCAAAATTTATTAATTTAATATTATATAAATATTAAAGATAAATTAAAATTTTATTAATAATAAATATATATTTATATTAATATAATAATATCACGTATAAATAATATTTGGATGTATAACATATTAAATTAATAAAATTCTATAGTGATTTTTTACAAACAAGAACAAAAAAGGAAAAAAGAAATAAATAAAAAGGCAACGTTTCCATTATAGGCAAGAATAACAGAGCTCTCCGCGCGACCTTAGCCATTGCATTTCACAGATTGAGCATTACAGAAAGTGAAAAAAGAAATTTAGCAATAAAGCTTCAGGTCCTCTCTCTTATTCCTTTCCGCATTTCACACTTTCTATTTCACATTCTTTCTATTAATTTACCACACCCAAAACTAAGATCCAAACGTTCTCCATTTTTACGAGAATGTAAGGAAAATACAATGAGTATTCATGATCATGGGCTGAACCGAGGAATCTCGAAAAGCGTTGCCAAATTTTAGAATTAACTCTTGCTAATGTTAGATCAGAATCAAGATATTACTCCCTTTTACAGGTTTAATCAGATTTTCATTCTTGTACTATTGGGCTGTAGCATGATGTAGATTCGAAAGCTAGAGTTGAGAATGCAGGCTGTTTTATTTTTGGACTTTGTCTTGTCTCACTAAGCCTATTTTGAACGATAGCATGAGACAGATAAACAAGTTATAGTTGCTTGATTGAGTTGTTTTTATTTATTTATCTATCTCGTTTAAGTCCTAACGAAATCTACAATACTTAAAGAACATTTCTTGTTTCTCGCAGTGGCATATTAGAAGTCGGATTTTAGGGTGGAAGTGAAAATGAATCCCAAATCCAATCCATTTTCTGCAGCTGGTTCAGGGCTCATTAGAGGGGGATTGGGTGCATATGGAGAGAAAATTTTTGGGTCAGGCTCTCAGTATGTACAAAGCAATGTGAGTACTTTTATCCCTGTGGATAAATTGCTAGCTAGATAGGTTGGCATAGCAAACAAAGAATTACAAAGCTCCATAGTTCTGATGACTCTTTCATGTAATGACCCGAGTATTCTTGTTTTTTTATCAGCTTGAATTACAGCACATTAGACATCTATAGCTGATTAACTTCCGTATGAATATTTATTTTCTTAAGGTTAATGGATGTGATATCAGTACTTGGTAAGAAAACATTGCTGGGCATCAACAATTGAACGTGTTTCTTATGATTTTATTATCGATGAGCAGATAAGCAAGTGCTTCTCTTACCCTCAATATTACTTCCAAGTGAATGACCATTATGTCAGGAATAAATTGAAGATTGTTCTTCTTCCTTTTCTAAACAGGGTAAGTGAAATGTTTCTAATTGGCATAACACAAAGCATTCAGGTTAAGAAAAACAAACATGTAAGATCGTAAGTAGTTGGTTAACTTAAAGAAACTGTAATGCAGTTCTCTCTTATCTTCTTTCTAGGGCCACTGGACAAGAATAACTGAGCCAGTTGGAGGCAGGCTTTCCTATAAACCTCCAATTAATGACATAAATGCTCCAGATTTATACATTCCTTGCATGGCATTTGCTACCTACTTGGTTCTTTCTGGCATCTCATTGGGCCTTTCTGGGAAGTAAGTGTAGGAACTTTGGTGTAACCAAGCTTCCTAAACAGCTCTCTAACAACAATATATTCCTGTCTGAATATGATCATATTCGCAATTCCAATTTTATGCCAGGTTTACACCAGAGGCCTTAAATTGGCAGTTTGTTAAAGGAATGATAGGCTGGTTTTCCGAAGTGATGCTGCTGAAAGTTTCAATTCTTTCACTGGGAGGTGGGGAGGCACCTCTGTTGGACATGGTAGCATATGCTGGGTATACATTCACAGGGATGTGTGTTGCTGTGCTGGGGAGGATCACTTTGGGCTATACATACTATCTGATAATTTTGTGGACATGTCTTTGCATGGGTATATTTTTGATCAAGACTATGAAGCGAACTCTATTATCTGAGGTTAGGAGTTATGACTCAAGCAAGCATCAGTACCTCTTGCTCTGCACTGCTTTGACCCAGTTCCCATTGATGTTTTGCCTCAGCAACACTTCAGGAACTTAGCTTTTCTGAAGGCTCTCCTGGAAATATGCATCTGGTTTATGAGGGTGCCCTTTATTTTCTCTCTTGCATCAAATATTCTGTTGGCTTTCTGTTTCAGAAAAGTACGTGAGTTATACCACCTTTTTTGGTGAACCTGATCAAATTCATATTCTTTGACATCTGGTTTCAGGAATAAGTGCACCGAAGATCTCTCTTCTGTTTATTCTTCATCATTTTTGTAGTCTCTTGTAATATTTGCAGACTTGAACGGTGAATAATCATTCCTTTGCTATTCCCAAGAGTCAGACTGATTCAATATTTTAACCTATTGATAGGTCCCAGTCATATTACAATTGTTAAATAGATAAAGTTTCTTTAGGGTGAGGATGAACCATAATAATTGATATTTTAAAAATATATATCCCCATTACTGTATAATAAAAAGGTTTAAATACATAAAAATTTAAATAGCTACAGTTAATGAAATAATAGCTAACGACCATGGACCAAGCCTTCCAATGAAATGATGCCAGCAAATCCTCAAGTAATTGGTATTTTCTCCACATCTCCTGCACGAGGCACATCTCTTGCATGATTTATGTCATAAAACATGGATTCTTGATAGGAGCACGTAGTGACCTTCTTGGTGGTTTATCAATACCTCCTTCTATAACTGGAACCTTGTCCTCAAGGTTCATGTTATTGAACTTTCTATTATGATCTCCTCATTTGTCTCTTCTTCATCATTCGAATTATAACTCCTTTCTAACAATAAGAGGTGGGGGCTTTGGCATTTATGGCCGACGTTGAATTTTTCATCACAATTAAAACAAAGACCTTGAGCTTGCCTCCGTTGCATTTCATCCCAAGTGAGTCTTTTCATTCGTGAAGCTGGTGTGGTTTTTGTTTGTGCTGGAAAGTCAAGTTGCGAAATGAATTGTGAATTCCGTGTGAATTTTTATTGGCGAGTGATCTGGTCTTCATGCATTCGTGCAAAGCTAAAAGTTTCCTTTAAAGAGTGTGGTTTGAACATCCGGATTCCTTCAACAATTTCTGATTTAAGGCCTCCCATAAACATTCTTACCAGTGCTTTTTGTGTCCATCTTTGCACCCGATTTCCCAACCTTTCGAACTCTTTTTGGTAATCTCATAAAGAACCAACCTATGTAATCCTTGATAACGCTTCATCAAAATCTTCACAATCAATTGGTACGAAACGAGCCCAAAGTTCATCCTCAAAAACCTCCCATGTTACTTCTCTCCCTTCCTCGATATAAGCACGGCGTAACCATTGCCACCATTGATTAGCTTCACCTGCAAGGTGGAATGATGCCAAGGATACCTTTTGTGCTGCTATGGTGCCTTGGTATTCGAAAAATTGTTCCACTCTGTTGAACCATTCAGTTGGATCATCACCAGAGTATCTTGGAAATTCAAGCTTTGTTAACTTGGATGAGAACATTTGTCGTCCTCTTTTTGCAGACTCTATAAACTCTTCCCTATTATGACAAGAAGGACCACTACGGGCATTGGTGTTACTGCTGGAGTCTTTAGTTGAGAGCAAGGTCATAGAGAACTTATTGATGACTTCCTCCATGTGATGTAACTTTTCATTAAGACCAAGTTTCATTCAACTCATACTATCTTGAAACCCTCCAAGCGCAACTTCTAAATTTTCAATTATTTCTTTATTGGTTGTCATTGTAAGATAGAGCTCTAATACTAATGATAGGTCCAGTCAAAGCTATTACAATTGCTAAATAGATAAAGTTCCTCTTAGGATGAGGATGAAGCACAATAACTGATACTCTGAAAATATATATCCCATTACTGCATAATGAAAAGGTTTAAATACATAAGAATTCAAATGGCTACAGTTAATGAAATAATAGCTAACGACCATGGACCAAGCCTTCCAATGGAATGATGCCAGCAAATCCTCAAGCAACTGGTGTTTTCTCCACCTCCCCTGTATGTGGCACATTCTCCTCTGTTTATAGCACGTCCTTCTCCTGCATGAGGCAAGTTTCTTGCATGATTCATGTTATAAAACGTGGATTCTTGATAGGAGCACGTAGTGATCTTATTGGTGGTTTATCACCAATCATACAAAAAGCAAATCATCCAAACATACTAATTGCATGTAATAGTGGCATAATTGCTCAATTGGCATTGCCAAGATGGTAAGTGGTGACAGTTACAAACACTGTCAAAATGGATTGAGGGCAGGATTGATAAAAAGGGGTGGGATTGATTATATTTTTTATTTGAAAAAAAAGAATAATAATCCGAACTAAGGATTGAAAATACTTAATTTCCTACACATTCTCTCAACTTGGCATTGCCAAGATTGTAAATGGTGGCATTTACAATAATCCAAGGGAACACGAAAGGCAAAGATAATTATCACCATAGTTGTTTATTGTTAAACATGGCTGTCCCTAACGTGTTGATTCAATGACGTATCAGGGACAACCATGTTTTTTATATTAAATTTCGCTTGTGCGCAGACTTCGAAGACACAATTGCACACGTTTTTCGAGCAAGCAACTTCAATTTATGGTTCCTTTTTAATTGTTGATAATTAACAAGGCAAAAGGGTTAGGCCAATCGTAAGTTTCTAGTACTAAGAGAACACTTTCAAGATAATAGCAATGATCGGCTACTTTTATTAATGGATAACCGTCAGGTAAGCACAATGGTGGTCTTTTTCTAATCCACATTATCAGCAGTGACAAGTATCATAGAGTATCTTGTCCATGAGTATTTATAGCTGTTTGACTTCTCAGTCACTCATTCAATGATCAAGTTATACAGAAAAAAAAAATAAAAAAAAGGAAGAAAAAGAGGAAGAGGAAGGGTGTGGGAGAAGAAATATTTTCTATTGATGGGTTTTGAAAAACAAACCATATTCTTTAAATAGACATATGATATGGCTTTATTGTTTTGAAAAGTAAAAAGATTGTCACAACCCGATTCCTGGATCTATGACTGGCACATAGGCAAGGTTCCCCTCCAAGATTTCATATCTATGCGAACCCAAACTTACATATAAACTTATCCATTAAACAACTCAATCAGAGTTCAACACAGCAGTAACAACAAACTAACTTCAAAATATAATTTAATTGTCTTAATACAAGAGTTCATATAAATTCATAGTTTTAGAGTACTAACTAGATATAAAGGAAAAGGTACAAATCACTACCGAAAAGAGCAGGTTCAGAAGGTTCAACAAAAGTGACCTGTTATCACGCTATAAGCCTGAAAAGGTAAATAATGAGATGGTGAGTTCAACAACTCAGTGAGTAGATAACTTTCAATATACACACACAAGGTAATACAACAATGATAATATATATATACAATTATGGCTCTAGGCTTTTATAGAAAGGTTTCTCAAATAGGCTATAACAAGAATATCACATTGTAAAGCTCGTCAGAAAATCAAAATGCAATGACCATGAGGCTCCGTACTGTGGGATGATCAGTCCATAAAGGTTGGTGACTCCCCCGACCAACTAGGGTTCAGATACGATGTGCACAAAGACTAACACTATCCTGTTAGCATGAGTATTCTGACTGACATACCATAGGTTCATAATCATAATCAAACAGACATATTCATATCTCAAGGCTCAACTCATGACATCAATCAAATGAGGAGCTATCAATTCAGAAGTCAATTCAAAATATATACTGGTTCATATCAAGAATTCAGATTCAACAATTGATCATGCTTTATCATAACAAGGATAATAATCAACATATATATATTATCAAGAAGCATGATCCAATTCATATTAACAAATCAAATATTTAAAATATTTCTCAATTCAAAATATATACTGGTTCATATCAAGAATTCAGATTCAACAATTGATCATGCTTTATCATAACAAGGATAATAATCAACATATATATATTATCAAGAAGCATGATCCAATTCATATTAACAAATCAAATATTTAAAATATTTCTCATGCATATAAAAAATTATCTACTCACTTGACTCAAAGCAAACAGCACTCAAAAAATGATACCGAAGGAAATCCTACTGACGTTCCGCCGGTAGAATATCAGGATTATCTAAATACAAAGGAGACATATTCAAGAATAACTCAAAAGAACATATAACCTATTTAATACACTTATCTAAGGGTATATTCCATAACCCTATATGTTTTTAGACAAAACTAGTTATTTTCCCAAAAACCCAAAATCTAACGGTTTTCCCGAAATCTAATCCATAATAAAACAAATAATAAAATTGGTAATAATTCACTAATTAACCCTCAATTATTCATCAAACCAATCTGCAAAAGCAAATATTACAGCTAGGGACTAATATGTAATTTATCATATTTTTAAGGGTCAAATTGTAACTTTGTCCATTTGGAGGACCAAACTAAAATTATCATAAATCCATTACTATACTGAAATTCTGACCATAATTAATTCTCATTTCTGTCCAGAATATCTCATTATGATCCAGGGACCATTCTGGAATTTTACCAAATTTCTAGGGTCAAATTGCAATTTTTGTCAAATTGGAGGACCAAATTGAAAGTGTTAAAAATTCATAACTATACTGGAATTCTGTCCATAATTCATCTTTTATTCTGTCTAGAATCTCGAAATATACTCCAGGGACCAATCTATAAATTTCCAAAGTTTGGGGACTAAACTGTAATTTTCACAAATTGAGGGAACAAACTGAAATTTTGTCATCGTTAACCTCAAACCCAGAATTTTCACAGATTACCTACTGTTATCTCCTGATTTCTAACACAAATTCACCATTCAAACAAAATCATAACTCAAAATCACTATCTTTATCTACAATTTTCTATAATCAACTAAATAATCAATTACCCATAATAATCAACCCATAACATTCAATTTAATTCATCAATTAAAAGCAAACATAAATTTTCAAAACCCTAACGTTTATCAAAACTAAAATTAAAAGCTCAATATTACACATTTATACATCTAACAACCTAAATCTTACCTTTAAACATAATCCCTTCAACTCCTTTCTATTTCCCTTCTAATTTCCCTCTTTTCTCTTCTTCTTCTTCTTTCTCCCTTCTCTCTCCTGTCAGTTTTTCACTCTAAATTTTTAGATCTCTTTTTTTTTTCTATTTATATTTATCAAGTTTGTTGAATTACTACACTACCTCTCATTCAATTATACCCACTTTTTAAGCCTCAAAGGGCTTGTTAGCCTTTTCCTATATCTTTTAATACAAAACATTACAAAGATATTTTAATTATACTTAACATTATTTTATACAATTTATTTGTTAAAATACAATATCATTAGTGTTTTGGGCTGAGTTTTTTTCCCAATCGTTTTGGATATTGATCGATTCAAATCTAGATAACTCATCTAAACCTAGATGAGACATGATTGAGTTAATTCTAAGAATTTTTATATATATATATATATATATATATATATAATTTTTATTTAAAAGATTTTATTTCATCTTTTTTTTGTAATTTTTTTTTATCCAAAATGATATCATTTCAACTTTAAAAAACCCACTAAAACAACATCATTTTAAAATTGACTTGTGTTGATTTGATGGCCGAGAGATTGACTTAGTAATCTAATAACCTAGGCCTATAACTGGTTTGACAATTATGATCATGACTATAAAAGAGAATGTTTTGAGGATTGGAATTTTAGAACCAGAAACTACAATGACTATAGGAATTATCTCATTCTAGCTCATAGTTATTAAACCCGGTCCAGGGGTTGACCCAGCCATGGGCTAGGTCTCAGGTCACACGGTTAACCCAAGTCAATTCAGGGAAATTAAAAAAATATTTGAGATTTTAATATTCCATATGAAAAAATTAAGAAACAATCCATGTAAATTTAAACTATATAAAGGCTCAACCAAAAAATGAGAAGACAAAACGCCTAGCAAGTACCAAGTACCAATGAGTCATTCCAGTTCCACGTTATCTCATGGGTACTCAACTTTCCTAACTAATTTCAAGTACAAAGCCCAAAAACTCTTTAAACATGAGACAATTCATCTCTTTACTACAAAGTTGCAAACACATTAACCAAATCTCACCAATCCATGTTAAAATCATAATGAACCACTATGACCAAGACTCATTTGTCGTGTTCAAACTACTTCGTGTTTGCTCCAATCTAAACTCTATTTGTTACATGTCCAAGATCTTCTCTCACATTTAAAGTTCAAATATTTATCTTTACACTACTCTTATTTATGGGTTGGTGTTGTCTCGCTATTACACTAAAGGGATTCATTTATATTATCAAATGATCAATTCATCACTTATAAATGATAGCTATGTGATCACTTCGTTTTTAAAAGCTTGTGGGTGCCAATTGTCTTTGAAAAAGGGGAGAGAGGTTCATTGCCAAGTTTTGAAACTTGGGTCAAGCTCGAATAGATTGATAAGAATGAAACTAATTGAACTTTATGGGAAGTGTGGAGCATTTGAAGATACAAGCAGGTTTTCGATTAAATGCCTGACAAACATGTTGTTGCATTGATAGTCATGATAAACTATTAGAAAGATTTTCATATTTAGAAGGTTAGAGTTGGTTTTGGGCTTTTTTTTTTCTATTGCATAGTTTTACGCTAATACGTATAATTTTTTATCCTATCATTGTATTGGGATCCAATTTTACCAGAGTTTTCAGAGATCATATTTTATATACAGTTAAGATTTTAGGTCAATAGGACATCATAAAGACCTTGTGATAAGATCTAGAAGTTACTGTGCGAGAATTTATATTAGTTTCCTAGTTGATTTATGATTGTTTTTTCTATTTTATTTAGAACTCTATTATTATTTTTTTTCTAAAACTACTTGCAATGTTTTTTTACCTAGTATAAATAGGGTTATCAAGCTTATGCAATGTGGTTCTGAAAGGGAAATTATGTTAAAATTTGGATACTTGCTTCGATTTTAGAGAAGTTGGTTACTTTTCTTTATTGAATTAAAACTACCAAATAAGCCTGAGATTCACTTTAGAACAACTTTGCATCAACTTCACGATCACGAGTTGCATTACTTAAAGACATATTAAAAACAATCTTTCAAGGTAATAAAACATGTATTGTTTACATTAATGAAGCTAAGTTTCTCATTGATCAACTAGCTATAATCGACAAGCTTATAAATGATCAAAACCTTATTATTCAATTGCTAGGAGTTCTTAAGGGAAGCTTCACTCTCTTTATTACCTCCTATACTTTTTCTATATGATATAATGATATTTCCTTAGAATATTTTGAAGTTGAACTACTCAACTTTAAGGCATTGTTTGAAAATCAACATGTAAATTCTTTAGACACTCATTATGTTTTTGCTGCTAGCAAATATAAAGTGTCAAACTTTACAAAGAAAGCACAAAAGTGAGTTGTAAATACTAATTTCAGATAAAATTGAGCTCCAATCGTCTTTAATCTTCAATGATCTAATTTTGTATAATAGAATAATCCTCTTTTATAAGGTACTTCTTTCAATAGACCTATCTGTCACATTTGTGATAAAACAAATCATATTGCACTAGGTTGTTGTAAAAGGTTTAATTATACATATCAAGGTCGAATTTTTATTGCTAAACTTGCAGTCATTACAGCTAAATCTATTGTAACACTTGATAATCAAATATGTTATGTTGATAGTGAGGCGAATGCACACATAACCAGTAATGCAACAAATCTTACTACTCAATAATCATTTGAATGAGTAGACATGATTAAAGTTAGCAATAGGATAAATTTATCAATTGAAAATACCGGACACACTTCCCTTCTAGTAGATAATCAATCCTTTTATTTGCAAAATATTTTATATTACCTTAATATATTTGTCAATCTTTTATCCATCAACAAATTATGTCTAGATAATAATAATTATTTTAGACTAATTGGCTATAATTTCTTTGAGAAACAAAATTAGACTAACAAAATCCTATTCCAAGGTTGGGCAAAGAATGGTCTATATCCTCTCATCGATAACAAGAGCTTCTCCAATGAAATGCATTGCTTTGTAACTAAGTTAGAAACTAAAACAACTAAGGATAGATAACATAGTCATTTAGGACACCCCTTCCAAGCTTGACTTAGATAATCTATTTCAGTTTGAATATCTACCTAGTACTAAATCCTTTAGTAAATATATATTTTTATGAGTCTTGCCCTCTAGGAAAAGCCAAACAGGTTCCATATAACAATTCAACACATTAGATACAATGTCTAATAGTCCTTGTATACTTAGAAATTTAGATGTCTCCTATAAATTTAGTTATTGGATGTTGTTTTTATGTTATTTTCATTGATGATTTTTCATGTTTCACATGATTATATCCTATGGCCTATAAATCTGATGTATTTGAAGTTTTCAAAAAATATAAAGTTTTTGTTGAAAACTTATTTTCTTGAAAGATTAATCAAAATCAAATAGACAACGAAGGTGAATTTCTCTCTAATGAATTTAAATGATTTGAAGTATAAATGAAATTTATCATCAACTAACTAGTCCATATTCTTCTCCATAAAATAAAATTACAAAGAGAAAACATAGACACATGAAAGAAAAATGCTTAACTCTTTTTGTAAAATCACATTTACCAACAACTTATTTGTACTCGTTCCTTCCTAACATCGGTTTATTTAATTAATAGGCTCGCGAAAGAAGTTCTAATCTAACATATCTCCTTTCTATGTGCTCTATAAATCAATCCCGACCTACCTATTTTTAGGTATAGTTGTTATCCATTAATCTCACCTTATGAAGAAAATAAGCTTTGTTTTAAAAGTAAAAAAATGTGTTTTTCGAGTATACTCGGACAACAAATATTATATGACGCGAATTGCATGATCATGTGATCACGTAACCCATAAGCAAGAAAGACAAGTCATGAAAAGCTAAAGAATCAGGTTTGATAAGAGAGTGATATAGAGATTACCTAAACCAAAGCACTAACACTATTGCAATAAACCTCCACCCAACGAATATCAGTTGATGAATGAATAGTACAAGAAAGATGTCACAAAATCAGTTAACCTTGATAACTCAAATCTGCTCTTTATCCTAGCGAAAAGAAAAGTGTTATCTCATGCAAAACACAAGTTTATTCAAAACATCATGGCTTCAAAACTAAAAACCTAAGAACAAGCTAAATAACCTATTTATATTAGGTAAAAAAATAATCCTAAATAAGTCTAGAAAAATAATAAAAGAATATGAGTCCAAATAAGAAAAATAATCCTAAATCAATTAGGAAAATAATGCAATTCTCGCAAGGTAGATTGTGGACCATATTTTAAGACCTTCATGATGTCTGATTGATCTGAAATTTTAACTTAATATAAAACAAGATCTCTTAAAACTTTTGGTAAAGTTTCAGCTTGATTCAACAATCGGATTGAAATTATGTTTGTTAATGTAAATTTATGCATTGAAAAATATTAGCCCTAAACCAACTTTAACCTCCTAAATAAGCATGAAAGTCTTTGTAATAACTCATGCCCCTTAGTTTCCTTATAGAATATGGAAAGTCCTAAAATTCTCTGTCATTAGATATCACCATCCCTCCTTTCCTAATATAACTAGAATAGCTATGGAATCCTTGTAAGAAAAGGATTTTGAAACATTAAAGGAATTCTTGTCACAGTTGGAAACTATATTGTTGTCTATTAAAGATCCTCGTAAACTAGAAAACTTCCAAAACTAAACTATTGAATTTTTGTCCATTATTAGGGAAAAAAATCTCTCCAAAAGAAAGCCACAAGTCAAAAGAACAAATAACAAAACCCATATAGAACCTTCTGACCGATAATATGATGCCTTCTCGAACTTTGATTGACTTGAGATTTTAATCTCATATAAAACAATACATTTGAAAACAACTAGTAAAATTTTTTATGCGATCCAACCCACACCAAATGATTCATTAGTAGTTCCAGTAGGCCCAATCACTAGGGCTATGGTAAAGAAGTTCAAGGAAGCCTTTAATAGGCTTTTACAAGACACATGGGTGAAGGTGGACTACAAAAGAGCAACAACCAAAGAAGAAAAATCCTTAATAAATTTGATTCATATTTAAGATGGGCTTATGGACCATGGGTTTCAGCATCATTGGGCTTGTTTTTTCAAGTATTTTATGTTTCTCAATCCAACAAGGAAACCATGAACTTATTTGGATAAAAAAAAGTCTAATATATCAAGGAGTTTAATCTATCAATGAGATTTAATTGGAAGGAAAATCTTACTCTACTTTGGACACTAAAGGTGATGGGAAAATAGGATTATTGAGAAAAGTTCATAGTCTATTGTTTAAAGAGTAGTGGCAGCACCATGAGATAAAATTTCAAAATAAGATTATTGGGATAAGAAAAGTTCATAGTCTATTATTTAAAGAGTAGTGGCAGCATCATCGAATAAAATTTCAAAATATTTATTTTATTATTTTCATGTTATTTAGTTAGTTTTAGGTTTATTTTGTGTTTAGTTTCAAATTGAGTCAAGTGAACCCATTAAGTTATCTTAGGTGTTTATTTCCAAGAGTACAAATACTCTTTTAGAAGACTTAATTTTCAGATTGGAATACATTAATTGTCGTATATTGAAACATAGAGAATAAGAATTTTTCTTGTTTGATTCTTAATTTAACTACACTCTTCAAATAAATGACCAATCTTTATTATGATTTAATCCTTCATGTGCTCATTTCCAAGTGAGGACGTTGTGTGTAGGTGGTTATTATAGTCTTGGTTTCTTGGGGCAAGTTTTCCATTATGTCAAGCCCAATTATCAATCTCAAGCCTGAATTAGGTAGATCTTAGGTTTGCAAATTTAATAAACATTCCACTAGGGTTCACATCAATTTCAGTCCAATCCAACAGTCAAATTGAGAGTTATGCTCAATAGTGTAAAATTAGACAATAGATAACATTACGCTAAAATAAAAAAATATAATTGTTCAATCCTTATATAGATCGTATCATTCCCTCTCTTTTTAAGAAGATTCATACTTAAATGAGTAATATGAAAAACTTCTAGGAGCAATACATCATCATCATTCTATGGTCGAGAAACATTATCAAAATATTTATTCTAAACATGGAACCTCATATGAAAGATGCAACTCGTTACTCCTCTAAATCAACCATCTTATCTTGTAAATTCAGTGTTCATTTCACCATAAGCTCTTCCCCCTTAACCGGATACTCAACAAATTCATCACTTGTATATCCAAGATGAGGCATTTCCTCATCATTACTAACCTCTCTATAGGTCACAACCTCATCATGATCCTTCATGGCCATAGCTTGCTTGTTTGGACACTACGAAGCAACATGACCAACTCCTAAACAATGAAAATAGTTTATGTCATGATTACAAGATGTAATAATTTTAAATTTACCTCTATTATCAATGAAGATGTCCTTCTTCTCTATTGGAGTCTCAGTTCTCTCCTCCATATTTGATTGGGATTAGGCAGATCCCACGTTAGCCTTCCAATTAGGTTTTCAAGGTGATAAAGAACCCAATAGTTGGTTTGGCTCTGAACTACCCCTACACTTAAGTTGTCTCTTTACTTTTGTTGTCAAATGCACCATATCCATCAACTTCACATAGCGTTGCAACTCCATAATATTCATAATCTCGTGATTTAGCCCATTCAAGAACCTACCCATAGTGGCCTTTCTATCCTCCACTACATTATCCTCAACCATCATGATCTTCATCTTCTTATGGTACTCATCAATACTCTTTATACCTTAGCTCAAACATTATAACTTTTAGTATAATTCTCTATAATAATGACTAGGGATAAATCATCTCCTCATAATAGCCATCACCTTCTCCCAAGTCTCAGTATGACTCTCGTGATTCCTTCTACGACTCAACACAAGTTGACTCCACCATATAATGACATAGTCTAAGGACTCAATTGCAACAAGCTTAACCTTCTTACCCTCTAAATAGTTATGACAATTAAATATAAGCCTCATCTTCTTTTCCCACTAAAAATACACCTCAAGATTATTTTTCCCTTGAAGTGAAGGAATTGTCATCTTTGTGTTACCCAAACTTCTATCTACCCCATCATGGTACGCAAATCATCTCCTCAGTGAAATTTCCTATCTCTCATAACTCCCTCATACCTATAGTTTCTAGGTTGCCCAAATTGATCTTCATGGTCTAAAGGGGCATTATCATAATTCTGATCACCTATCCCATCAAAATCATCATCAATATCAAGACAAACATGCCTTTCATACATCTTAACATTATTTCCACTTTGATCAGCCTTTTTCTTAAACAATTAATTTCAACATCAAAACTCTCCCTTTTGTCCATCTAAACTCTTTATTACCTTATTTAACCTTTCCATTTATTATGCTAAGGCTTGAATTTGAAAAGCTTTATTTTTGATCGGTAGTGTTGTATTAGTGTTGTATGATATCTTTAAATTTGTAAAATATGTTAGTGTTAAAGAAAAAAAATTATATCCTCACTAACTCCCTCATGTTTTTACACTCTTGTGTTTTAGTCAATTGGGCTGTTTACTTTGAAATTCAACACAATGAAATAAAACAACTTAGTAACATAATTGAAATACATGTAATGACTCAAGAGGAAAGAAATATATGAAAACAAGCAAAGACAAAACTACAATTACAATTTCACGAGTAGTAAATGTATTTGTACGAGATATAGACATTTTTTAAGACATGAAAAAAAATCAAAAGCAAATATTATATATAAAAAAACCAACTTGATTGGCACCCAAATATCCCAAATGAAACTTTTGTACATTTCCCAAATCAATTTCAATAATAGCAAAACAAGTTTCAATAATTGATGCAAATCAAACTTGTTTTATACAAACTAAACCTGAATCTAGAACCTAAACCAAACGACATCCAAATAACCTTAAATTTGATGTAGAGTGCAATTAGACTCCAAATAACAAAATATCTATTATCAAGTAATTTTGATATGGTTTGATCCAATTTTCACCTTGTTTAGTTTTTGTGACAGAATAAATAATGTCTTTGTTTAAACAATTTTTTTTTTACTTTTTATGTTTTGATCCAGATTACTTATTTTACTAAAATCTGAATTTTGTTGTTCAACTCTTCGTGTGTTGTCCATTATTTATCATGAACAATAACCAAGTTGCATTATGCATACTATGTCTATCTTTGAATGGTGGGATGCTAAGTGGCATGGGTTTTATGTATTAATGGCCAATGGTATATGGTCCCTATGTCTATGACCACTTTGTAAGCTCGTGGTTCGTAACAAATAGGCATGCAAAATTAAAAAGTAGGATGACAACATAGAGAGGTATAAGGCATGCTTGGTTGCCAAAAGGATTTGATCAAGTTGATGGAATGGATTATCATAAGACATTTTTTCCAGAAATTAAACGCTTTGCTATTTGTTTAATTCTGACACTAGCTGTGAATTGTCACTAGCCTATTCATTAATTGAATGTCTTTAATGCCTTCTTACATTGCATATTGGATGAGAAGGTATCCATGGAGCAACCGAAGGGATTTATTGATTAGTCTTAACATGATTTTGTTTATAAGTTACTAAATATCTATATATGCTATAACAAGCTCTAAGAGCATGGTTTTGAAGACTCTCCCAATAGCTACTTGAATATGGTTTTCATGAGTCTTCAGTTAACTCACCTCTGTTTATTTATGGCAAAGATGGCTTACAAATATTTGTTGTTGTCTATGTATATAATATTATTGTGACAAGATTGAGTATGCATGCTATTAGTCAATTTATTGATCAATTTGGAACTCAATTTAAACTTAAAGATCTTGGCAATTTGAGCTCCTTCTTAGGAGTTCAAACATGTTGTCATTAAAATAGTCTTTACCCAAGTTAAGGCAAGTATATAATTCATCTCTTGTATAAAACATATATGGCTGGAGCAAAACTAATGTCCTTTCCACCAATATTTAGCAAGAAATTAACATCTCAAGATGGCTCACTACTTATAGATCCTAGTAAATATAGAATGATTGTTGGAGCACTTCAATATTGCATAATTTGTAGACCTGATATTTCCTATATTGTCAATCAATTATGCAAGTTTATGCATAGCCCTCGTGAAGGCCATTGGACAACTCTCAAATGTAAGTCTTTATAATTTAACAATTTCACCAACATAAATTTTTGTTGGTATTTACACTAGTAGTTCGTCGGTACGTGTGTTACCGATGAACTCATGGATAGAAATAGTCCATCAAAAAAACTCTTATCAGTAATTTATGGATTGTCGGTGAGTCTGTTAGTAATAAATATACCAATGGATTTACAGACAAACAAAGCACGCCAAAAAAATTTACCTGCTTTATTCTGTTGGTATATCCATCGATAAATATAACATATTATCAACAAAGTACCATTTGTAATTCCGTTGGTGTGTTAACACGAGTAGTGATATTTACAATAATTCTTTTCCAACTCTCTGCAATATACTGACGGAATAGTTCCATCAGTAACCCCATTAGTATTAGTGGTATTTGCAGTAATTTGTTTCCAACTCTCTGGAATATACCGATAGTTTAGTTTTGTTGGTAACCCAATCAATAATATTTTAAACAAATATATTTTTTTAAAAATATATCGAACAAAAGTAGAAAAAAAAATAAAAAAACAATTTTAAAATTTTAAAATAAATTTGTATAAAAATCAAATATTTATTACAAATTTAAACATTTGTATGTTCAAATACAATAAATCTAAAATAGAGGCAGCACCATAGGAGTAGGAGGTTGGTCATCACCGAGAGAGGGTGCATATAAACCATCCATTTGTGATCTTATCTCCATTACCAATCGACGGAGTTCTTCATAATCAACAATAAGTCTTTTGTATTTATCATTAAGATGGGTCATTTGATCTTATACCTGTTAGTCTTCCATCACTACGAACTATGGAGTTTGAACGCTCAGAATCAACTATGAGCATCCAACTATCGAAGCATTAAAGGTCATCCGCAAGTTCTCAGCCATAGAGTTAAAGAGTCAGTACACCTTATTTCTATCGATTCCACTAGATGATCTTGTGTCCAACCACAAATCCAGATCAATATTCGGATGGGTCAAAGGATTATCTCTATATTTCTATTTCAATAGGCTATTATATGAATCATAGAAAGAAAAAATAAATTCATTAAATTCAAGGAAATAATAACTTAAGAAAAAATGATTGAAAACCAACATACCACAATGTGTTGAGCTCGGCTATCAACGAACTACTAAACCTCTTTTTGGTGATCATCACTTCGCACATGTGTTTAAACAAAAAGCTTCATTGGGCTTGACTTGTGTCTAAGAACCGTAACCTGCAATAAAAAAATATTGTTAGTTGAATATATTTATAAAAAACAACTAATAAAAAAAAGGATGTAATAAAAAAATCCTACCATCTGCTTTGAATATGAAATGAATAGAACAGAGTCGTTAATGTGTGTGGTAAAGAAATCGTGAACATGTCGGTTCTGGTTATCCGTACCAGACTGTGACCATCAAGTGAAATACATGGATGCCACCTGCTGAATGTATTCCACCTATGTAGCATCTAAGATGTATGACGGTCTGAAATCCTTTCAAAGCACCAAGTCGTTCTAGCCTGGAAGCTCCTTTTGTTTTGCATATTTTTTCGCTTTTCATATGCCTTGTACGAAAAATCATACACATATATGGCTCAAATTAATTATCTGTCAGTAAATAAAAAATAAAATTTTAATATTTGGAATAAAAAAATATCCTGAATTTGATCTTATCTAATTACAGTGTGATTCTCCCAAACCTTCTTTACAACATTATCATCAACTCTCCCTTTCAAATTTTTCCTTGAAATAAAAATTTATAAAAGGAAAATGTCAATTAACGGTCCAAATTAAAATAAAAAATATTGAAGTTAATACTAATCTTCAACCTTGAAACCATACATTGACCTACGGTTTCCATCAGGACATTTGGAAACCTGGCTTCATTGAAACAATGGAATTTCTATCGATGATTTAAAAGACGATGCTATTGTTCTAGTAGGCTCAATGTTTGTAAACCTGAAATTGCATTCATTAAATGATATTATTTTTAAAAAAATTATTAAACATATCGTTGTAAAAGTAAAACAAACTTACATTGAAAGGTCGTCCTTCTATTGGGCCTCTTATACTTGTGGGTAAATAGATCATGTTATGAAGGGACCACCCTCGATGTTGCGAAATCGCACTCAACAAGCCCGCATCATAAGTAAATGTCTGTGCTTTAGGTGCCTGTTCTTGGTCGGCACCTAATGACTCCTAGTCATCAGCATCGCTGCTAAAAGAACTAAAAATGATCTTATTCTTGTGACATGCAATAGACTTTTTCCTAAGCATTTACACAAATTAAAGGATGAAAAAAAATTTAAATGATTCCTATTTTAAAAAATAAAATTCGGCAGCATCTTTCCTATACATAAAATATATGCCACAAACCAGTTGATTTCATTCAATTTCTTCTAACAATTTAGCATAAATCAAATTTGTAGAAAAATTTCATTTTCCACATGATAATATTTTTAATCATAAATTACAACAAATTATTATAAATTTAAAAAAATTCAAAATAATATTTAAAATTAATCCTACACATTTAACAGAAATTGTACTACAAAATTGAAAAAACAAAAACAACTAAATTTCAACAAAACAATGCAAAATTATTACAATAACAAGTAAAATTCAAAACAATTATTTATAAGTGATAATATTTTTAATCTTAAATTTACAAAAATGTATTCTAAATGTAATAAATACAAAATAATAATTAAAATCAATCCTACACATTTAATTCAAATTGAATAATAAATTTGAAAAACAAATAACTAAAATTCAACAAAATAATGCAAAAATGATTTCAATAACAACAAAAATTCATGTCATTTATTAATTCATAAAATTATTAACATAAAATTGAACAAAAATAATGCCAAAAAACATAAATAATGCAAAAATGAATGAAAAATTCATTAGAAGAGAAGAGAATAAAGAAATGAAAAAAAAAAGAAGAGAAAAAAATGGCTCTTAAATAAAATAAAAAACAAACAAAAGACATTGTTAATAAACCCAAAAAAAGAAAAGTACGAAGAAAATTGAAAAAAGACAACATAGCTTAGGATGATAAGGGAAGAGAATGCTTGATATCGGGAGAGAATGAGAGAGAGAGAGAGAGAAGAGAAGAGAAAAAGAGAGAATCGGGTGTGTGAGAGAAATATTAAATGGTCATGGTATCGATGGGATTACCGACGAAATATTAAATATTAATATTTTTAATATTTATGTTGGTGATTCTATTCATAAAGTCAAATTGAAATTTAATGGTCTTGGTATCTGGGTGATTTTTACCAACAAAATCACAGATGAAAATAAGTACTAAAATTTTTAATATTTCCATTAGTGATTTCGTTTGTAAAGTCAAATGAAATTTTTCAACTTGAGTGAAAATTTTCAGAAAGCCCCTTTAAATATTACCGATGACTTTTCATTCGTTGGTGATTCCATTGTTAAAAAAAATAAACAGTCAAAAGATTATTAATTGTCACCGCATTGAGAAGTGAACGATTTCCATGGTCTCTAGAATATACCGACAGACCCATTCTGTTGGTATACATGTATGTAATGTGTCTGATGACAAAACAATGTTTGATGACAAATTATATTTGTATTCCCTATCTATCCATCCTGCAAATACTTAAATTCATTGTTGCACACACAACACAATGACATTAGTTCACATCAGAATAACAAAATAAATATCTCATTGTCACTCAATAATAAATTAACACCATTGTCATTACATTGAAGTGAATTTCATCCATAAATATTATATTGCACATTTGTTTTGTGCAAATTAATCAGATTTGTCTTCTTCTTCATCCATTGACTCGTCCACATCTCAATCACAATCTTCATCTTCTTGTGTATGTTCGTTTGAGCTCAAAACATCATTCAACTCCTCAATGTTAATATTAACAAAAATATTATCGACAATGTGAAAATTTGAATTTTCTTCTAAATCATTAGACGAAGCAACTCGATATGGATTAATTAATCGGTTAAAGAGACATGTCAATTTTCTGGTATCCTAGACCAAGGGGTTTTATCATGGACTTAGCAGCATAGAAGTTCTCTTTCAGCCTGTTCCCTTCAGGTAAAATGCTTCTCGCTCATTCGACAATTCTATCATAATCAGCCTCACTCAACCCATGATCTGACTTAATGTTGAACATCTGTGCAACAACCGATAATTTACTATGATTTATGCAAATATTCCATAATGGTTCGTTAGAATCTTTTAAAAGATCAAAAAACCTGGCAGGGTTTGCATTAGGTTTTTCATCTATGATGGGACATTAACTGATATAACCATGATTCATTCCTATCACATCCATAACCATATTTCTATAGGGATTACTATTGTTATCTATAACTCCATGCACGTTACTAAAACTAGAAGTTGACCTAACCATTCTTTCTACCTTGGTATCGTGAGTAACATATGATTCTTTGTGTGCATACCAACACAAGTATTTTTTCATGAACACTTTTTATAGAAGATGCATCGTTACAACATCTGGATCGAGAAACTTTTTATTTTTACACCTTTCGCATGGACATCTAATACCACCTCCACTAATATTTTTTGGATTAGATAGTGCATAATTAATAAAACCCTAAACTCTATTACAATAATCCATCATCCGCAACTCTTGAAGTGAATCTTTATATATCCATGAACGATCACCCATTATATTAACTAAATAATTTGCAAAAATATTGATTTATCTCAAACTTATTCAATCTATTTTAATAGTACACTTAATTCATTATCAATTATCTACATAAATTTAATTTTCTACACATTTACCAAAAATTTCAACTTGACAATAAAATTGACAAAAAATAAAATAAACCGTTAAATATGTCATTATTTATTTCATCATAAAACACCTAAGTTAGCAATTAGATATAAGTTTCATCAATTTACAAACAAATATAATTTTACAAAATCTAAAACAACCCTAAAATGTACAAATCATAAATCTATACAACAAATTTGTATGAGAAAAAATTGTAAACAAGTAAATACCCAAACAAAAATACATATACTACAAAAAATATGCAAAAAAAATCAACATTTTAAAATTGAGTTCAAATAAAAAAAAAAGTAGATTTGCTTACTTAAAGTGGAGAATCCTCAATAAAATTTGAGTCAGAACATAGATGTTGATAAACTGAATGTTGTGATGGTCAGATTTGTTGTAGGAGATTGAATTGTGTTGAGATTAGGAGGGGAAGGGGTGGTTGTTTGTTGCAAAAAAAAAAAATGCATAATGAAGAAGGAGAAATGAGGGAGGGGGAGATGAGGGTCTAGGTCATAAATTAAATATCATCAACGATATTATTAACAAAATTATTTTGTCAGTAACTTCATTAGTTATTTTATCAGTAAAAATATCATGTCACCATATAATTTATCTTTTTGAATCTCACTGTAATACCCTCAATTATTTTCTTGGTATATATAAAAAAAATTATCGGTGTTTTCCAATAGACACAAAGATAAAAAAAAATTTGGTAAAAATCATCGTAATGGAATTTTTCCATTAGTATTTCTATTTCTATTTACCAATTTTTTCGGTAGTGTGATTTAAATCGAGTAGGCAATTCGGATAAGGTGTTTTTCTAGGCAAAAACTTTGATTTATTAGAGTGATAAAAAGCATAATGCGGTCTCTCATTCAAGTACAGAAGCGAAATACAAGTCACCGGCCTTAGCTATTGCCGAGCTCTATTGAATAAAGAATTGTTCTTGCTAAAGATGTTCACATTTCATATTTCCACATAAGATCAGATTGTGTACGTGTCTATTAAAGGACAATTGTATTGTTGAGAACGTGAAGGAAGTCAGAGCCGAGCATGTGGAGCAATTGTATTGTTGGTCTTAGCAGATAGAATTTTCCTACTAGTTCCTTAGTTCTTATCCAACATTTCAAATACCTAATCCGTCACCAAGTCTTCACTACTGTATTAGATAAGATCAGAACTTTCGGCCCAGTTGGGTTCCATATGAGCATTACCGATAGACTTTATGTTGCAAGATGGGGATTTAAAAGATATTCCCAACTAATACAGTTGCCAATAAAGGTTTATTATTACTATTTTTATATATAGATATTCCCAATTAATACAGTTGCATAGTTTAAGTACATACAATATCTTCTCAAACCCAAATTGAACATTTATTTCATTACTATATTAATAAATTTTTTCAATTACCCATTAACTAAGGAAATATTTTATTAATCAGGAAAACTAGTTTTTTTAAAAATTAACATTTATCAAATAAATTACAATACATTTAAGGAAAAATTACAATCACAGTTAATTAATTTGTTAGTTTTAAGGTGCAGAGCACCTAGCTGACATCTATGCATGTGAAATAATCCCCTGCTGCTAAGTAGGTTCTGTGGCCTCTCCTGTACCAACAGAAACAATATCTTTTAATATTAAATCCTCAACTTATTTTGAAATTTGACTCCATAAATAATCATTTTATTCTTGACTTAATATGATTTTATATCACTTAAGCTAATAATCATTAGCTATTTAACCCATATTAACAATTTTGATTCTTATAATTTCCATCATTTAAATCTTTTATTAAGATAATTTCTAAATAATTTTTTTAAAGTTAACTACTTCTAGCCGACTTAACTTAACTTAACTACTCAAAAATACTAATCAATATTTTAACCATATCTGAAGTTATAGAATTTGGTTACGTGCATAGTTTGTTTCTTCCAAAAGCTAAGATACAGGGCTATAACTTTACTGAAAGGAAGAAAACCTAGCTTTGCTATTTACACCTCTTACTCTATTTGTTATTACAACATCCAAAAACAGTCTAGTAAGATTTAATTCGACCCTCCCTCAGTTTTTAACTTGTATTTGAAGTTTTAGAACTTCGATTTAAGTAAGGCCAGTCTTGTTGGAAAACTAATACCCCTAACTTCAACTTTTATAAGAAACTTATTTCAATTTTCATCATTTTCATACCCTAAACTCAGCTGGAAGCTGAGTGATGAAGTTGTTCAGATTTTGTTTTTACCTACAATGAAGTATTATCATTTGTTTTCTCACAATTCAAAGTAATTATTTCTCTTCCACATGACGCATAACATTCCTTCATCAATAATAATTCAACATTACACAAAATTACATAATTTCTTATAACTGAAAATGTTCATAATTCAAAGCTTAACCAAACTTTTTCATTATAATTAAACACAAGATTTCTATTTCTTTTCAATTCATTCTTCACATTTCAACACATGCTACAATAATCACAACAAATCAACATTCATGCATTGTTTTAAGATTTTTCCTAATTTGTTTTCTTTATGGTGAACACCACTACCCTTCCCAACATTGGGATTTTTTTTCTTTAATCATTTATTATTCTAAGTTGTTTTCATCCATTTCCATCCCAATTACATCAAGCAAGACATATTTCTCATTTCCCCTAATTTTTCTCATGAACCCTAACCTAGAATTTCCAATTTAAGCATCAATTCTTAATTGTATTCAATTTAACATGCATAATCAGGTCCAAAACCCATTACCTGGTGATAAAGTGAACTTCGATCCTTAACTTGTTAATTTTTTTTGGCACTCCTTCTTTCCCCCCTCTTAGCCGGCTTCCTACCTTCTTCAAATCCCCAAATTCTTTTACTTATTCTCCTTTAATTCTTGCCTTGATGTTGTTTCCCTCACCACTTAGCCTAAAATTTACCCAAACCGAAGGAAAAAATTATTTATAGTCAAATATTTTAATATTTATATATTGACCCCATTTTGCTTAGTTATTACATTTTGTTCCCATCTTTTATCTTTTATAACAATGAGTGCTATACTTTATTTTATTTCTTTTAATTTCATCCTTTGTTATTTAATTTTATATCCTTAATTTAATTTAACCCATTATATGTTCGGGTTAAAAATTTTATATTTTGAGAAGATTTTAACCGGGGGTTTACATCACTGGTATGATTCATATTCGTTCAAGCTCCCTTACTAGGAATGTTTTGGATATATGGACTAGGTTAAACCATCCTAAATGACAATGAGTTGATTCTGCTTGTCTATTGATGAATCAATATATTTTTGATTTGTTTGCTTAAAAGCACGTGATTAAAAAGGCCAAAGGAAAGGTAATAACTTAACATATCTAAGCTTGGTAGAACGTCAAGCCCAGATGACATTACCTTGACTTACTTCCAGACCCAACATCCTTGGATTCAATTATACACTGAGTCCAAGTACATGTGGGCCTGGCAAGGTGCCTGACCCAACCTTCTTAGATTCAGCTATGTGTTAAGCCCAAGTGCATGTAGGTATGGCAAGGTGCCAGATTCAACATCCTTTGGTCGACTATGTGCTGAACTTATGTGCATATGGGTCTGACAATGCGTCAAATCCAAACATCCTTGGGTTCGTATATGCCTTGAGTCCAAGTGCATGTGGGTCTAGAAAGATGGTAGACCCAATGTGTAACATCCTTCCATCTAAAACATGGTTATGTCCATCTATTAAACAAACACATAACAATTAGAGTCAATTTTTTATTCATTTATACAAGTTGTTATGCAAATTTTACGTTGTTAAAGATTCTACCAAAATTTCAACATAGTTTTCCCTATACTTGGAGGGTACCAAGTTATTAACATCTTCAATCACAACATGAGCAATACCACAAACATGGTCCAACCATCATAGACCTTATCCCAAATCAACCCAACTCAAAAGATTTGCATACATTTATTTTTCCACAGAATATAAATAATAAAACTTATAAGTCAAAAGGATAAGAATTATAAAAAATGAAACAAGAAAAAGTAAATGCTTGATTGGTACTACATCTAAAGATTTACAAAATGATTAATTACATAATACAGTGGAAGATTCTACTAATTATACATAAGAAGTGTATAAGTACAAAATATACCTCATATAACAAAAACTACCCTAATATATTTAAATCATTTCTTGATAGTCATAACCTCATTGCTACCCTGATTCCATATTTATTATTCACAACACCTCATCTTATTGTTTTCCATTTAATAATAGAAACAACATAGTATTGACTTTAATTCAACCATGAAAGTAATAAAAGAATGGCTTCCACTCAATGATGAAAGCTACAAACATTGGTTTTCATCGTTGTATAACAATGGCTCCATTCATTATTGAAAGCAACAAACATTGGCTTTCATTCAACAATAAAAGCAACACAACAATGTTTCTCATCCATCAATGGAAGCAACAAACATTTGGTTTTCATGCAACAATGAAAACAATATATTCTTGATTTTGTTTACATATCCATTTACCAAACACAGTTCTTTGTCACCTTACATCATTTCTTTCTTATTTCGTATTCTTTTCACAATCCCTTTTCGGTGTATAATTTATCAAGTAAAATAAATTGGAAGAAAAATAAACTATAATAATAAAAAAGATTAAGGTGCATAAGCACCTACCTACACCTTTAATTGTATGCACTCCTTCAGCTGCAGAAGATGCCACTCCTGATACCCTTATCAATATCTCTTTTTTTCTCATAACATGTCATCATTCAATTTTACACATATATTAATTACATGACCCACCTTTATAATTTTATCCTTCATTTTCACTAAGTACATACACTTAATCAATTTATTCTTTTCTTAATATATTAACTCTCAATAAATCAATATCACACCATCATACAATTCAACCATAAGGTCTCTTTCTCTTTTCTTTTATTTTCTTTAGTTCTATCATAGTTTATGTTAAAAATCCTTCATTACATATATCATTTAACCAAAGTACACTAATTTATATCTTCTCACTAAGAATTCATTCTAAACCTATAACTCATAATGTTCTAATATGCTAAGCAAAGTTGATAACATGATCTAATTCCTATCATATAATCTTTAATATAACCCTTTATACTTGTTTCTTACAACTTTTACACATATACATCAAAACAAGAATTTCCCCTTTTTTCTTCTATACTTGGCTAGTCACTCCCCTCAATTTCTCTCTATGTTTTCTTCTTTAGAACATCAACTTTTACATCCATTACAATCATTTTTACATGTATTAACATTCCTACTAACTAATTTAACATAACCCTAATTTCCAAGTTTTCTCTCAAATCAAGCTAAAAGAAATGAAGAATTTTCATTTTTTTCTCCTTCAATGGTTGGCCCCACACACACACACACATATAGGGATAAAATTTGTTAATTCCCATTATACCCTTTCTTTTATACCTTTTAAGTTTCCCGAGTAATATTTTCCAGACCCTAACACTTGTATAAACCGATTTGAAGCTGGGTAATATCAAATTTCATTAAACTTTATCCCATAACTTTTATTTCCTAATATATTATTTTCATTTAGTTTTTTTAGTGTTTTTTTTTATTTTGTATTGTTTAGCAATTTTTCATAGTTTTATTTTTTAACATTAACACATAACATTTTATTTCAAATTCCTAAATTGTATTATCATCCCCTTAGTGCAAATATTCAATTTACTTTCTTAACATAATATTTACTTTGAAATCCTTATAGACTTACTTAGGGGCTTACACAATGCCATTAAATTTAGCTATGCGCTAAGCCCAAGTACATGTGAGTCTTGCAATGTGGTAGACCCAAACATCCTTAAGATCGGCTACACGTTGAGCCCAAGTGCATGTGGGTTTAGCAAGGTGTCAGACCCAATATTTTTGAGTTTAGCTAGATGTTGAACCCAAGTTCATATGGGTCTAGAAGGTGCTAGACCCAACTACCTTGGTTGTAGCTATGCATTAAGTCCAACTGCAAATGGTTATGGCAAGATGCTAGGGCTAACTACCTTGGTTTCAGCTACACTCTCAGCCCAAGTGCATATGGGTTTAGGAAGGTGGATTTGGAATCATTCCAAACTAAATACATATAAAGTTGATAATTGTTTTAGGCTCTATGTTGGGTCACGTGGATGTTTTTGTTTATTCCTGTATCTTTTAACATAAAATGTTAAAAATTAAGAATGATCATCTCTATACATCCCTAGGTGCATAAAAGTCTCCAAAGAGCCTACCATATTTCCATCAACATTAATTTTATGTAAGGGATATCTATCCCTATTTAATATTGTGCAAGGGATATCTTTCCTTAATTAATATTGTGTAAGAGATATGTATATCTTATTAATGCTATCAAGAGGAAATGATGCCCAACCCCTTCATTCAAACAAGAAGACAAAGTTTAGAGGCTATATATGTAAATTACCCTGGTAAAATATTCATACCTTTCTCATTCTCTATTCATACTCTTATTTCATAAAGAATTTATATACATAACTAACAACAAACACTCTTATTCTTAAAAAATTAAAGCTCATTCTTTTATTTATTGCAACCCCTTATTAAAAATCACTGACTTTATCATCAGAGGGTCCTTAAAACCCACTAAAAGGGATTATTTTACAGGAGTTAGGTCTTCTATCACTAATAATCAACTTCTTGAACTTTGGAGAAGGGAACATTACTATAAACGTGTGATTACCCTCTATCCAAACACTTAAAAAACCCTCATTCCTGAGCATATTGAATTTTGGAACATCATCAATTGGTGTCGTCTGTGGAGACTTGATAGAAAAGCCATCAACTATTCTTTTATAAATGGTTTTTGACATACCTAATCACTATTAATGAAAAACAATCAAGAAACTCCTAGGATGGGATATGTCACGAACCTCCCTGCAGTTGCTGGCATATCTGCTCCATTAGAGTTTTAACAACTCATTAATCACATGTAAGCCCTTACCTAAGCTGTCTTCGCATCACAGGGGAAATAATTGGCCTTGCCACCCTAGTAAGTCCTAGGATATAAGGTAGCTCCCTCAGTCCCAACCTCTCAACCACAAGCAGTCCCCTCTGCTAAGAGATAATTGTATTCTCTAGAGGAAGCTGGGAAAAATAACTTGGAAGGCTTTCCACCTTGATGATCTCCTAGTCTCTCTAGAGATCATTCTCATAAACATAAAGCTCTCCCAATAAGCAGTCCCTCTAGATGTGATCCTTCTAGACACTGTTGGATCAAAGTTAGCTATCGATCTTATTGTTCCATGCTAAAATCATCCAGCTTCTTAGAGCCTATTCCATAAATGTTAGGCAAAAATATGATTGATAAATACATCCAAGATGAAGTCCACACTCCTCATGAGATAATAGGATCACCTTTTTCTGAGGGAGTTTTACACACCCCCATCCCTAAGGAGTACATATCCACCAAGATAACTTTGGACAACTATAATGGTCTCACGGAACCACGATAACATGTCCAAAACATGTGTAGCAACCTTGAGTTGATCATCCATGATGGTGATGTTATGTGCAAGATCTTCCCCGTAACCTTTAGAGGGTCAGCACGAGCCTGGTATAACAACCTAAAGCCAGGCTCTATCATAGGTTTAATAACCTCTATGCTAAACTTGTGTCAAGGTTTAACACTAGTATACCCACCAAGAGGAGCTCCACATAACTCTTTAGTATTACTGAATTTGGAGAGGAATCTATTAAAGCATATTTGAAGAGGTTCAATAAAGAAATGCCTAAGGTGGAATAATTGACTGAGTTAATAGCCTTAGAGGTTTTGATAAGTGAAGTGATGGAATGTTCTCTATAGAAGGATTTTTAAGGTCTAACAGACAAAAGCTTGTTGAAGGTAACACAAGTCATGAAGAATCATATATAGGTGGAAGAAGCTAATATGTTGAGACATGGGCCTCCCCGTTTCTACCAAGAGGTTGAGGATAAGAAACCTTTCAAGCAAAATCGCTCCCCCAACAGAGATAATAATTTTAAAAAAGGTCAATAAGAGAGTGCATATAATACCTTAGATGAGACATATGACTCATCTGAATGTCTCCCTTACAAAAGTATTTACAACCATCAATAGGAAATTCTTTGTTTAATATCTATCTCATATGGTATCGCTTCCACACATACGCACCTCCAAGAAGTTTTGCTTGTTCCATAATGATAAAGGGCATGATATGAAAGATTACTTCATATTAAAGAAATAGATTGAGAGATTGATACCCAAGGATTATCTAAAGCAATTTGTCAAAGGGCATGCCAGCATGGAACATGATAGAGAAGAGCCCAGCTAGCCTGCCCACCCCCTACCTGAGACTAATGTGATTCTAGAAGGCACTTCAGATAGGGGAGATACTTCTAATTGCAAGATAAAGTATGAAAAATAGGTCCTTACAACGGGGAGGGGGTGACTTACCCTAATAAGGAAACACTAGTAATTTCTATGATTCTAGCGAATCATTGAGTCCACAAGGTATTGGTAAATGATGGGATAGCTAAGGAATCCTTTACTTGCACTCTTGACCTTTCAATCCCAATCAAAAGGGTCTGTACAAGAGTTATCCTTGAAAGATCTATCCACATCTAGGACATCACATCTCTAGACAAGATGTTAACTGAGCTTTCATTATCTACCAACACCTTATGGACTCGATAATGCTGAAATAAGATACTTGAAAGAGGAAAAGATGGGCCTAGCTCTGGTTAGCGCCTCTAGGAAACTAAAACTATACTTCTAAGCTCACCAAATTACAGTACTAATAGACCAGCCTCTATGACAAATTCTTCATAAGTCAGACATGTTTGGATGACTAGTACGGTTGGTGATTGAGTTAGGAGAATATGAAATCCTATATCTGTCACGACTATATATTAAAGGGCAAGACTTAGCAGACTTCATAGTCAAATGCTCTTTTGAGAATGATCTACAAGACAAGCATGTACCAATAGCTGAACAGTCGATCCCCTCAAAAGAAGTTGTGATTCCCCCACATTCCATATAGTTGATCCCAGATTAGGAATTACATGTCAATGAATCTTTTAATTTTTAAGGAAGTAGTGTTAGGGTTATGCTTGTGAGCCCCATGGGTATGTCTTTGAATATGGGATTCAATTTGAATTTCCAGCCACCAATAATGTGTCAAAGTATGAAACTCTCTTAGCAAGATTGGGCTTGATAGAAATTTAGAGGCTTTTCCCCTCTATATTTAAAACTAGAGATCCTATTTTAATGAAATACTTGTAGATAGTACAAGTATAGCTCTCTAGGAAAGACAAGGAAAGAGAAATAATAGTTTATCCCATTGGAAGAGAATGGAAGGGTGGATCTTTTGTCCAAATTGGAAAGCTCTAATTTGGTTAACCTCCATTTAAAAGTTTAGATTGAAATCTTAAAAAAACCAAGTTTTGATGGGTTGGTGGTTGTTTGTCAACACAGTAGAGGATTATATAACTCCTTTTAGAGACTTTTTGCTTACTGGAGAGTTGTCCTTGGATAGAAATGAGTCTATTTGTTTAACTAGGTAAGCAACTGGGTATTGTTTGGTGGACGGGGTCTTAGCTCCCTTGTTAAAGTGTTTGTCTCTTAGAGAAAGCACTTATGTTTTTAAGGAAATCCATAGGGGAATCTGTGGATTACACATCGACTCTAAAGCTTTTACTGTTCAGGTCACCAGAGCATGATTGTTATGGCCAACAATCTTAAATGATGTTACCAACTTGGTGAAAATATGCGATCAATGTTAGAAGTTCACATCAGTCTCTAAACAACCCTCTACAGAGCTGACAACCATATCTTCCCCTTGGCCTTTTTCCCAATAGGGAACGGACATATTGGGTTCTTTCCCAAAGGCCGTAGGTAATAGACAATTTATTTTGGTGGTTGTGGATTACTTCACCAAATGGGTAAAGACAGAAGCTTTGGTAGATATCACCACCAACAAGGTCATCTTTTTCTTATAGAAGAACGTCATTTGTAGATTTAAAATTCTCAAAATCTTGATCACTGATAATGAGACCTAATTTGATAGCCGCAAGATGAAGGAACAATGTTAAAGGCTTCACATCGACCATTGATTCTCTTTAGTGTCTCACCGCCAAACTAATGGTTAGGTTGAACTCATCAATAGGGTCTTTCTTAATAAACGTAAGAAGAAGATAAGAGACACTAAATTAGAATGGGTAGAGCTACTTAATGTGATATTTTCGGTCTATAAAACCATTGTGAAGACATCTACTAGAGAAATTCCTTTTCTCCACACCTATGGAATTGAGGTTACGATCCTAGTTGAGATTGAGTGTCCAAGTCATCGAGTAGTCCATTATACATTAGAAGGAAAAACAAGGCCTTATGGTCAATTTATATTTATTAAAAGAATCTTCATTAATTGCAGCAATAAGAAATAAAGCTTATCAACACAGAACTACTCAATACCATAATGCTAGAGTCAATAATAAAGGGTTCAAATTTGGAGACTTGGTGTTAAAAAAGTTGAAGGCTACTAGCAATAGAGAAAGTAAGGGCAAACTAGCCCTAAAAAGGGATGGTCCCTTCAAAGTCATGAGGGTGGTCAAGGCAAATACTTACCATCTATAAGATATGGAAGGAAAGAATCTCCCTCATGCCTGACACTCTAATCATTTGAAAATGTACCATAGTAACTAAGAGTGTAAATTTCTTCTTGTAACATCTCCTAATTTTGAAGTCAATTAATCACGTGATTAGTAACGCAATCAAGATAAAAACCAATTTTTTTCTTCCAAAAATCTGGTAGAGTTTCCTTTAAATATTGGTACGATGTTATCGACAACAACAACAACATTAACCATTCTTAACAATTTATTTTATAATTATATTACCATGGAGCATAATCATGTTGGACTCAGCCAACACAGTACTTGACCAAATTAGAATATCTTTAATCCAAATTTCAATCACATCACATTGTACATCACAATATTTCATTAACAATCAAAAGAAAATTAAATAAACAAATTCATAGGATAACATTATGAAATCAATAACTCAAAATCATATCAAATATTTTCTTAATAAAAGTATGTAAGAAATGCATAGAGTAATTAAGTCTAATGTACTAACAACTTAATTATATCACTCTTGAACCAAATAAGAAAATCATCCAAAATAATTACAATTTATATCAATTCAACATTAGATTACATATCAAATATTTAAAACGCAAAGGATTATCCCTCTAAAAATATATTTCCCCTTTTCTTTTGCTTTAACACAAAAGACCCTAACTAGATATTAATCTGCGCGAGATTGTGAGGTCCTAAAATTAATTTAACATATAATAGCATAAATAACTCATGCAATAAGTCAAAATCATAAGGATTCATGTAACCATTTTAACAATAAAGCTTAATATATATATATATATATATATATATATATATTTCCTTCATGATCCTTCCTTTAACAATTATCCGACCAACTGGTACAATTACCCATTTTTGGCACTAGCCCCATCACCAGATAACTAGTTCCTTTCTCAAAACCAAGAACTAGCACTATTAACTAGTTCTTCCACACATCATAAGCAAAAAAAGGATATAGCGCATTAAAAAAAATGTGCAGTTACACGATGTAATAAACTTTGCTAAATTAAAAGTTACAAGGTGCCAAACACCTACCTAGTGTTTGAGCGCGTGCAGTGGTCCCCTATTGTTGTATTGATCTTGTGGCCTCTTTTGTAACAACAAGAATATCACATCATATACAACTCAATCATTATGGTAATCCATTACAATTCAATTCTTATAATTTTTAAAGGTTGGCTAATCCTAGTCGATTTAACTTAGTCACTCTAGAAAACTGTTTAATGTTTAAATCATAACTAAAGTTATAGAACTTGGTTTTGGGTGTGGTTTATCTCGTTTAGACTCTAAGATACAAAGCTATAATTTTGATGAAAGAAAGAACACTTAGTTCTTCCATTTGCACGTCCGAAACCACCCATTATAGTAGCATATACAATTTGTCTAGCAAGATACAATTTGACCTTTTTTCCATTTTTAATCCATATTTGGAGTTTTATAACTCTAAATTAAGCAAACTCAATTGCATTTGAAGCAAACATTTTTAATTACAACTTTCATAAAGAAACATATTTCAAATTTCATCATTTACTAGTTCAAATGTCAACTGAAAGTCATGTGGTAAAACTATCCAAATTCTAGGTTGTAATTTGATGAACAACAAAATAGTTTTCAAGCATTTCTTCACAATTTAAGGCAACCATTATCATTTAATACATCATTTAACATCATTAAACATAAATACACAACCATCAACTTAATCAAGTTTATTCTCTACTTAGATTAGCTTAATATAAGAATAAAAGAAATTAAATTTCTTCAATTCTCTCACTTTTAGTTGGATTAATTGAAATCCAATTCAACTTATCATATAGTTATCCAAAGACATCAAATACACAATAAACAAACATTGATTTAACTCCTACAAATTCCTATTTTGTTTTCCTACACATGGCTGACCCTTCATTTCTTAAAATTCTCAAGTTTTGTTTCTTCTATAAGTCATTAATTTAAACTAATTCACATTTATCTCATGTCAAGCTAATCATATATTCACAATATCATAGATTCCTAATTCATCAATCATGAACCTAAATTTAAAATTTAGGAATTTTACACAACTCTATTAATCTCCATTTAAACTTATAGAAACAAGTTTATAAAACCTTACCCAACAAGATTATGAACTTTGAATGCTAACCTGGTGAGATTTTTCCACACCTTCTCTTTCTCCCTTCTTGGTTGAAACTTTCACCTTTAGTTTCTCTTCTTCTCACTTGTTTTCTTAAGCTTAAATCTTATGTTTGTATGTTTAATCACTCCTCCACCCTAAACATGATTTCTCTCAAGTATTTTGTTTAAGAAAAGCTCCCTAGTTTTTTTTTTCTTTTTCTCATCTTCCCTTCTCTTGATTTCTTTTAGTTCTGGCTTACCTTAAGAAGAAAAAAAAAGAAGTTGCTGGAATTGTCAGCTCATCACCTTATTTATAAAAAATGCCATTAATGAATTCTCTAGTTTTTTTGTCTAACATTTGATAGTTTTACATGATCTTCCTGAACTCCAATCACCCTAAAATTCTACCCAAAAATAGAAAAATATGTTAAGAGATTACTCCTAAATGTTTAGCCCGATCCAACGATGAGATTGAAAATTATATTCATTACCAAAAAACTAGTAAGTAGGTTATTTACGTCAAAATTTTGAATTTTCTTATACCATTTTCATGTGGAACATACTAGTTACTCAAGTAAGCCTTGAGATTATTTCTTTATTCTTAAAAACATATTTTTGTTTTTATTTTTGTCTCATTTTGTCATTACTTCAATTTCTAATATT
The DNA here is from genome assembly GCA_007827005.2 of Populus simonii. Lineage (NCBI taxonomy): Eukaryota > Viridiplantae > Streptophyta > Magnoliopsida > Malpighiales > Salicaceae > Populus > Populus simonii. The sequence continues at coordinate 14,466,860 of CM017477.2, forward strand.
TTTCTAACACCGTAATATTTTGACCGGGGGTTTACACTTCTATATGAATGACAATGTCTTCATTTTCTCTAGGTGATACCAAAAAATCTTTCATCAAATCACCAAGGATGGAATTGACTTGGTCTTCCTAGTGCGATTGCACAACTCACCTTGGCAAGTAATGACATAGTCTCCCTAGTGAGATTTCACAACTCACCAAAGATTAGAATGACTTGGTCTTCCTAGTGCGATTGCACAACTCACTTCTTGATATGTGCAGGCTTGCCCTGCAAAGTCCTCTCTATAGCTCTTGTGGGTCATTGCCACCATTAATCCCAACAATCAGATGATAACAAGTTATAAAAATACAGCAAGCTCGATCCCAATGAGCTTATGAAATTTATTAAAGGCGGTCAGGATTATCCATTTATTAGGATATAGTTGGCCTAGACCTAAGCTATAATACCTGAAAACTTCCCTCACAAACTCGTGGAGAGGGAAGGTGTATCCTATATCATACATGCAAATAGGGATTGTAATTTCGAATTGACTTTTGAAAAAACCCAAGATCAGTTGGTTAATACTCTTAAAATGGCAGGCAGTTAGGCTTTATACTCTCCTAGTTACCAACCATTGACAAATGGTGGTTTCTTATTAAAATAGAGTGAAACTGACTCAAGGGTTCTTCAACAAAATTGCTCTTTTACATAGATTAAAAATAATGAAAGTAAAAATAAATAAAATAAAAGTAAGAACAACTAGGGTTATAAAAGAAATATTTTTTCACCTAAATGTTGGATGAATGACTTTTTATGTCATCTTAGATCTCCAAGAATATACTCAATTACTACATTAAATGCATATCGCCGTTTTATTTCCCAATAGACATCTCTTTTATTGAAGATAGGTCACTTGGCCACCATATTTTTCAATAAGTACAAGCCATTTGGCCATGAAAAATCCTAACAGTTTTACATAGGACAAAAAAATCTCATGTAAACGGTAAAAGTCTTTCATTAAAGCTGATAACTTTTCTAATCTTTACATATTAAATACACAAAGACTTATGAGGCTACTGATGGATCAATATATTTTTAATATGTTTACTTAAAAGCTTATGATTAAAAAGGGCAGAGGCATGGTAATAACTCAAAGTATCTAGGCTTGGTAGAATGCCAAGCTCAAATGACATTGGCCTGGCTTCCAAGCCCAACATCCTTTGGTTTAGTTGGGTGTTGAGCCTAAGAATACGTGGGCCTAGCAAGGTTTCATACTCAACCTCCTTAGGGTTAGCTACATGTTAAGCCCAAATACATATGTGTCTTGTAAGAAGCTAAACCTAACACCCTTAGGTTCAGATATGCGTTAAGCCCAAATGCATATGATTGTCAGTCTCAACATCCTTGGGTTCAGCTATATGTTAAGCCCAAGTGCATGTGGGTTTGGAAATGTTTCATAGCCAATATATTTAGGTTTAGTTATGTGTTGAGCCCAAGTGCATATGAGTCTATGCAATGTGCCAAACCTAAACATCCTTGGGTTAAACTACGCGTTGAGCCCAAATGCTTGTGGGTATGATAAGTTGCCAGACCCAAATATTATTAGGTTCAACTAAGCGCTGAGCTCAAGTATATGTGGGTTTAAAAAGGTGTTAAAACCAAACATCATTGAGTTCAGTTACATGCTGATCCCAAATGCATGTGGATTTGACAAGGTGCTAGAACCAAACATCCTTGGGGTTAACTACGCATTAAGCCCAAGTGCATGTGGGTTTGGGATGGTGTTAGACCTAACATCCTTGAGTTCAGCTATTAAGCCCATGTACATGTGGGTCTAGTAAGGTGTCGAGTCCAACTGCTTTTGCTTCACCTGCACATTAAGCCTAAATGTATGCGAGTCTAGCAAGATGTTAGATCCAACTGCCTTAATTTCAGCTACGTACTAAGCCCAAATATATATGGGTCTAGCAAAGTGCGAGAACCATCACCCATGGGTTTGGAATTATTCCAAACTAAATACATATAGAGTTGATAATATTTTTATGCCTCATGTTGAGTCATGTGGATTTATTTGTTTATTCTCATGTCTTTTAACATAAGATGTTAAAAGTTAAGAATGATCACCCCCCTTCATTCCTAGGTGCATATAAGTGTTCAAAGAGCCTACCATATTTCTATCAACATTAATTTTGTATAAAAGATTTTTATCCCTTATTAATATTGTGTAAGTGATATATATCATTTATTAAATCAACATTAATTTTGTATAAGGAATATTTATCACTCATTAATATTGTGCAAGAGATATTTATCCTTCATTATTGTTGTGTAAGGGATATTTATCTCTTATTAATGCTATCAGGAGGAAATGACGCTTCAACCCCTTCATTTAAGCAACATGACAAAGTTTAGAGACTATATATACCTTTTAAACTACTCAGGTAAAGGGTTAATATTTTTCCTATTCTCTATTCATACTCATTAATATTGTGCAAGGGATATTTATCCTTCATTATTGTTGTGTAAGGGATATTTATCTCTCATTAATGCTATCAGGAGGAAATGACATTTCAACCCCTTCTTTCAAGCAACATGACAAAGTTTAGAGACTATATATACCTTTTAAACTACCCAGGTAAAGGGTTCATATTTTTCCTATTCTCTATTCATACTCTTATTTTACAGAGCATTTATCATACATAATGAAAAACAAACACTCTTGTTCTTAAGAATTTAAAGTTTATTCTTTTATTTATTGCAATCTCTTATTAAAATTCACCAACTTTATCATTAGAGGATCCCTAAATCCCACCAAAAGGAACAGTTTTGCACATGTTAGGTCTTCTATCACCAATAATAAACTTTTTAAGCTCTGAAAAAAAAAATATTAACATGAACGTGTGATCACGCTCTATCCAAACACATAAAAAATCCTTCATTGTTTAGCATATTGGATTTTGAAACATTATCACCTATGATTTCAAATGTTTATCAATCAAGTCAACAAATATGACCCTTTTTTCCACCATTTTATGTATATATTGGTTGTAAAAATTGTCTAGATTGTGTGATGAATGTTATCATTGGATAACCCAAGTAAACCATTACGCCCTAAATAAACTATTCTTCGAGAAATTATGTATGTCATGAGTTATACTATATTCTTTCATTAAAATATGAGACTCATTGTAAATATAATTCACGGGCTTTATATTTTGAAAAGTGGGTAGAGTTTTTTATATAATAAATAATTCCTCCTACTCCTTTAGTGTAAAAACAATTATTTGAGTTTCTATATGCCTTTATTTTTTATATTTTTGTTCATTTCAAAATTATTATCTCGTCTAAACATTAAATTATTAATTCTACTACAACACCCTTAACTAAAGATTTTTTTTATAAGAAATCCAACATTGAAAATTGGTATTTTAGAAAAGTACGAATAACAAATTGATGATATTGTTATTGGGTTTCACGAAACACACATATGCAATGAAAATAATAAATTTATAATTTCGTAGGAGTCTTAAAGATCCTGTTATATAGATCTAGAATTGTTTAGGGTTTATGCAAGGACTACGTAAAGATCATTTATTGTTGCAAACCAAAAGTCGTCCAAATATCCGACCTCTAACGGTAATTCACATGACCCATTAGAGAGAAATCTCTTAAACTCTTGTAAGAGAGAGGGAATGCTATACTTTTTTGTGCTAGCTTTTTTCTTTTATGTTTTAGGTGTTTCTATATTGTACTCTACTTACCTTAAAATAAGAGGCATAACATTCTATTTATAAGAAAACCTGAAAAATTTTATAAATGAAAAAATATCAATTTTTACTTTAAATAATATCACTTTATTCAATTAAGTCTCTACTTGATTTTCTTGTAGGTTTAGAATTGTAATCCGTTGTATTAATTATATTTCAATCCTCAATTTCAAAAATTTATATGCAATCAAGTCATATTTGATTAATCATCCCATTTTAATTTTTGACCAATTGTTCTAATGTGTGTGACCCATTAGGTTCTCTAATAAATTGGCCCAATTATAAACCATAATTCTAAATAACATAGGATTACATAAATTAAATAATTTAATTTATTATCATTTCAATAATTGATTGATTTATATTTAAAGATCAAGTATAATATCTAACAACTTGTCATGATCCCACAAAAATTAAGAAAGTTATAAGTAGTTTGACTTAACCTTTTAGTGAATAGTTTCTCAGTGTAATTATTATCCCTTTATCAAGAATATTTTGATTTAAACATTATAGCATGGAATATATCTACCCTATTAAATCATTTTAGTTCTCAACACTATAGTCATTAATTCTTTAAATAAGATTTAAAACTCTTTTCAAATCTCACTCTATCTTGGCCAAGGATCTCACAATCAATACTATTTAATAATAGATAAAATATTTTTCCTAATGCATCTAGGATGATGAATCCTCTCTTGACTACTCAAATATCTTCATATAGTTTTTGTTATATCAAATATCTACTCATTTATTACCCTTGATTAGAACAACATGTGATTAGAATTAAAATATAACACTTCCTATATAGATAACTTAGTGATCTCAAGTCTAAAGATCACTTATACAACTATCATGTGAAATTTTTCATAGACATAAGTGATCTTTTCATATGAATTTCTCTTGTGAGTTAGTTCAGTGTACATGCCATCTAACAAACACCTGCATATTAGTTTATTGTATCTCTCATATCTTAGTTTATAAGAGAAGCTATTTTTTTTTCATAAAAGAAGAAACATAATATGTACTGATCTAAAAAACTCTAATTAATGTCTATTCTTAATAGAATATTGATTATGAACATTTAGGAACAATGCTTTAATGCAATAGGAATCTCATAATTATAGCAACTTTATAATTTCCTATGCTAAACATTTTTGTTCCACATACTTTATCTTTACTTTATATTCATTAATAAAATATAAAGAAAGCCTTAATTAATAATATATATGTTTTACATGAATAAAACTAGTGTTAAGTGTAACTAACTAATTGGTTACAAGACATATATTCACTAACAATCTTCCACTTGCAATAAAGTTAATCGCTCATGTATCTAATACCATATCCCTCTATATGATGATCATGCTTTTGTTGGGACAATGCCTTGGTGAGAGGAACTGCAAGATTCTCTTCAGTGGATACTCGTTCTATCTTTACTCTTTCCTCTTTATGATTTCCCTAATTAAAAGAATTGCTTAAATACATGTTAGAATCTTTGATGAGACCTTGGTTCCTTTCCTTGTGCAATGACTTTATTCTTATCGAAGTATAGGGCTATAAGATCAATAATGTTAGGAACTACACTTAGTTTAGTGATGAACTTCTTGATCCAAACATTTTTTTTTGTTGTCTTAGATGCAAAGATATATTCAACTTCAGTTGTAGAATATGTTGTGGTCTCTTGTTTGGAAGTCTTTCAACTCACAACACCATCATTTAAAGTAAAAACATATCTTGACTGAGATTTACTATCATTAATATCATATTTGAAACTAGCATTTGAATAACTATAAACTTGTAGTTCATGTCTTTCATAGACCAGAAATACATTCTTAGTTCTTTTTAAGTATTTAGGAATATTTTTTACTATCTTCTAATGACTATGACCTGGATTAGATTGGTATCTACAAAGCATAAGATATATCTGGTCTTGTACATAACATCGCATATATAATGGATCCTATAGCTGAAGCATATGGTATCCTTTTCATCCTATCCTTTTTTATTTATGTCTTAGAACATATATCTCTGGAGAGATGTATTCCTTGCAAAATAGGTAAGTATCCTCTCTTGGATTCTTTGATGCTAAACTATTTTAGCATCTTGTCTATATATGTGGATTGAGACAATCCAAACAACCTTCTAGATTTATCTTTATAAATCTTTATTCTTAATATATAGGCTACTTCTCCTATATCCTTCATGGAGAAATTCTTAGACAACCAGATCTTTATTGATTAGAGTAAAAGAATGTTGTTTCCTATTAATAATATGTCATTTATATATAATATTAAAAAAAAACTCTATTTTCACTAACCTTTTTTTATAAACACAAGGCTCATCTATATTTTTGATGAAATCAAACTATTTGATTATCTCTTCATGGATATTCCAACTCCTTGCACCTTGCTTAAATCCATAAATGAATTTTTATAGCTTGCATACTTTGTTAGTAAATGTTTTAAATTCAAAACCTTCAGGTCGTGTCATATACATATCTTTAAGAAGTTTTTCATTCTAGATGTAGTCTTGACATCCATTTATCAAATATCATAATCATGGTATACAACTATAGAAAGCAAAATACTTATTGATTTTAACATAGCTACTATCGAGAAAGTTTCATCAAAATCAACCCCTTGTCTTTATATGTAACCTTTGGAAATTAATCTAGCTTTGTACATTTGTATATTGCCATTCATGCTAGTTTTCTTTTTAAAGACGCACTCACATCTAATGGGTTTTATCCCTTCAAGTGATCAATTAAAGTCCATACATGGTTGGTGTACGTGTAATCCATTTTAGATTTCATGGCTTCAAGCCATTTCTCATAATCAATATTAGATATTGCTTCCACATAATTGGTAGGCTCATCAAGTATAAATAACTTGTCATCATTAATTTCCACGAGAAGTTAATATGTCAATAGTGCATGATGTGTCCTACTAGATCTAAAGAGTTATTGTGTTTCTTGAGTTTCAAGTTGAACATCAAATGTTATAGCCTCGAGTTTTGATTCTATTTGGATGTTAGTTTATGGTTCTTGAACTTCTTTAAGTTCTATTTTCCTTTCACTACTCATTTCAAAAACAAATTCTTTCTCTAAAAATGTAGCATAATTTGAGACAATTTTGTCAACGGGATGGTAGAAATAATATTGAACTAATTCTTTTGGATATCTAACAAACTTACAATTATGTAGCTTAGCTCCTAACTTTTCAGATATAATATGCTTCACATAAACATTACATCTTGAATCTTTAAGAATGTTAATATTGGTCTCCTACCATTCCATATCTCATATGGAGTTTTATCAATAGATTTTGATGGAACTCTTTTTAAAAGGTAAGTAGTAGTAATTTATAAGGCATGACCCTAAAAGAAAGGTGGAAGGTCTATATAGCTCATCATGGATTGCATCATATCCAATACGGTGCGATTTCTCCTTTCATAAACTCCATTATGTTGTGGTGTTCTAAGAGGTGCTCATTATGAAAGAATCTCATTCTTTTTTAAATAATCTTGAAAATCTTGGCTGAAGTATTCATCACCTCGATCCGATCAAAGTATCTTGATACTCTTTCTAATTTGTATTTCAACTTTATTTTTGAATTCTTTCAACCTTTCAAATACACATGACCATGTCCAATATGGTCATTAACAATGAAACGTGTATATTCATTTATGACAAAAATCATTATTGGTCCATGTTGCTACCCAATTTTTGACCCATGTTTTGATAAATTTTCAGAAAAAATCCAAAAATAGCGAAAAACATTGAAAATCCAAAAAAATACATTTTTAATACATTTGCATCGTTTTTAGCATTTTTAGCATCGTCTCAAAAGAATTTAAATTTTCAAAGACATTTGGAACGCGTTCAACTTTTAACGCGTTATTTTTAAAATCATTGATTTTCTTCATTGAGTCGACGTTGATATTGCTCGTTTTCAAAAAATACAAAAAAATTAAGAAAAATCAAATTTACAAAAAAAGAAAGAAAGTTGAGGGACCAATTTTGAGATCCATGCAACATTTTACCTATAAATACTGGTCCACAACTCAAACACAGAGCGGGGCAATTTGGCAATTAAAGGGGGCAACAAAAGAGAAACCCTAAAAAATTTTATCTTCTCTGCAGCCGCCCCCTTCTCCTTGAAGAAAAAAAGACCTAAACCTAAAGGGGGAGGGGCTGCTGCCAAAAGAACAAAAGACTGCCCCCTCCCCTGGCCACAAGGAGGAACCAAACCAGCCCCTCCATTTTGATTGTCTTCTGCTGGGAGCTGCCGAGCGCAAACTCTCAGCCACTGCCCGCTGAGATTTTTCTTCCTTGCACACCGGCCTCTACTCCAAAACAACAGCCCACCCCCTCTCATTTTTTGTTGAAACGCTGTGCCATTTCAGACTCCCCTTTATCCCTTTTAAGCCGCTTGAACACAGAGCATTCCCCTCAACCAAGGCAGCGGCCCTTTTTCCTAAAAAAAAAACTGAAGCCACACGTCCCTTCCCCTGCCATTTTCAGTCTTCCCTATTATCCCCATCTTCTTCTCTCCCTTCACCAGAAAACTAAGCCAACAGCCCTAGCTCAGCCACACGCCGGGCCGAAACCAGAGTTGTTCCCCTTCTGCTCCCAGGCCGCCGCTCCTTTAGAAGAAGAAAACAACCAAAGCTTTTCCCTTTTCCTCAGCCCCAAAGCAAGCCAAAGCCATCACAGACCGATCCAGCTACACCAGCGAGCACCACAACAGCAGCAGCTCCTCCCCACAACAGCCAGCCACGACAGATCCTCCTTCTCCAACCGGCTTTCAACAGTGCCCACAGACCGGCCACCAGCAGCAGCAGCCGATCTCCTTCACCGCCGGTCGCCAGTCTCCAACACTCCTTGCTGCCAGTACATGGAACAAGGGAGAAGAGGATGAGCAGCAGCAGCTGATCTGCAACAAAGCAGACCCAAAAGAGGCCGTGGCAGATCTGAAAAAAGGAAAGCCAGAATTGTTTGTGTTGTTGGTTTACTTTACAGGTGACTGGGAGGTGCACCGCCGGTACGGACAGAGAAGAGAAGAAGGAGACGATCCTGATCTACCAGCTTGCTGGTCTTCACCGGCGGTGGCGCGTAAGGCCGACGCGCCGCCACTGTTCCGGCGCCCAGAAGCCTCCGACACTGTTCACTCGTGGCTGCACTGTTCCTGATTATGTTTTTAGGGGTTGTTTTGTAATTTTAAATTGTTTAATGTATTTTTTTTTGTTTTGTTGACTTTTTATAATTTGTATTGTTGATGTAACAAAAAAAAAAGAAGAAAGAAAAAGAAAAAGAAAAGGAAAAGAAAAGAGAAAAAATACAGTGAAGGTGTATGTGTGTGTTTATATTTTTGTTATGGATGTTTTTTTTTTTATGATAAAATTGCAAAGATTAAAGAAGAATTTAATATTTTGATTTGCTCACGGATAAAGAATTATGAACTTACATGTAAGTCGTATTTCTAAAATTCGATGAAAGAACAGAGTTTTTAAAACTTCTTTAACACATCAAGTCCACGAAGCAGCTTACCTCAGGTAGGGTGCGTTAGGGGTGCTAATCCCTTCCCTAACCACAACCAGTCCCTTACCCACAAATCTCTGATAAGACCAGTACCCGGGTTTCCTAGTAGCCTTCAGTTAAATAATAGGTGGCGACTCCAACGAACCAATCAAACCTAAACGACAACGAAAAATCGCCAGCCGACGCCGCGCGGGTTTTTATGACGTGCGACAGAATGGCGACTCCACTAGGGAAGGTATTGTTTTCAACTTTATTGGACTAAGCTTTGTGTTTTTGATGTGTTTAAATTTTTTACTTTTTGTTTTATTTTTATTCATGCATTGTGTAGAATTGTCTCATGCATCACATGTTTTCATTTTTGAAAGCACACACAAGCTTCAGGTTAGGTGGGGGACTAGCAGCTTGCCTTATGACTTGAGTCAAGGTTTAAGTTTGTGTAAACCCCAACTCTTTGCTGAGTGTTTAGACTGATAGTGATTGGTACATGTGCCATCCCACTATCTGCTGAACCCCCATATTGCCTTTACAAGGGCGATCACTAGGACAGCGAGAGACCCTTGTTTAGAGACCAAGTAGTAAACCTACCCTTTGTCTCACGTAAAAAGATTAGAACCTGCCTTTAGGATGCATGCTCCGTATACATTGTTTTGCATCAGGGCAAGCCCTTCTTGAAGCATCTTGAATTCAGGACTTATGGGTGACCCAATGGCCGTCACTCAGAAAATTTTCATTGTAGAGTTTGGGCAAGAATAAGATTCTTGTTTCATCATACAAGAGTTACGACCATATGTCACCCCTTGAAGGGCGAGTTCTTCATATAGATTACATGTTCATACATTTATCATGCATGTACCATGAGGAAAAATAGGTTCCCCTGTCCTAGGTTTGCTACACGTGATTGAAAAAGATGATGGAAATGAATAAAGATGTCAGATAGAGGCTCATTATCACAAAGAAAGTTGAGAGCATCAAAGGGGAAGTAGCTAGACTCAGATCTGCTTGAACAAGTGTTGCTTCAAATGGAAAGGGAATGTCTGCACAATCTTCTGTGGGAACACTGCTCGTCCACGTCCCATTAAAGCTGCACCTATCCTTTTCAGTCATGAACAACGACAACAATGCCTTCAGTCAGCAACTAATGACAACTTTTGTTCTTGGTTAGCCGCCCTGTTAATTGTTCATCGCCTCCACATATTTCAATGGCACCAAATAACTGCTAGCCTTTTGTGCATGGTGCATTAGCCTTCTTTGAGGTTACCCTTACTATGAGCTTCATTCCAGTTCAGCAGCAAAAAAAAAAAAAAAAAACCATGATTAGACGTTGAACTTCAATGTGGCAGAGCTCTCTCTACAAAAATCCGTTTATGGCTCTGCAAATTGGGAATGCAAGAGGGGATTTATAAGTTGCATATGCTATAAAAATCTCTCATCAGTTTCAGCATAAAGACACCGTGGTAGGTTGAAGAGCCAGACCTGGTCTGAAAAACATGAACATACATCAAACTTCTACGTTGCAGAGCTCTCTCTGTAGAGATTTGTTTGGGGATCTGCCAGTGGGGCATGCAAGAGGGGATGAAGTATTTTTATATGCTATAAAACTTTGTCTCATTAGTTTCAGCACTGAAACATTGGAGTAGGCCGAAGAGTCAGACCTAGTCTGAAAACATGAGCAGTCGTCAAACTTTGACATGGCAGAGCTCTCTCTACAAAAACCCGTTTATGGCTCTGCAAGTGGGGAATGCAAGAGGGGATGTAGTAGTTTCAAACAATATGAAAACTTACCCTACCAGTTTCAGCATCGAAACACTGTAGTAGGCAGAAAAGCCAGACTTGAGCTAGAAAACAGGAGCAAATATAGAGCTTCACCGTGGCAGAGCTCTCTCTGCAGAAATCTGTTTGTAGCTCTGCAAGTGGAGAATCCAAGAAGGGATGCAGTAGTTTCTGATCATCTACAAGTTTCTCCTACCAGTGTTAGCATTAAAACGCAGAAGTAGGGAAAAGAGACAGACCTCGGCTGAAAAATAGGAAGAAGATTGAAACTTTAACAGAGCAGAGCTCCCTCTACAGGTGTTTGTTTGCTGCACTGTCAGTGAGGGATCGAAGAGGAGACAAAGGAGTTTCAGATTCATCAGTTTCTCCTCCAATAAAAACAATGCATCATTTCACACATTGACAGTGATAGCGCTGCATGATTCTAGGCGCTGCCAAGATTACCTAGCTGTTGGAAGGTTTCCAACAATCCACAAATGACCACAACAACATGAGAAGATTGACATGATGTTGTGAAGATTGTCGAAAGAATTGAACGAGCCATGAAGAAGTGAAAGATTAAAGGTTCTGCCATGAATTCCAGAACAATTATGAGTGTTGAATCAGAAGATGACTCTCAATTGAGAAACCTCAGTTATTTTGCCTAGTCAGGTCTTGCCATAATATCAACTGCTCAAATATCTTTGCCAAAATTGACATCCCACTGCCACTCAAGTTTGTCTACCAGCATCTGCCAGATTCTAGACTTGTTGCCTCGACTCCGTTAAATCACATGCAACCACTATTTCCTAAGTGGTATAAGCCAGATGAGATGCGTAAATCATTATGGGCTCCTCGGCCATTTCAATTGAACATTTGTAAGAATTTCAAGAATCGAGACCGGATGATGGTGAGCAAGAAGCGAGTTGAGTTTGTGAAAGATGATGTTATCGGCCATATTGTCACCAGAACATCATCAGAATAACAAGTGATCGAAGTTGCTCGACAAAACACAGATATGGCCAGAAAAGCTGATCCAAGAATGGTACTGAATTGTCCATCATTTTATGGTGGAGTTGTCATTCCGCATTTTGTTTTGGGGTCACATCTCATCCTTGAATGAAACATGTCTTTTCTTTGTCTTTTTGTTGTTTTGAAATCAAGAGATGCTTCTTTCAAAGAGTATTTTGACAAAAATATTTTTTGATCAAACTCCAACATACAAAATTAAAGCTAGTCAATCCTGAAGATTAAAAGTGTTTTGATTGCGGAAATGACTTGATGCTTGAAAATGACATGAGGTGACGAAACAATTTTGAACTCATACCTCCTGAAACTGAGCCACACATCATGTAGCTAAATTTTAAGTATGCATAATGACATGTAGTGGATTCAGTAGTTATGGACTCGTGAATCATGATTCTTACAAGTCCAAATCATTACACTAGACGAGGTCAAAATTTATCGGTTCTAACCGACCTTGCTTGAAATGAGAAAAGGCCATCTTTGTTATCCTTTCACATTTCTTGAAATATTATCCCTTGTGGTCCCCATTTGAGCCTGGTAAAATATTTTATTTCAAGAAACCCTGACTAGGATCACACCCCGTACTGGGGGCCAATAAGAAAAGACAAAAGTGAAAGAGAAGGCTTAGAACAAAAGTCCAACGTTTGAGAGAGAGTTAAAAGAAATAAGACCTAGACTGGGGGCGTGTTAGAAAACTATGAGAAATGCTATGTGAAAGCCATGACCTTTGGCATCCATGATAAAGCCCCTGAAGTTATCAGATGATTTAGATTGGTTATTCATCAAAGAAAAAGTTGGATTTGCATATAACCTATGTTAAGAGAATTCTAATATTTAAGGTTAATAAGGTTATATGTCATTTCCTCTACAAAGACAACAATAGAAAAAGAGTTGATGAATAGTTTGATGTTGATCCTAGGTCTTTGAAACCCTCAAACACCTTTTGAGCCTGAATTTTCCTTTCTTTCATAAGCCATGAACCATAGCCTGCATTACGTGCTTTTAAAAGCCCTTTTTGATCAATTAAGCAATCTGAACCGATAAATGGCGATCTCAAAACTTGAAGAGTTTTTTTTCATAAGAGTCATGGCTTCATGAATTAAGCTATTGGTTATTATGCATGCTGATAAAATAAAAGCTCAAAAAGAAACAACCTCTCTTGATAAAGCCTAAGATTTGACTTGAGTCTTGTTTTTGAAATTCACAGAAGGTCACCTCATCATAGACCATCAAAAGATATACCCGAAATCAGAGTCTAAAATGGATACAAAGAACCATGAAAAAAAAAAACCATTTTAGTCTTACAATGGGTCAATTTCTGTTTTCAAAATACATGACAATCAAAGGACTGTATATTTCGAATAACGTGTGTTGGGTCTTTGACCAAAAAGCTTGATTTTCAAAAGATCTTTTCCAAAACTGATATCTCTTTGATTTCATTTCAACAATTAGACTTGAATTGACATGATCTTTGAAATATGAGAGTTGATCCAGAATAAGAAAGATTGTTAAACAACAAGAACATCGACCGAATTTGCAAAATCCTTGACAAGAATGACATCAACATTTCTCGACACTCCTTGAAAAGTTGACCACCTAGAGGCAATACAGTGGATCATGGGTAGGAAAACAAACAATATTCAGATCAGTTGGGGGCAATGAAAGATGATCAAATGATGAATCAATGCACTGAGGACAATGGTGTTTAAAGAAAGCTAGTCAGCAGGACAAGCATTCAGATCATTACTGGGGGCAATGTTGTTCAAAGACAGTCAGTGATTTAGTGAACTTCAGCAGCAATTGATGAGCAACGCTGCATTTGAAGGATATTTTCATATCTTCATCTTGGTTTATCATCTCCAACATGGCTATGACTTTTGAATGATGTTATCGTATAGTTGCATTTGAATGAATGTTGGAAAGATGCACCCACCAAGACTGACTGTGGGACCATCTGCTTTGAAGCTCAAATGCACACTTCACCGCATGAATATGGGTGATGAACATCATTGATGATGCCAAATCATTTCTTTTTATAAACTGATTTGACAAGCTAAGAGGAATCTATGGAGAAGAACTTTGAGCTTACAATGATTAGCCTTTTACTGCAAAGTATGAGAGGCATGTCTGGATGACTTGGCAGTTCCAAGAAGGCGGGTGATAACATATACTTGAAGAGTATTGTTTCAATTGGAGGCAAGTTCATGACTGGTTGACCATCTTGATGGGTGTTGGCATGATGCACACAACCAATCAGAAGATAATTTTCAAAAGAATCCAGGAGAGAAAATCCTTCATGATGAATCAAGCAACACCACACTTAGGGGCAGAGTCAAGCTTGATAAACAACAAGAGCAGTAATCATCGTAGACAGCCCGAGATGGGCACTGCACTTACATTTGAGTGGAAGGCTAGCATACAAATGAGCCAGTACATGGGAAGAGCAAAGAAGGCTTTGGTTAGCAAACAAAGGCACCCTATGACGATGGATCATCAAAGGGGGGGACCTATATTTCACATCAGGTAAGGATGCATGCATGTCATCTAACCTCAAAGCATTGCACATACTTGTGATTTGTTACAAAAAGATCCTCAATGAAGTCCAGCAAGGTTGTGGACAAAAAAAGAATCATTGAGTTGATGATGAAAGAATCGGTTTAGATCCTGGAACGAGAAGAGAATGAGATGAACCCTGCCAGTAGGAGAATCTCAAAGAAACGAGGAGATTAACCCCGTCATCAAGAGGAGTCTTCAAGTAAACCTTGCAATCAGGAAGCGTCGTTTGTCAGCCTTATCCTGTCAGGACTTCGCCTGCCAAGTCTTTTTGCCAGGTAAGTCACATTCTATCTTTGGGTAGGTCACCCGTAACAATGAGACCATTTTTTTAAAAAAAAAAAAACATCATTTTTTCTGGGTAGGTCACCCATCACAATGAGACCACCATCTTCCATCTGGGTAGGTCACCCATTAGAATGAGACCATTCTCCATCTTTTTTTACTTGGGTAGGTCACTCATTATAATGAGGCCATTCTTCCCCCTAGGTAGGTCACCCATAAGAATGAGACCACTCTTCCCCTTTTCCACTTGGGTAGGTCACCCATCACAATGAGACCATTTTTTCTGGGTAGGTCACCCATTAGAATGAGACCATTCTCCATCTTTTTTTTTTACTTGGGTAGGTCACCCATTATAATGAGGCCATTCTTCCCCTGGGTAGGTCACCCATAAGAATGAGACCACTCTTCCCTTCTTTCCATTTGGGTAGGTCACCCATCATAATGAGACTGTTTTCACATTCTTTCCACCTGGGTAGGTCACCCATTACAATGAGACCACTTTTTACACACTTATTCTTTGTTTTGGTTTAATGAGGTCGCCAGATGGGATCTCATGTAGCTTTGGTTAAAGGGAATCGCCAGATGGAATTTCAGGTTGACCGAGCTACACACATTCTTTGGTTTTGAAAAAGGAGATCGCCAGATGGGATCTCAAGTCAACGAAAGAAAGAAAGAAAGAAAGAAGAGAAAAAAAAAGAAAAAAAAAAGAAAGAAACATTTAGAGTTTTTCTTTACAAAGCTTACTATGCGAAACATTGAGGAGTTTTGCTTCGTAAGCATTGTAAAGAGGGGGCATCTGTTGCTACCCAATTTTTGACCCATGTTTTGATAAATTTTCAGAAAAAATCCAAAAATAGCGAAAAACATTGAAAATCCAAAAAAATACATTTTTAATACATTTGCATCATTTTTAGCATTTTTAGCATCGTCTCAAAAGAATTTAAATTTTCAAAGACATTTGGAACGCGTTCAACTTTTAACGCGTTATTTTTAAAATCATTGATTTTCTTCATTGAGTCGACGTTGATATTGCTCGTTTTCAAAAAATACAAAAAAATTAAGAAAAATCAAATTTACAAAAAAAGAAAGAAAGTTGAGGGACCAATTTTGAGATCCATGCAACATTTTACCTATAAATACTGGTCCACAACTCAAACACAGAGCGGGGCAATTTGGCAATTAAAGGGGGCAACAAAAAGAGAAACCCTAAAAAATTTTATCTTCTCTGCAGCCGCCCCCTTCTCCTTGAAGAAAAAAAGACCTAAACCTAAAGGGGGAGGGGCTGCTGCCAAAAGAACAAAAGACTGCCCCATCCCCTGGCCACAAGGAGGAACCAAACCAGCCCCTCCATTTTGATTGTCTTCTGCTGGGAGCTGCCGAGCGCAAACTCTCAGCCACTGCCCGCTGAGATTTTTCTTCCTTGCACACCGGCCTCTACTCCAAAACAACAGCCCACCCCCTCTCATTTTTTGTTGAAACGCTGTGCCATTTCAGACTCCCCTTTATCCCTTTTAAGCCGCTTGAACACAGAGCATTCCCCTCAACCAAGGCAGCGGCCCTTTTTCCTAAAAAAAAAACTGAAGCCACACGTCCCTTCCCCTGCCATTTTCAGTCTTCCCTATTATCCCTATCTTCTTCTCTCCCTTCACCAGAAAACTAAGCCAACAGCCCCAACTCAGCCACACGCCGGGCCGAAACCAGAGTTGTTCCCCTTCTGCTCCCAGGCCGCCGCTCCTTTAGAAGAAGAAAACAACCAAAGCTTTTCCCTTTTCCTCAGCCCCAAAGCAAGCCAAAGCCGACTGTCCCTCAACTGTTGCCCTTCGGCTTCTCCTTCAACCAGCAGCGACGACCCGCAGCCATCACAGACCGATCCAGCTACACCAGCGAGCACCACAACAGCAGCAGCTCCTCCCCACAACAGCCAGCCACGACAGATCCTCCTTCTCCAACCGGCTTTCAACAGTGCCCACAGACCGGCCACCAGCAGCAGCAGCCGATCTCCTTCACCGCCGGTCGCCAGTCTCCAACACTCCTTGCTGCCAGTACATGGAACAAGGGAGAAGAGGATGAGCAGCAGCAGCTGATCTGCAACAAAGCAGACCCAAAAGAGGCCGTGGCAGATCTGAAAAAAGGAAAGCCGGAATTGTTTGTGTTGTTGGTTTACTTTACAGGTGACTGGGAGGTGCACCGCCGGTACGAACAGAGAAGAGAAGAAGGAGACGATCCCGATCTACCAGCTTGCTGGTCTTCACCGGCGGTGGCGCGTGAGGCCGACGCGCCGCCACTGTTCCGGCGCCCAGAAGCCTCCGACACTGTTCACTCGTGGCTGCACTGTTCCTGATTATGTTTTTAGGGGTTGTTTTGTAATTTTAAATTGTTTAATGTATTTTTTTTGTTTAGTTGACTTTTTATAATTTGTATTGTTGATGTAACAAAAAAAAAAAGAAAGAAAAAGAAAAGGAAAAGGAAAAGGAAAAGAAAAGAGAAAAAATACAGTGAAGGTGTATGTGTGTGTTTATATTTTTTGTTATGGATGTTTTTTTTTATTTATGATAAAATTGCAAAGATTAAAGAAGAATTTAATATTTTGATTTGCTCACGGATAAAGAATTATGAACTTACATGTAAGTCGTATTTCTAAAATTCGATGAAAGAACAGAGTTTTTAAAACTTCTTTAACACATCAAGTCCACGAAGCAGCTTACCTCAGGTAGGGTGCGTTAGGGGTGCTAATCCCTTCCCTAACCACAACCAGTCCCTTACCCGCAAATCTCTGATAAGACCAGTACCCGGGTTTCCTAGTAGCCTTCAGTTAAATACTAGGTGGCGACTCCAACGAACCAATCAAACCTAAACGACAACGAAAAATCGCCAGCCGACGCCGCGCGGGTTTTTATGACGTGCGACAGTCCACATACATCTATACATATTAGACCAAATAATGTATTAGATCTTTCACTTTTTTAGTAAAGGGTGTTTTGGTCATCTTAATAATTAAACAAGCTTAACAAGTTTTATACGATTCATAATCAAAAGGATCAAATATCTTTTTTTATGTAACTTAGTAATTTTTGTTTAATTGATATGACATAGTCTACAATGTCATTATTAATATATATATTGATTATCTAATATGTTTTTCTTGCTATTTATATTGAATTTGAGCATTTTAAGATCATGTATGTACAAAGAATTTGTATAAGTACCAGATCCATAATAAACATTATTATTATATAAAAAACAACATTTGCCTTCAATAATAAATTTAAATCCATTTAGAAATGGATACATTGTTTCTAAGAAGTGCTAGAACATAATAACAATTATAAGTTATAGTATCAGTCCATTTGACAAAGTTAATGCAATAACCCTCACTTCATTGCCAACTTGTAGGTCCACTTTACATTTAGTTAGTCATAGACATACATAAAGCATAAGCTTTAATATGCTTTTTAGCCTTCACGATTGCGAGACAATCTTTGTAGTTTCTTCTATAATGGTTTTCCTTATTACAATGATAACAAATACCTTTGTCATTATTGATGCCCCAAATAGGTTTCTATGCTTAGACTATTAGACCAAGTGAACACGTAACTCATGGTCAATGACAAAGCCTAATTGGCGCAAGTTCTTTAAAATAGCCAATTATCTACAACACATAGGTGTTCACCGAGGAACCCTCATTCATCTTACACCAAAACAATTATTTAGAGGTCTCATACCTCTTAGTGCATCTAGCCACATAAAACAACGTTTTGAGATGTATAATTATTATACAGACATCCATATTTTCATGATGTCTTTGAAGTTCAAGTGTCATGCTGGCTAACATCACATATGCTACTTGCTCATCATTATAAATATGACGTTGATATTTAGTCCTAACTTCGTTATCAACTTTCTCATCAAGGACAAGAGGAATTAAATTTTTAAAAATATATAACATTCTTTCTTACTTAAGAACAATTCTCATGTTTTGGTACTAGTTTAAGAAGTTGGTTCAATCAATTTATTAGCATCATGTATGTTATGTAGGGATATGTTACTACTCATGGTAATCTATCAACCTATTCATGTAAAGATAGCGAGTATTGGTTCAATGCATAAATATTTATAACCGAATTCATATAAGGTCTTTAATCTTAACTTGGTCTCCTACTATTTTCTTGTAAATTAATAGCCTTCACTATTAATTAAGAAAATCTCGCTTAGGTCTCCTAGTGGGCTAGGATCTCATTTAATTTATATGACCTTAAGTAACTCAAAAATCAAAATAAATTAAATTAGGTAGATAAAATAGCTTATCAATCACATCTGTATGTGACTCTTATATTAGTTTGGTAACAACTCTATGTCTAAACATATTATATATGTTTCGCTTAACTATTGCCTCTAATCTTATATGATCTTAAGTAACTCATCTGAATTATATAAATTAGTTAAGTAGGTCCTAATTTTATAGCATTAAACATATTCAATTAACGGTAACTTTGAGTAACTTAACAAGTTATCCATGAATAGAACTCTAGTTTTATGCATATAAAATCAAGAGACAATAAATCATATTCTCAACATGCACTTAATATATTAATGAGAGATTTATTATTTTAATTAAATCTCATTTAATGGCATTAGTGATATATCATACATAACAATTATATATAAACATACATCCCTAGCATGCCATTCTAATTGGATGATTATGGATATATGTAAGTTAATTCTCTTGAGCTATCAAAGAAAATTAGATGGTCAAAACCTAAATAGTTGCTGCAAACCTTTATAAGTCCTTTTACAAACACCATGGTTGTATCCTTCACCATCATTTTTTCTGTCTTGGATTACAAAATATTTTTCTTACCTAAATTCTTATATTTCTAAATTATATAACATTTACATAATTCATTAAGAAACCTCAACTTACATTCAAATGCTATACCCAATATCTACCTATTTGTTATCCATAATTAGGGCAACGTGTGGTTAGGATCAAAACATAACATTCTTTATATATGATAACTTAGCGATATCAAGTTTAAGGATCACTTACACAACTGTCACATTAGCCTTTTCATAAATATAAGTGATCTTTTCATATGAAATTTTTTTGTGAGTCAGATCAGTGTACTTGTAATTTGACAAACACCAACATATTAGTTCCAGGTATCCCTTATACCTCAGTTTATGAGAGCAACTGTTTCCTTTAATAAAGGAAGGAACATAATATGCATCAATTTCAACAGCTTTAATTATAGTCTAGTCTTGATAAAATATTGATCAAGAACATTTAAGAACAATGATTTAATGTAATAAGAATCTCATAATTATAACAATTTTATAATTTTCTATATAAAATATTTTTGTTCCGCAGATTTTATTTTTACTCTAAATTTATTAATAAAAATATAAATGAATATTATATATAAAGAAAGCATTTAATAATAATAAATATGTTTTATATGAATAAAATCAGTATTACGTGGAACCAACTGATTGATTACATGATATATTCGCTAACAATTGTATATCAATTAATAATTTTTTTAATTTCTGTAAGAATTCAAACTTGATAATATTTATTTATTTTTCTATAACACCTCTAATTAAATCTTTTTTTTTTAAAAAAAAAAACATCTATTGTTAAAAGAGGATAGTTTAGAAAAGTATGAATAAATGGCAACATGGTATATCAATTAATAAATTTCTTAATTTATATAAAAATTCAAAGACTTGACAATCTTTTTTAGCACAAGGAGACTGAATTAATTTTCTTTGATTCAATTCCTTTTGTTCTTTGATTCAATCTTTTTCTTTTTTTTTGTTCTTAAAGGAAGGAATCAGTTTGAATTCGCCTGCATAAGCTAATCTTTTGAAAGTCGAAACAAAACATCTTGTATTATGCCTACCCTACCCATCCCACGTTACGTATGTAACTTGCAACATCAATAAAGAGGCAGTCCATACATTTTGGATTTAAAAATGTGAGCAATTTTAGGGTATTAAATATTATCTTTATAATTTTATTTTCCTTATTTAGTTTAAAGGATTCTATAATCATTTTTTAAGATTCTTCCCTTTATATGAATTAAAATTTAGAACTAACACTGGTATAAATGGAATTGCTTGACTTATATTTTCAAGAGACATGGATATAAAAATTAAACATTTCAGCATATTTACTTGATATTCCAAGGTCTTGACATTTGATAAAATCTTCGAGTTTTTTAAATTTTAGCCTGTTTGGGAGTGTGGTTACGGTTGCTCTTCAAAGTGTTTTTTTCTCAAAAATGCATTAAAATAATTTTTTTTTATTTTAATTTTTTTTTGACATCGCCATATTAAAATGATCTAAAAATATTAAAAAAATATTAATTTAAAATAAAAAATTTTAAAGTTTTAAAATTTTTTAAAAATATTTTTGAAATGTAAAAATAATTTAATTTATTTTTTATAAAATTTTGATTTATAATAAATATAGTTGCCGCTAGGTTTCCAATAGCGTCACAATGGCATAATCAATATACAGACCGAGACAGAGATCCTTTTGAGGTTTGAAACAAATCCCACTTGTTTTGTGTCGTGTGTGTTTCCAGCTTTGCACATATCCACTTCCCTTACAATTTTAAACCTGATATTAAAGTAAACAAGAAAAGAACTAGAAAGTAGAAAAGCAAGGCATCTCCCTCTCTCTCCTTCCTCGAAGACCACAAGTCGTACAAGAAAAAGAACCAATACATGAAAAGAAAGGAAATTTCCTTCTCAATCTTATAGAACACTGAAGCAGGGCTCCATTAGCTTTAGCAACCAATCTCTCTCCTCTCTCCTCCTCATTTCAAGAACTGCATCAAGGATTAAGCAATGGCTGAGTTACTCATTTCCTCCATGATCCCCCCCTTTCTCTCTCTCGCTTTCATATCCTAAACTTGAACTCCTTCTCTCTCGATATTTTAAGCTCATGATATGAAACTTGCTAACTCGTTTTCTGGCTTATCTTGACAGATCTGATCCATACCCAAAAGACTCGTATTACAACGAAAACATGACTACAAGAGGATCCTCTAGATCCTCCATTTCAACGACCAGCGTGCACGTGACAGCCCTTGATGGCCTGGTGAATGTGAACTCTCTTTTTACAATCGCCGTTTTTGTTGGGCTCTCTCTTACAACCCCAAATCAGCGCAGCCTCGAAAACCGCACATCCTGCGACGCCAGCATCGACGTGGAAAGGAATCTACTAGTCTTCGAGGTTGTGTCCTTCAGCTTCTTCCTCTTCTCTTCTCTAATAGCACAGGGCCTG
This sequence comes from Populus simonii, assembly GCA_007827005.2. Lineage (NCBI taxonomy): Eukaryota > Viridiplantae > Streptophyta > Magnoliopsida > Malpighiales > Salicaceae > Populus > Populus simonii. Next base: position 14,489,054 of record CM017477.2, read on the forward strand.
AAACTGGCTATCAATTTGTTGAACAGTAAAGACGTGGATGAGGCTTTCAGGGCACACATTAACTTGAAGGCTTTGAGGTTCGGGATGATGGGATCGGCTATTGGTTCGGTTATGGGCTGTGTATTTTTGATGCTGTCAATGATTAATGTGATTGAGATCAGGTTGGGGATGTTGTCTTGTGGGAGTAAGAGCACTGTTCATGCCGTTACTGCTTTGGTTCTTTTAGTTTCTTCTGCTCTCTTGGTTTATATTTCCACTGCTGTTTATGCTTTTCTCCACTGATAGATGGATTGTTTAGCTTATGAAAGTGGTATCAAGTTGTCAACTTTTAAAAGAAATTAAATGGTTGTGGTTGAGGAGAATTTCTCAATTTTTAGCACTTGCTTTGCTATTGATGAATGTTCCTTGCTGGTTGCTATGATTTTTGTGGGCATGGTTTGATGGGATAATTCATTCAAACTCAATGGCTTAAAGATCTTGATAACTCGAGGATTTTGCATCCATTTGAGGAACTAATGGTATTCTACTAGCTGGTACAAGTTTTCTGATTTTATTGAAATTACCTTCATCTTAGTTACTTGGTTAGCTCAATTTGATAGAAATTTCACATTTTAGATGAAAGAAAACTAGCTCAATCTACCAACACACAGTCAAATCTATCATTGTTAACCAGGTCTGATAACTTATTTAGTATTTTTTCCAACAATGTTGAGTCTAATCATGTTTCTTGAGAAGTGTGATGCTAGTTAGACCATTGCTTTGCCCAATTTTGAACTGATTTTCGTCTATGTCGCAGCTAGTCATGAGTTCCTCTCTAAAAGGGTGTTTGGGAGTGTGGTTGCTGTTGCTTTTCAAAGTGCTTTTCATTCAGAAAAGTGTGCTAATAATATTTTTTTATTTTTTAAAAATCATTTTTGAGATCAGCACATCAAAATGATTTGAAAACATCAAAAACATATTACTTTAAAGCAAAAAAAAAAAAAAAAAATTTCAAATTTTTTCGAAAGCGCTTTTGAAAAGCACTTCCAAACAACCTCTAAGTCTTTCTATTGCTTTGCATAGATGGATCATGTGCAAAATTCAGTGCATACAGAAGGACTGAAGACCAACCGTTGCTACCGGCGCAAAATGAGCGAGATATTCTGAGAATCTTGCAATTTATTTGATTCCTACATTCCTGGCTTCCAAGAACTAGCAAGGCTATATATGGGCATGCAATGTCTTCAAATCCCTTCATTTTTCTTCTCTGTTGATCAGATACTAAAGCCAGGGAGTCATGGAGGATAGAATCACAATTTATGAAAAACTGAATTTGATGGCACCCGCTGCTAAATCATGCGAGAAATCACTTTGAAACCTGACAAATATGTATTGTTTTTCGTAGATTAATAGTGTTCCGAAGTCCCTTGCAAGGGAAGGGATGATTTTTTGTCTTATCCTTCTTTTTGCAACTTGCATGACTCTTCCTTAACTTCGTTATCAATGGTGACATGCGATGCGGGCTATGAATGCATATCTGCACTTAGCGTCCTAGCTTGTTTCAATCTTAAACATTGGAAGAAAAACAAAATCGTATCTTCTGTTCTAGACACTGCCATCACCGTGTTTTGATATTTCTTTTACTATCAGCCTCAAGAAAGATGCGATGGAGCATGTAGAAACATTAAAGCTGTTCATTTCTTCTTTTTTTTTTGTGGTTTGATGGTCAAAGTGATATCCTTGTGATAAACTTAAACGGAAACTTGATTCACTATACTCTTAAGATACATTTCGTTATTCACTTAAAGTATAATTATCAATTTGCTTTTCCAAAAAAAAAAGAGTATCAAAATCGGATGCTGTCAAATTTGCCTTATTGCAGTTACTCTCTTTACTTTCTCTCAGTGCATTTCCTAAATAGGAATCTTTTTTAAAAAAGCTCTCGATTCAAAAGTCATTTCTCGAGTAAGATGAATGTGTAGCTTCTTCTCAAGCCGGCAACTAAAACAGTCTTCTATCCAACACCGGTTACTTCTATAAGACAAGAGCTCCTAATGGAACAATTACCTATTCTATCTGATTCACTGCCAATACCCAGAAAATCTGGTATTCAGATTCAATTGCGACAAGAGCACGTTCGAGAGCAGGGGGCAGAAAGACCTTCTACTTCTATTGCATCAACAGCTGATTCAATTGCTATCAGTTCTAAGCCTTAGTCATCTATTCGATCAATGCAGCCTTACGACTGTTCTTTAATCTAATCCATTATTTGCCGCGAAGAGCTAATCTTTCTACTCTACCAGTTTTATGAAATATCAAGTTACCTGCTAATTAATCCGCGCTTATTCACCATCAGGAAAGACCGGAATGTCACCTGAGAAGACTTAGTCTTCAGTTTTATGTTTTCTGTTAGCAATAATCCCTGAATATCAGGGTGTTGATCTGGTCTTTGGCCACATCCCATGTTATTTGCTTTTAATGTTATTTCAGTTATTTGATGCCTTCTGTATGGCTATATAAAGCCACCAATGCTGCTTAATAAAGTATTGAATTATAACATCAGTAAATCAGTTTTATCATTTGGTATCAGAGCACACGGTTGTTCTCTTTAGCCGCAGCTAGAAACCTGTGTCAAAGTTTTTTTTTAGCAGCAGCTAAAATGACTAGTGAAGGGAGTTTTGTTCAACCAGCAATCCCTCGGTTTGTTGGGCACTACGATCATTGGAGCATGTTGATGGAGAATTTTCTCCGCTCCAAAGAATACTGGCATGTAGTTGAGACTGGAATTACTGCTGCAGCAGATAATGTTGATCTCACAGATGAACAAAGGAAGGAGGTGGCAGATCAGAGGTTGAAGGATTTACGAGCCAAAAATTATCTCTTCCAAGCCATAGATCGTTCAATCCTTGAGACGATCTTGGACAAAGAGACTTCAAAGGGAATATGGGATTCCATGAAGAAGAAGTTTCAAGGCAATGCTAGAGTCAAACGAGCACAATTGCAAGCCCTTCGCAAAGATTTTGAAACTCTTCACATGAAGGAAGGAGAGACTGTTTCTGATTACTTTGCTCGGACCCTCACCATCACGAACAGAATGCGTTTTCATGGTGAAAAAATATCAGATGTCACAGTTATTGAAAAGATTCTGCGTTCTATGACTTCAAAGTTCAATTACGTGGTGTGTGCCATTGAAGAGTCCAAAGACTTAGACTCAATGTCTATTGATGAACTGCAAAGTAGCCTATTGGTTCATGCACAACGTATGCAAGGATATATTGTTGAAGAACAAGCATTACAGATCACCCATGACAACAATTTTGGCAGACCAAGTCGTGGTAGAAGTTCTTTCCGAGGCAGGGGACGAGGACGTGAGCGACAAGGTACTGATAAATCTCTTGTTGAGTGTTTTTATTGTCATGACCTTGGACATTTCCAGTATGAATGTCCAAGGAAAGGAAGAAGAAATGAGTCACAAGTCAATTTCACTGAAGCCATTAACGATGAACCACTGCTGCTTATGGCATATACTGAAATTGAGGAGACAGAAAAGTTATGCAGTGAAGCACCAGATATTCTTGAAGATGATGATCACAAGTTGTGCAGTGAAGCACCGGATATTCTTGAAGATGATGATCACATAATGGAGATGTTCTTCATGGCTCCTGAGTTTATTGACGAGAGACTGGACGAGTTATGTAGCTACTGTGAAGGACCAGAAATTCCTGCAGATGCAGAAAATGACCCCATGATGGAGATGATTGACAATCACACAATGGAGATGCTTCTCATGGCTCATGTCGAGAAAGCAATTGATGAAACAACATGGTTTCTAGATTCAGGTTGCAGCAATCATATGTGCGGTCACAAGGAGTTCTTCTCAGAGATAGATGAGAGCTTTCGTAAGTCTGTAAAGCTGGGAAATAATTCCAGCATTGATGTGGTGGGAAAAGGCAAAATTCATCTTCAAATAAATCAACTTTCACAGATCATTACAGAGGTATTCTATATCCCTGAGCTGAAAAACAATCTCTTAAGTATTGGTCAATTACAGGAGAAAGGTCTGGGAATTTTGTTTCGCAATAATACATGCAGGGTGTATCATCCAGAGAGGGGTCTCATTTTAGAAACAAGAATGTCTCTGAACAGAATGTTCATTCTGCTGGCCAAGATTCAAACTCAAAATCAGCAGTGTTTTCTCACACCAACACCGGATTTAAATCATCTATGGCACTGTCGTTATGGCCATTTGAGCTTTGGAGGTCTTAAAACTTTGCAGCAGAAACAAATGGTGCATGGATTACCCCAGTTGCAGTATTCAAACTTGTTATGTGAAGATTGCATATTGGGAAAACAACATAGGAGCTCCTTCCCGCGAGCTAGTATGTGGAGAGCAACACACCCACTTCAGCTCATTCATTCGGATATATGTGGGCCAATTAATCCTATCTCTAACAATCATAAGAAATATGTGTTGACATTCATTGATGACTTTAGCCGAAAGCTGTGGGTCTTCTTCTTGGCTGAAAAGTCTGATGCTTTTAAAATGTTTCAGCATTTTAAAGTAAAGGTTGAAAAGGAGACTGGAGCCAGTATCAAAGGTTTGCGAACTGATCGAGGGGGGGAGTTTACATCTACTGATTTTATTGAGTCTTGCACAGCTAATGGGATACATCGCCAACTCACAGCAAGTTATACTCCTCAGCAAAACGGAGTGGCCGAAAGAAAAAATCGAACTATCATGAATATGGTTCGAAGTCTGCTCACCAGTAGAAGAGTTCCAAAAACTTTTTGGCCTGAGGCTGTCAACTGGGCAGCACACTTACTCAACAGAAGTCCCACACTGGCGATTCGAAATAAAACACCAGAAGAATCATGGAGCGGTATTAAACCTTCTGTCACTCATTTTCGTGTGTTTGGATGCCTTTCTTATGCTCATGTTCCGGACAACAAACGCACCAAACTGGACAACAAAAGTATAAAATGTGTTCTGCTAGGAATCAGTGAAGAGTCCAAAGCTTATCGCTTGTATGATCCACTCTCTCAAAAGGTGATTGTCAGCCGTGATGTAGTTTTCAATGAAGAAGAAAGTTGGCCGTGGGATGATACTTATACTGAGACATTACAAGCCTCTCTTGATTGGAATGATGCAGACAGCAACAATAATATCCAAGATGAAACACTGGATGACAATTCAGGCGACACTCGTGCTCATGAAGAAGACAATGGATTCTTTGATTATGCTGATAATCAAAATGACTTTCATGATGTTGCAGATAATCATGATGCAAGTCATGATGCGGCAGGCCATCAAGGAAATTTGGATCATCCAGTAGCTGAAGAACAAACGCCTGCTGATTCTGTTCCACGTGGTGGAAATCGTCCTCGTCAACCACCAATATGGATGCGTGATTATGACAGTGGAGATGCTTATGACAATCAAGGTAACTTTGCTTTATTTGTTGATGAAGATCCTTTGTCCTATGAGAATGCAGCTCGAAGTGCAAAATGGAGAGATGCCATGGATTCTGAAATTGCAGCAATTCGGAAGAATCATACATGGGAAATCAGTGATCTTCCTCACGGTGCAAAAACAGTTGGGGTTAAATGGGTATACAAGACTAAGCTTAATGAACGTGGAGAAGTTGATAAGTACAAAGCCCGCCTCGTTGCCAAAGGATACACACAACAATATAGGGTGGATTACATGGAGGTTTTTGCACCTGTGGCTCGCATGGATACTATAAGGTTAATTCTTGCACTAGCAGCACAGAAAGGGTGGTCATTGTTTCAACTCGACGTTAAGTCTGCATTCCTTCATGGTGAGTTGAATGAGGAGGTGTACATTGAACAACCTCCTGGTTATGTGATAAAAGGAGCAGAAAAGAAGGTGTGTCGCTTAAGGAGAGCTTTGTACGGTTTGAAGCAAGCTCCACGGGCATGGTACAGCAGGATTGAATCTTATTTCTTAAAGGAAGGGTTTGAGAAATGTCCATATGAACATACTCTTTTCTTAAAGAAAACTGAAGAAGGTACTCTCTTAATTGTGTGTCTTTATGTAGATGATCTCATATTTACCGGAAACAATGAAATGATGTTTAATTCATTTAAACAATCCATGATGAAAGAATTTGATATGACTGATCTTGGTCGAATGAGATACTTTCTGGGTTTAGAGGTATTTCAACGAGCTGATGGAATTTTTATATGTCAAAAAAAGTATGCCCAGGAGGTGTTGCAACGGTTCAACATGGCTGATTGTAATGGTGTATTTAATCCCATTATTCCAGGTTTCAAGCTGGTCAAAGAATCCACCAGCACAACAGTTAATAATACTCTATACATGCAGATAATAGGAAGCTTGATGTATCTAACATCTACTAGACCAGATATTATGTTCGTGGTTAATATGCTTAGCAGACATCTGACTCATCCTACAGAAATTCATCTGCAAGCAGTAAAAAGAGTGCTTAGGTATATCAAAGGCACACTTGCGTATGGAATATTTTATAAGCACGAAGGAAATGAAGAGCTTCTTGGTTACACCGACAGTGACTATGCAGGAGACTTAGAGGACAGGAAAAGCACTTCAGGTTTTCTATTCTTGTTAAGCTCTGGAGCTATATCATGGTCCTCAAAGAAACAACCGGTAGTCACTCTTTCCACAACTGAAGCTGAGTTCATTGCTGCAGCATCATGTGCTTGTCAGGCTGTATGGTTACGAAGAATGTTAGAAAAACTGAATCATAACTCCAAGGGAGCTACAGTTATGTATTGTGACAACAGTTCTGCCATTAAACTCTCAAAAAATCCTGTCATGCACGGTCGAAGCAAACATATTGATGTTCGCTTTCATTTCCTTCGTGATCTAACTCGAGATGGGGTTGTGACGTTGCTGCATTGTTATTCTCAAGAACAGTTGGCCGATATTATGACTAAACCTTTAACACGAGCAGTCTTTGAGAAATTACGTATGTTGATGGGTGTTTGTCAAAACCCAGGTATAAACTGAAGAAGAATCGTCAGTTTAAGGGAGGGAATGTCACCTGAGAAGACTTAGTCTTCAGTTTTATGTTTTCTGTTAGCAATAATCCCTGAATATCAGGGTGTTGATCTGGTCTTTGGCCACATCCCATGTTATTTGCTTTTAATGTTATTTCAGTTATTTGATGCCTTCTGTATGGCTATATAAAGCCACCAATGCTGCTTAATAAAGTATTGAATTATAACATCAGTAAATCAGTTTTATCACGGAAATCCAGTAAGAAGGGTCAGGTAAGAGGCAACTAACATGCTAACAGCAGCCTATTATGATTCACGTGGCAAAGAGCCTGTGCTATCTTGCAGAGGATTCAAAGTTTATAGGCCTCGGAACGTACCTTTTCTTTAGCGGTATTGGTTCCAATCGGTCTTCCCAGGCGGTTAGATCAAGATAGGACAGATAAGAATGTTATTAAATGGGTGTCTTCTTCTTTCCTTTGGTAGTTGGTATGGGACACGGTTCTTTTTGGGAATGGTTTACCTTGGGCATGTAGCTACCAAATAAAGTCTGTCTGCTATGTAATAGCGTAGGCAGGATAGCTAAAAAGTCCCTCTTATTGTGAGTCTGTGTCTTCCCTTCCTTCTCTCCCAGTGAGGTAATAAGGTACTACATTAAATCCATCCATAGCGGTGCGGGGGAATGAATAAAAGAAATCTATCTCTTTCGTCCTGCACCCGCTCACCTAGTGCTTCTGTTAAGTGAACCACTAGGCTCGCTCACCATTGAATTGCTATGCGGGAGGGAGTTAAGGCTTCGCCGTTTGAGAACACCCTGCGATACGAGAAGAAGATGTTTAGGCCGTAGGATCCCCTATTGTATTGGCCCTTGTTTATTTCGTTTTTTTCAATAAAATAAAAGACCCCGGAGAACACCCAGAAAGTATATTTGATATCTGGTATTCACGCCCGATCTAGCCCTGTGGCTTAAGCAAGGGACTTTTCCTTCTATTACGTCAACATCTGGAATCAAAGCCAACCTTTCCTTCTCCCTTCTTCCTTGAATCAATGATTAGGGGATCTAGCTAAAACAAAAAGAGGAGACTTTTGGTCCGGTACGGAATGAATTTCCATATCCAGCATATGGAGAGGAAAGGCCGGCCCTTCTTCTATGGGCCTGGGGAAGGCGGCAGAGACCGGTCCTAAAAAGAAAGGAAAGCGAAAGCCCCTATTCCCCAATTGATTAGTCACTCGGAGAAAGGTAGCGAAGTGAGTTCAGTTTTTAGAATTGTGTATATAAAGAAGAGTTCTTTCTATCTTTCTGTGAGTGTGTTAGTTGAAGCTTCTAAAAGGAGCTCATAGAGCCGGACCCCATTCACGAAGTTCCTTTCACCTTGGGACTCACGGTCGAGCGTTCTTCGGACGTCGATCAATCTATCACTCGATCACAGGCCGCTCTGTCATTGTCTGATTTTTGGTTGTCTGATCACACTCTAAATTATGTATCTACTTATCG